>CP093829.1:10532236-10927236 GCA_033063855.1 Smittia aterrima
CCATTGGAAGGTCGTAAGTTACTCCTAGTCACGAATGCTTTCACGCTTAACTGAAGGATAAATATGTTTCATTATCATAATTCATGTTTGGAAAAACAACATCAACACGACTTTTAATTTGTTGTAGAATATTTTGCCTTGCCACTCGGCTGATGAATAAAGACGTTTCAATGAAATGGTTTCATTGTTATCAGAGTAGATGCTCACCCATCTTCATTTCAAGAGCTTTTACGGCCCTTTTTGCTGCTGCCATTTACTCGAAACAGTTTTGTTTTCTTTTTTCCGCAATTTATGCAAATTATTCAGAATTGTATTTTTCGAACAAACCGCATGCCGAAGGATAACATTCTGAATGACAAGCGATTAAGAAAAGGGATAATTTGCTATAATTCATTTGCTAGGCTGCGAACGATTTCGAAATCAGCTCGAGAATGAATTTTTCTGTTCGTGTTAGCTGGCAAATGAATTGAGAGGATACGAAGTTGTTGCTTGAATGCTTCTTCGTAGGAAGGTCGATAAACGCTAACAATGAAGAGGAAGAAGAGAATTCATAAAAAAGAATTGTCATTGAAATTCAAGACAACGAGACGTCCTCAGTAGCTTTCAGATTTTCCTTTGCCTTTGTTTGTGACGAGAATCCTTCAAAGAAGGGGGAGATAAATAAAGAGTCAAATAACATTTTTAGCTTTCACGTTCTGCATATTAAGCCTGATTTGCTTAATGAAAGAGCGACTTTCAGTTCATGATCAAGGTATCATCAGACCGGTAAAAGCTCTTTTGTTGGAATCAAATTCTTCGAAAAGCAGATTTTCCGAAAAATTTCATTTTCATAACCAAATGTAAGCTTCAATGTAAATCGCAAAGGATAGAAAAGTAAGTATCGTCATCATTAGTCAAAATCACAGGCCATTATTCCAATAACAGAGGATTCCCCGAGAGATTTTAGTCAAAGCCTTTGAAATTATGCAACTAACCCGGATTTAATTTTCCTCATCTTTCTCGTCTCTGCGTGAAAGATTTATTGAAATTTCTCTAATATGATGGAACGTTTATCAACAAATCACTTCTCACACCACGACCCCGGCATCGAATTCCGAGCTTCACAGTGAGTGATAGACAGATAATAGGACGAATGATAGACGAGGAAAACGAAGACGAAGTTTTTCAATCATTGCGGAAGTGCAAGAAAAAAAATACGTTTTCCTTGAAATCTTTTTCTGAAGGAATCCGTCGAAAGGAAAATTTGTGTCTTTTTCAGTTTTGCGGGTTATTTATTGAATTAATAGCGCTCGCTATAAAAATAAATAAAGGTCTGTTATATCGATTCGCTCGTTTTTCTTCTCTCACATCACTCCCTGGAGTTTTCTTGCCCCTTTTTCTTCTTGTTTTGAAATTGCAAAAAGTTTTATTTGTTCATTTTCAATTTGTGCGAATGAGCTACTCGCATAGAAGAAGCGATACTGACTCAAGCTCGGATGGAAAATAAATAGGATTTCATTTTATTCACGGAAGAGGTTGCGAAACAATAAAGTCGGGAGGAGTTCTTCGTATTGAATTTTCATAAAGACGAGAGAATGGCTTTTATTGTCGCTTCTTAGCCTTTGGAGTTGCCGCGAGATAAAATAAACTTTGCCGACATACTTCAGTTGTTTCTGATTCTTTATTTATAAGATAAATTCACAACAACTTCAGAAAATAAATTTCAAATTTTATTCCAACGTGAATTAATTAAATGAACTTTACTTTTGACATAAAAATATATTTTTTGCAAATGGTACGTAACGAAAAATTGAACATATCTCCGTATCATTTTTCTACTATGACAAATAACTATCGTCATATTTATTCAAGTTATAAACCCTAAAAGTTATCCTTGACTCGAACAATCCATAAAAGATTTTGAAAAAAGATTTTTCATTCAATAATTTTCAATTTTCCCATTGCATTCAGGAAAGTTCTACTTGTTTCCTGCACAAGTCGCTACCCTTGAACGAAAAACACCCTATTCGCGATTTTATCGAATCAGAGAGGGCATTGAACGCCTACAGAACGAATTGAAAATGATACGAAAGAGAGTATTTTTATTAAGATATTCTCAATGAGCGTAAACTTGATAAAAGAGACGAAGGATATTTTCAAATGAGTGTCCTGGAAGAAAGTCAGTTGAAGGAATCAGTTTGAGTTTTTCACGATTTAATTCGGAAGTTAATAAAGATCGAAAAAAGAGATAGAGAAGATGTTGAAGAGCGACGGTTTGCTGAATATCTGACTTCAAAACATCTAATCTGATCTTTAATTAATTTGATCTAATGAAAATCTTCAATCGACATAGTTTGCGAGCTTCCATTCATCTAAAACTCAGACAAAAGATTTTCCAGTTTAAAATAAATTGAGAATATAGCTCAAACTTCGTTACGCGATCTCTACCGACCCGAAATACTCAGCGCATAGAAAATTCGATTCGATTGCGAGTAAAACATCGATAGAGAAACGACTCGTTTATTTTTTCTCCCTAAATCTTTATTCAGTCAACTTGACAACAAAGCAAGATTTACAGTTTCATGTTCATGCATCTCCCATCACCGATGTTAAAGATGCTAAGCTGAGTGCTTCGAGTCCATGAACCGTTCAACATTTCAATGCTTAATCTAGAAAAATAATTGTAAATAATTATTTGGGAGCTCATTTGCTGTTTAATTTTCTGATCAGTTAGCCACAAGACTTTGATAACTAAAACTGTTGATTCATACAAAACGATTGTTTGAAATTAATGCAAAATATTTTGAATCATCTGAAGTGCATAAACCAGAAAATACACTTTCAATTTGAATGGGATAATCGCCTATTCGTTAGCTACATTTTAGTTTTAATTCTTTTTTCTACTCGAATGAGCTTCCGTTCTAAAGTTTAACTTATGCGAAATTTGAGGTGGAAATGCAAAATATATTTGCTCGTTAGTGGGATGAACGGAAACTGTTCTCAGCACAGCGTTAATAAGAAATTAAGTTGTTTTCGAAGATTATGCAGTGAGATAGAAACTATATTGTTTCATTCGTACAATCTTAAGCCGCAGACATCAATTGATAGAATTTACTTTGGTAATGATAATAATAATAATAAAATAGACACTTTCGATTTCTTATAAGCCACAAATGTTCGTGTTAACGCGAGAAGTCAAACAAAACGTTCTCGAGTCGTCTTTTAAAACATTTAAATTAAAACAATCAGTAGACGAAGGGAAGCGAATCATGAGCGAGTGAAACAACTTCTGTGGCTTTGCCAGAGGAAAATGAAAGTTTGGAGTCGACAATTTCACGCAACCTAGAGTCAATAAATTAGTGTCTGCGGCTGAAGATGGCATCAAAATATTTATACATTTCGATTTAAAATTGAAATCACTTCAAGATTTAAGTTAAACCATTTAATAAAAAAACAAACTTGATACGTTATCTTAGTTTGATTAAAATAAATTTGTTATAAGAATTAGTCTGTTAAGTGTATTTTCCTAAGTCACTTCAGATGACTTAGTAATTTAATAACTTTTTTATCGATATTTTTTGATAACTTCCTGCTACGTTAACTCGATCGAATTAAATGAACCAACAATTTTCAGTTATCAAAGTCTTGTGGCTAACTGATCAGAAGATGAAGCAACAAATGAGTTTCCAAACAATTATTTACTTTAATTGTTTTTTGGCTTAAGCATCGAATCGTTAAACGGTTCTTAGAGTCGAAGCATTCAGCTCAGCATCTTTAACATCGGTGACGAGAGCTGCATGAACATGAAACTGTAATTCTTGCTTTGTCAAGTTGACTGAACAAAGATTTAGGGATAAACAATGAGTCAGTCGTTTCTCTATCGATGTTTTTCCCGCAATCGAATCGAATTTTCCATGCGCTGAGTATTTCGGGTCGGTAAAGATCGCGTAACGAAATTTGAACTATATTCTCAAATAATTTGTAAAATTTGTTTTAAACTCGAAAATCTTTTGTCTGAGTTTAAGATGAATGGAAGCTTACAAACTATGTCGATTGAACATTTTTATTGGATCATATTAATTAAAGATCAGAATACTTTTTAAAAGTTTTGAAGTCAGAGATTCAGCAAATTGTCGCTCTTCAACATCTTCTCTTTCTCTCTTTCGCAATCTCTATTAACTTCCGAATGAAATCGCGAAAGAAACCTCAAACAATCTTCTCGTCTTTTCTCTTCTGCTTGCATTCTTAACTTCTTCAAGTTAAGCTCGCAGATGAAGTTGAATCATTCGTTGTTTAGATTTCAAACCGATCAGATGTGCATTTTTTCACAAGTTTCGTGTTGCTTCTGTTGCATAACGAGAGACCCATTTACCAAGTCGTGTTCTAAGTGAAACAAATGAAAGAAAACTCAGTTAGAAGAAAATTTTAAGCGAAAGACTTTTCACGGCTCGATGAATATTTTTCATTCTTATCAGATCAAGTGATCAGAATTAGAACTTCAACTGTGAAATGGATAATTTAGAACTTTTATCAGATTGTGAGTGAGTTTTAATTCTTAGCAAACTGCAAAGATTTTGCTTGAACGTAGCTAATTTAGATAGTTGCTGCTTTGAATTTGTAGTTGAAAGGCAAATAATTAGACTCGAGCTCATCACCGCTAGTCCAAGTAAACTTGATCGATTGCTGATGAGTTAGAAACCTGTTGGCTTTTCGCTTCAAGCGTCACATTGTAATTGCAATTTTCCTTGCACTTTTAGCGAAACTGGGCCATTGAATTAATCTCTCGGCACTCGCCTCAGTTTTTTATTAGATTGCTACTTTGAATTGATTAGAAAAATCTTTTTGTGAAAGTAAATCGAATTTTCTAAATCTGAGGATCTCGTTACAGATTCATCAAATGAACTTTCTCCGTAAGTTGAAGAGTCAAAAGAAAACTTTAAGTGAAAATCTGAGCTTCTCGTGTCATTGAGAATAGTTAGCTCTTTGAATGTAATTTGCGCAGTTATCAGACTTGAAAGAAGATAAACAGAAGTGGCAATCACAAGTTCACTCTGACTCAAGTGTCGTTTAAAGCCACAAAAGTGTGTCTCAACAAGTGAAAGGATTCTTTCAACCAGAAAAGAAATGCGAGAGTTATTTGCATCATTCGTGATTACGGTAAGTCCATTAATACTTCTGGTCGACGTTAAACACAATTTGTCCCACATTCAAGACAATAAAGGAGGAAAAATATGTCGAGACCTTGCGCTAATTGTCATTAAAATCCAAGATTATGGGTATTTGCTCGAATCCGGTTTTTGTCTTCTTACAACTTTGATCTATTAACACAATCCAGTTCTCTCGCATCATTTTCCGGATATCTTCGAACAATTTTCATCCGCAAACGATTAATCAATCGATAATTATCTCATCTAGCATTTTGTTAGTTTCCGGCGAATGATGATAAGACGATGAAATAATCTTATTGAAATATTTAATAAAAAAACGAGAGTGTGCAGTGCACTTCCATGAGCAAAGAACAAAATTTAAGTAAACTTTAAGTATTTACTTTACTTGATTTTTTTATTGCAATTCGTGATATTTTTAAGTTTAAATTAACGGAATAACTTCTTATTTTGACCATTAATCTAAATTCAAGATCGTGAAATGCTCATTTCATGCAATTTAACTTGACGACATTGCACGATTCAATCATCAAGCACCTGTTGACAATCGAAGTTCATAATCATTGATCCACATCACGATCGATTCTTGACAATTCACGCCTCGAAGAGGAAGACGAATTGCTGTAACATTTTAACGTTATCCAATAAATGATTTCGAGCACTTTGCTTCGCTAGCCATCATCATCACGATGGACCCGTTATTGATGGAAATATTGCTATGTGCTGTTAAACTTTTCACCAATTTACTTCGTTTTCAATCGATTCTTAGATGCGATCTATAAAACCAAAAATTATTATAGTTCACCTCGATTTTTCGAAAGAAATTTCTTCCGGCGAAAGGTTCCCGCTTCTTGAGGATAATCGAACGATTATCTTAAAGCTCAATGACATACAATAAATTCTCAATTTTGCAGAATTCTTCAATCTCGAGTAATCGTTCCCGTTAATGGTGAAGTTCTCAATTCATAATTATAACTTTCTTCGCTTCCTCTTCGTTCTCTCCTCGTGTTTCATCTTCTATTAACTAATTAATCATCAATTTCTGTGAAATTCTATTTGATGCTTGATTAGACAAACGGCAAAATTAATAATTCTGGCGAGCAGAGAAAGATTGTTACCAAATTATTCGCTGATGTGAAACCGATGCTCATTACTTCTTCTGTTTTGGCGTGAAAACCATTGCGGGTAGTTCCTGGAGAGTTCTCATCAAAACTTCTGCCATATCATTACTCAAGATTCTTATCAAGACAGTCGAGCTGAGACGACGAGATGCACAAGAAAACCATCACAAACATTTTTATTCAAAGTAGCGGTAACCGAAGCGAGAGTTACTGTTGCGCAACGAAAAGCACAATTCTTCTTTCTTGTCTCTCTTGTTAACAACAAAGATTATGAAGACTTTGAGCTGAGCAGTAATTTTCGGGCTAATTTGATGCATTTCAAAATTCTATTCGTTTCGACCCACATTTTCGATTTCGTCGCGGTACTAGGCGTGTCTGTTGTTCCTTTCTTTCCCGTTTAAGTACCAAAGAAAGCTTAGATTCGCGAGACGATTTGTGTTATACTTTATGGTGATCAAGTAACTTCAATGCGGGTATAGACGATTGATTATTCCTATCGGTGAGCTTAAGCGAGTTTAACGGTCGTCATTGTGGTCTGGCGGGAAGTCGGTCAATTAATAAGTGATGAGTTAATAATCCTCATTCATGATCTTTCTTGTTGTCATCAACTCGTGCCACTGAATGATGTTGAATAAAAAGAAAATTGTGATAACGACATTAACCCATTGAACCAGTTGTTGACTGCTGAAATTAATAAACTTTTGAAATTTGTTGTTTGAGAAAGTTTTACTTCAGAAAAGTTTTTCTTTTGTTGTGTCAAAGCTTGAAGGGACATCAAAATGAAATTTTCTTAGCTTTGTAATTTTAAGACTAGAAAAAGATCTTACTTTAATAAGATCACCCTGAAGCTTTTTGTTCCTCAATTGATGATCGTTAGGAGATAAGATTGCATCATCGTTAGACTTCACACTTATGATCTTGTTGATTGAAAAGTCTACTTTATATTTCCAGACTCTTGTTGCAATAGTTGTTGCACAAGATTACGATGTTTCTGAGATTCAATGTTCATTCTCTTCTACGGGTTCGGCTCTTGGCGATGTGATAACAGCAAAACTGAAGAAACCAATTGGTTTCAAAGGTCATCCACTTTTTGCTGATGACCGATCAGTAAATCCAGACAACGATTACTCTTGTACCATCAAACCCGACAGAGCTGACTCAACAGAGATGAATTATGAGCTGAAAATCACGGATTTCTCGCGATGTGGAGTATTAAAGCGAAACGGATTTGTTCATGTGAGAATTTGGTTCCCGCAATTTCCTGGAGTCGTTATGCAGAGTGACCAAGAACTTATCATCATGTGCAAACCGCCAGAGCCGACAGTTATCCAAAACAAAGCAGCAGGATTCGCTGGAAGCTTGTAAGAATAGTTTTGATTTTGAAAATATTTTTTTTGACAATTATTTATTGTTTCGACTTAGCCCCCATGGCGCCAGAGTTTCTGGCGTAGTTGAGGAAACACCCGGACGATTGGAATACGAAGTAGCTCTTTACAAGGAAGCACCACCAGCACTTGGTCGAATCAATGGACTGGTACCGAAGAACGGAACTGAACGTGGAGCAATTCAAGGATTAACAAACAACGAAGTACCTGTCGATCAAGCTGTACCTATTGGTACCAAACTTCAACTTCGAGCACGCATAAGTCTTCAAAGCGTTTGGAAATATGTTAAACTAATGGAAGTTACCGTCTCACCTGACCCAGATGACCCACATTCAGTTGGAGCAGTTTCTTTAGTTCGCGATGGTTGTAGAAACAGAGACTTTGCATCAATTATTCCACATCAACCAGCTCGTTACAGAGACCGTCCAAATGAAGTTTTTCTTGACTTTGAGGCATTTTTGCTAAGTTCCATGAAGGAACGTTCGACTTTGTGGATTCATTCTCAGGTAATTTGATTAACTTAAGTGTATCGAGATCATGAAATTTGAATGAATAAATTCATTGTATCAATTTTTGTTTAACAGATAAAGGCTTGCATGGACGCTGCCGACTGTCAACCAGACTTCTGTCTTGACCTCTATGATCCAAATGGTGGCAAACGTAAGAATCTGGAATTATTTGTTATGGATTTTTTCTTATACAATTTGTCTTAGGCCATGGAAGAAAAAGACGAGCGATTGAACATGACAAAAACGCAACAGAATTCACAAAATTCAAAGAAAATCTTCAATACACGGTTTTAATGCCTGGAGAGCTAAGCAACGATGTCAAACAAAAAGATACAGGAGATCAATGTCGCAATTTCGTTTTGATGTCAGGGCTGCTAGCTGGTCTTTTAGCATTGTCTACTATAATCGTAAGTTCTGAAAAAAGTTTGAAACGAACTCAATTAACGGAATTCTTCCTCAGACTTGTGGTCTCGTATCGAAGCTTCAGAGTAACGGGAGAAAAAGTTTAGATGATTTCGCAAACTCTGGATACGCCGGTAGAGCAGTAATGCAATGAGCATCACAATCGTTCTTAGTTTATAGGACGTTTTGACAAGATAGTTATTAAGTTTGAATGACTGATAATGAGCCTAAATTCATTGTCAAACTTGAATTCAGGCACATTGTCATGAAGCTATTTATTTTTTCAACGAAGTTTTAAGAGCAAACCATAGACTTAAGCCCAAAACTATTTTAGAAACGATTAACTGAATTGGAAATCTTGTGCTTCGAAAGCCACTTGTACACAACAAAATCGAGTTTCGTTTGACAATCAGCTGATTTTACCAAAACAATGTCTGGAAGTTAAATAAGGAATCCAATAAAGATTTCTTGATAAACGTATACTTTCTTTCACTTGTAAAACACTATTCACTTGTTTTTTTCAGGATGTTCTCAAAAATTTATTTCTGATGTTTGGTTGTTGTAAACATCTTAACGAATTCAACGAATTGAATTTAATCCTCGGCATCAACATTCTCAGTTTGGAGCTCCTTGAAGGTTTCAACTGGAACGTAGGTGACCAATGTGTACAGCTTGTTGGGTGAGTCTTCGTCATCATTGCGACGGCGTGAGAGACGAACGCGGACACGGAAAGGTGGATTTCTAAAAAGAGATTTGAATTAGTTTCAATTCTAAGCTTTGAAAGATTATTGAGCTCACCTGATACCACGAGACCAGATTGCCTTGTTAAGACGAGTATCAATACGGACGTCTTTTGTGTTCATCTCCTTCTCGGCAAACTTGCGAATGATCTTGATAGCTCTTGGCGAGCGTTTCTTGAATCCAATAGTGTGGAGACGCTTGTTCAAGTGAATTGTGCACTCGCGAGTGACAACTTCATTGATGGCTGATTTCGTACGTTTTTCAGACTTGCCCTTGGCCATTATGCTAAATTGTAGCGGGGACCTAGAATGATAAAACTGGATTAACAAATGCGATTTAATTTCGTTATTCCAAAACTCAAAATGGGATAACCTCATTTTTGTATATATTTTGTGCAATAAACGCTAAAATAAATTTATTGGAAGTTGATTGTGTGGACATTTTAATTGCATTTGAGAGCAATTATTAATTGGAGTAAGTATCAAACTGTTTGCTTTCGTAGGAAATAATATTTTCGATAAAACAAAAATACTCGAATAAAGTTTACGAAATTTAATTTAGATAATAAATCCATTAAAAGAGGCGTAATCGATTTAATTATGGATTTCACTTATGCAGGTTAAGCTTGCGAACAACTTCCAATAAAATTTACTTGTAAAAACAACTAATTTACTAACTAAAATTAATATTTCTTCAGCAATACCTTCTCGACGTTAAAAACTCGTGGAGAAAAAGAATTTCTACAAACGAAAATCGTAAAGTGGAGACATAAAACTCTACAAGGAAACACTTGTCATAGGAAAATTCCCTTGAAATAATTTATTTGGAGAGATTAGAAAAATTGTAAGAAAAAGTATTTAAACTAACTTCTAACCATCTTGGACACAAAGATTTGTTTTCACAGTGATCTTGAGCAACTTCAAATTGAATTTAAAGTTGCAGCAAAACAAGAGAGCGCTTAACTTCGAAGAAGAATTTTTTTTCTTTGCGATTTAATTTTATATTTTTCTATTCTCAGACTAAACGCTGAAAGTTAAGAAAGTAAAATATACGCTTATTGCTATGGATCAAATGTTTGTAGGATTAATATATAATGTGAACAAGGTGAGTTGAGAGGACCTTCCTGATGTCGTCAGTGACTTAATTAAATTAATTTTCTTCTTTCTTCTCTCGCTTCCTCTTTCAAAGATAAACACATCAATGCATTGAGACGAAGAAGATGTTCACAACTCATTGAGGAATACTATGGAATTCTATGCTCCTCACAGCAATTTCCGTTCATCCTCAATCAAATCATCATCCTCACCATTCAACAACAAACGATTTCTCCGCTCAGCCAATCTGATTCGCGATTACAAAGACTTTCAGTTCTACGATCACGTGAAACGGAATCTTAAAGGAACTAATGTGAACAGTGAATCCAGTGCAAACTCTAATGAAAATGCAAACAATCTGATAACGTATGAACAATTGAACGAATCTTGGATTGAGCTAGTGTTACCTTTAACTATCCTTGGCATAACTGTGCTTGGTGTGCTGCTAATCGGTATAATTCTCTTCATTTGGATTCGAAAGTATTTTAGTGAAACGACACGCGATAAGAGCTCAACACGACATCAGTCGAAAGTTTATTGCGCGCCTAGTGGCGCAGAACGAAAGATGAACAGCCGGAAGTGGCTGCAGGGACGAAGCAAAACAATCGATAATCAAGTGGTGAATGATCTCGAGCAAAAGCTGGAGACGATTGAGTTTAAAAACTCTCCGCCCACGTCTCCGAATTCGCAAAAGCAAAATGATGAAGAGCAGCCGTCGAATAGCGAAAGCGACATCGAGGGTGGGACGGAAATACTCAATGATCCAGTAGACTTGCCGGACGATGATGTGACTGACCTATCGAAAACAAATCCAATTATTCTTCCATGTTTGGCGATGAGCGACTTTAGTCGTGCAAGTTTGATTTATCCACAACCGTCAACATCAAATGATTCTCAAGTCCAACAGGTGACACCATCGTCTTCTCCTTTGTTCCTACAAGAAGAAGTACATTGTGTACAGCCACGGGAAGATCAAACGAGTAAGATGTTCAAGTCGATTGCAACCTCGCCACCTCCATTCAGTCCCATCGTTCACCAACATTCATCGCACAAATACGCAACGACTGGTACTCAAACTTACTTTACGAAAGCTCCAAACAGTCCCAACAACCACCTTCTTAGCTCAAACTTTGCCGTTCTTCAGACTCCAACGACCGCTACAGTTCCCAGTGGAAATCCCTTCTCCTACGATAATAAGGAAAACAAGGAGCCATTGGCAATTAAACCACTTCCCTTAATTAATAAAGCCATCAGTAACTTTAAGCAAGATAACGGAGGAACGAGCAGCTCTCCTTCATCACCTTCAAGTGTAATCTCGACTTCACCAAAACTTAATACAAATGTGCTTCAGCAACAGAATTCGCCATTTGTTCAATCCGCACAATTTAATTTTTCACCAAAAATCCTCACGAACAGCCCAACAATCCCTTCAGCGAACTATAAGTTTGGCAACTACTTCCGTTTTCCAGACGTCGGAACTCCACCCGTTCCACAACAACGCTCTGAGAAATCATCTTCGAGCTCATCGTCGCTGACCAAACAAAGCTCTGTTACCACGTCGGATGAGTCGACAGATGTAGCACTGAAGGGATTTCAGAATCTTAGTATGGAAAGTGATAGAGAGAGCATTATTCTGAAGATTGACGAAGTTGAGTCACCAGTGGCTGAGATCAAATCACCATCGATTGATGCTTGCAACAACATGTACAATAACAACTCATGTAGTGGCAACACTCTTACAATACGACGAGCTCGTTTGAAGTCAATCTCATTAGATTCAGACGGAGCACGATTGGTAGAAGAGAATCTTACAATGCCCGTCGAAGAATTGGTAGAGATTGCGTCCTCGTACAATAATAAGCAAATAACAGACTCTGAAGCGACTGATAGTGCGTCGTCAAGTGCCAACAATAACAATAATCGCTACAATCCAAAGAACATTAACAATTTAACGATCAACCTTGACTTTCGCGATAGTTCGCTGGACGTAACTGAGGGCAGTAGCGACATTAACATGAATCAGGAGCTGAATGATGAAACTGATGATGGAATTTGCCGTACGCCCACAATGATTTACTTCCGAAATAAGAAGGCTGTGTCGTTGGATTCAGATCATCAAGATGGTGGTCAAGCTGCTTGTGGTCGAACTGCTTCATCAGAGACTTTCAACTATTACTTTGGACAAGCTGGCAGTAAGATGAATAGTTCAATATCAGTACCATCTACTCCAAAGCATCTCTCAAATAAACTGAAGATTTCGACGACTGACGAACGAAGTTCACATTTGTCAACAAGCAGTAAATACAGTCGAACATTGGGAAGCTTTGAAGAAAATGCTGACGGATCGCATCATTTAGTTACGACGCAGTCATCACAAAGTTATAAGACAAACCTTACAGCTTCCATTCAAACGCTCAATGTTAGTTCGAGTAATCTTAAGACTCTCCCAGAAATAATGAGCATAAACGACTTTGAAGGAAGTCAATCTTCAAATGCTGGTCCAAGAGTCAATCCTCCAACAGGAGTTCCGCCATCAAGAAGTGGAATTTTGCAACGTCGCAGCTCTAACCAAAGCTTGACTGTCAACGCAGATGGAAGTTGCGGAAATCTTGCGCGAGGATTGAGCTGCAGCAATTACAGTCTTGGTAATATTCACGGTTCTCATCTAAGCATTGCTGGTTCAAATCATAATCTTCAAAATCAATCGTCCCATCGAACTGTGACGGTTAAGAAAAATCTGTTGAACCGACGTGGCTCGAACACGAGCTTGACACTCAATATTCAAGAAAACAATTTGAATCGATTCAACAGTCACAGCTCTCTAAACTTTACCTCTAAAGGGAAGAATTTGTTGGAGCGACGCAACTCAAATGCTAGTCTAACTCTTAACATACACAACAAAGGGTTGTCGATAAGCAACAGCAATTTACGCGGATCTGAGTGCAGTTTAAGTAGTGTCAATACAAACCATATGGCTGATCTGATGATGATGGAACAAGAAGCTGAACAAGAGGCTGAACAGCAAGCGGCAATGGACCAAAGTAACTGCTCAAGGCATCAGACAAGAAAGTTTTTAAGTTCTGAGAATCTTCATAATATGTCGGGACGTTGTGCAATGGTTTCTGGCGGTCGTCACAGCCAACAGAGTCATCATCCTACTCCCTACGGTTCTATTGATAACTTGAAACATACGCAGCCATATCATCAGAATATTCCTGTTATTAGCACAAAGCCTCTTAGTCCGCAAAGTACATCAGAAGACTTTAAAATCTATTTAGCGAATATTCAGTTCTTGCAAAGCGCATCAAACATTCTCGACGAGCAACAACTGCGAACTCTTAATTCGCTGTTTCAGAAATCTTACAAAACCCAACCAAAGCCAAACTCCGGCGAACAGCCTTCGCAATTTAATAATGACGACATCCTTAACAATCGTACTCGAATTGGTAACGATGGTCCCCCTATAACCTTCACAACAAACACATCACCTGATGACGACCAGAAAGAATTGCTAATTAAGCTCCACCAGGAGTTCTGGAACTTACCGACAAATTATCAAGAGAAACCAATGGTATTTGGGTCTCAACCAAAAAATCGTTACAAGACAATTCTGCCGAATGAACATTCGCGAGTAATTCTGCAACGTGAGGGAAATTCACTTCAGGAACCTTACATTAATGCCAACTTCATCAAGGTTTGTTTATAAACTTTTTTAACAATCAATGTTCTGACGAAAGTAATTCTATATTTTAGGGTCCCGATTATGCATCAGACGCTTACATTGCAACTCAAGGTCCTATGCAAAATACAATCTACGAATTTTGGATGATGATTTTGCAAAACATTCAAAAGGTTAATGGCCAGGGAATCCAAAAAATTGCAATGCTTACCGAGTTTATTGAGAGTTCGCGTCAAAAGTGCGCTGTTTATTTTCCATCGGAAGTTGAAGATTTTGTGATTTTCACTAGTACGAGCTTGGCGCAAGATGAAGGATTTATAAAAGAGAATATTGACAAGATTTTCGATTCAGAAGCAAACGAGAGAATGGAAGATTCTAATTTGGACTTGCCAAACCCTTCATTTTTCTTTTTCGTTGTAAAGAATGTTGGACTGAAGCAAAAAAATGGTTATTCGATCAGAAAACTGCAGCTGCATTATGGAACTGATCAGTTGGATAAGATCTATCGTCACAATGTTTACCATTATTGGTTCCCAGACTGGCCCGACCATAGATCACCTCAAGATATTGATGTGCTGCTCGATATGAGTCTCGACCTTTTAGATGGTAACTGCTTGAGAGATTTTGACGAAACTTTGACTTACGAAAATGCGAAGAACGAAAAACATCCACTTCCTGTTCTTCATTGCTCTGCTGGTATTGGACGTACTGGTTGTTTAGCTGCTATTCTTAATGGTTTGGGACAAATCCGAGCGAACAATGAAGAAATATCTGTTGATATTCTTGGAATCGTATGCAATCTTAGGCTCCAAAGAGGAGGGATGGTTCAGAACAGCGAGCAGTATGAGTTAATTCATCGCTCGATTTGCCTCTACCAGCAGAAAATCAGTCATAATTAAATTGTTTTTAAGTTTTAGTTCATGTCGGCAGTTTTCATTTTAATTACATTGATGCGAAATTCATTTTTAAATGGAAGACTTGAGCTCTGAAGATGAAAACTGATTACGATTCTCTTGTTCTTAATCAAAATTGAAGAAATTGAAATTTATAATGGAATTATTGTTGAATTGTAGCCAAAAAAATTAATAATTGATGATAAACTCCCGAAAGCTCTGCTCTTGATCAAAGAACCGAATATTTAGGAAAAGTGAAAATTTTAATTGTTCATGGAAAGGATAAAGTTGCGTTTTCAAACCTCCCCATAAACAATTCATTGAACACTCTCTATAGATGACGCTTTAAGAAGAGAAAAAAAAGAAATTAACCCGACAATCGAACATTTTTCAAGAAAGGGTCAGTTAGATTAAACATTTATTTATCGCGAGATCCAAAACAAAAATGTATTTTAATTTTTTACAGTTCCGAATTGGGAAAATATTATAACATTAAATCAATGGATGAATTAAGTCTATATATATATGAATTGAAGTGTTATTTAAATAAATAAATGAATTGAAAACAAAAACTTGCGGAATTTTACTTTGTCTAAGCAGAAAAAGTGGAATCGTTTCAGAAAAAAAATAATTGTTTTCACGAGATCGACGGAGAAAAGGAAACATGAACAATTTACAGCTATAGGTGGAAGTGACTCAAGCCGTGATCAAAGGGCAAAATCAGCAGCTACAATGTAACTGAAATTTTTCCGATTGAATATGACAACCAACACTCTTGTGCAACCAATACTTTTACAAAATTTCAAGCATGTGCTGTGAGCACGTGGGGTTTTTCAAAGGTTCAGTAGCTTATTATCATTTACTAAGTAGATAATGATTTTGTTCCCAAATAATTAAAAATTTATATGAAATAATGAATGATTGGGTTAGAAATAAAATCTAATCAAGTAAAAGTTTTAGTGCTCAAATTTTGTGAACGTATTTCAACTAAAAATCCTTATCTTCATCGTATGATTTCAACTATAAAACCCACCACTGAAATTTTCAATTTGTGTTGGTGCCTAGCGAAAACACTCGTGGAAACATACGATGTTAGCGAGAAACAAATTCAGTTGGCAAAAACAGTTAGTCGCGATTAGTCGTCTGTTTGGGTGCTGAAAAGTTTTTTTTTCGATTTTCACTAAAGTTTACTTTGGAAAGAATTAAAAAAGTTTATTGTTTCTTGCTGTCTGCCGTCATCAAAGAGAATTTATAATTAACTGGGTCAACATTCATTAAAAATACGGAAATTTGAAGTGTAATTTCAACTCGTTCAAAGAGTCTTCGACAAAGACGGAAATTATTGATTTTTGTGTAATTGTGAAAAAGAAAAACTACAAAATCTCGTGAAAATGCCATCGGAACGAAATATTTTCCAGCCCGACCAGAAGCTAGCGAGAGCAGCTCACGTCTCCTCTTTCCAGCAATATGAGGAACTTTATAAAGAATCGATCGAAAATCCCGAAAAATTTTGGGGAAACATTTCAAAACAATTCCATTGGGAGACTCCAGCGGATGCAAGTAATTTTATGAAATTCAACTTTGATATCTCGAAAGGTCCAATTTCAATCAAATGGATGGAAGGAGCTTCAACAAATATTTGTTACAATTTGCTGGATCGAAACATTAAAAATGGACATGGCGATAAAATTGCATATTTTTGGTATGTCCTTGTTTTTAAATTTCGATGTAAAGGAATTCCGAGTGCTTACGAGTGGGTAGAAGAAAAGCTCTCTCCAAAAATTGATTTTCTTTTCCACCCACGCGTCAGGACTCTACGTCGAATAATGCAATCTCCGTTATGTAATCAGTGAAACGATGGAGATTTTGAATTCAAGGCAATCTGCGCTAAAGAAATACCTTTGTCTAAGGAAGACATCGTAATAACAAGTTCAACAGCTATTTTGAGACAGTGGTCTTGTAAAACCAGAAAATCAAATTTATCTGGATTTTAACAAATTTTAAAAGCTAACACGTAATTTGGTTACACTAAGACGAACCAAAAAACGATCGTTTTACAAAAGACGAAAAAATTCCCAATTATCAGGTCACACATCAAACAAGTTTGGTGTTTTTTTAAGACAAGTCGTCGAAGCTATTTAGTAAATTAAATTAATCTTAATTTTGTTGCTATTGCTAAGCTTGTGACCTTGAGTCAACCTGTTTCGGCGCGATGAGACGTCACAGTTTAGTTCCGATTCAAAACATTCGACGCTACTGCTAAGCGCTCAAAATTTTGTTATCGTTTGTTGATCTTATCATTTAATTGCCCTGTAGAGCTTATGATAGTCGCTTCTTTTAACTTATCGACAATCCAGTTTATTTGTAAATTTTGAGGTTCAACAAATTTAAATCGTTTTTTATTACCTCATCAATTTTATGACCCGATACCGCATGTTGGTTGACCTTGAATTCAAGCACCAAACTATCGAATAAACAAATCATTTTATGAACACAATAATTTGTTTGCATTGTTTATTTAAAAAAAAGACATCTAGAAAAAGTTTTCTATCTCTAATAAGACTTTCTCAGACACTTAGAATTTTGGAATTTCGTTCGTAAAATATGAGAAGAGATAAAGATGATTGGATGATTTGTGACGGAATCGTTTCTAGCGATAAGTTTGCACAACTCTGAATCAACTTTAAAGGGTAATAAGCCACTACAGTTTGCTTACGTTTTCCGATTCACTTTCATTGTGAATTCAACAAATTTTTCCGTTTCAATTGACCTTAAGGTATCTTTGTGTAAAGTGAAACTTCAACTGACTCGATACTTTCTCGTTGTTACAAAGCAAATAAACTCAATTAATTTTATTATTTGTTGTAGGGAAGGAAATCATTGCGATGATTACAGTCGCTTGACATACCGCAAACTTCTCGAAGAGGTTTGCCGTTTCGCGAACGTTCTTAAAATGCACGGAGTCAACAAGGGCGATCGAGTCTCGATCTACATGCCAATGATCATGGAGTTACCGATCGCAATGCTCGCTTGTGCTCGAATCGGTGCTGTTCATTCGATTGTAGTAAGCACAACATTCTCTTTTTGAAGTTACTATTTTTCCTGCCCTTCAGAATTGTTTAAGGAAAATGTTTAAAAAGAAACACCTGTTGTGATGAATTGAATTCTTATGATTCCTTTGTTTTCTCAGTTTGCTGGCTTTTCGTCTGACTCGTTAGCTGAACGAATGAATGATTGTAAGGCAAAACTTCTTATCACATCTGATGGTGCATGGCGTGGCGAAAAACTTCTGAACTTGAAAAAAATTTGCGACCACGCTCTCGACAAGGCCGAGGAGCTTGGACATCACGTGGAAACTTGTATTGTCGTTTCTCATATCAAACGTGTTACTGCGCCGAAAGAGGAAGCTGCTAATGACTTCTCTGTTGATATGCGCGATGATCGTGACTTCTGGTGGAATGACGAGATGGAAGATGCAGACACAAGCTGCTATCCCGAATGGATGTCAGCTGAAGATCCACTTTTCATGCTGTAAATTATTTTCAATTATTTCTAAAAAGCAAGAATAATTTTATATCATAACCATTGCTCTCTTTGGTGTTCAGCTACACTTCTGGATCAACTGGAAAACCTAAAGGAGTACTTCACACAACTGGCGGATACTTACTTTATGCAAGCACCACTTTTAAGATAGTTTTCGATTACAAACCGACGGATATTTACTGGTGCACTGCTGATATCGGGTGGATTACTGGACACTCTTACGTAGTTTACGGTCCGCTCGCTAATGCTGCAACTTCAGTGATGGTAAGCTAAATTACTCGATTTACAAAATAAAATATTTTAAGAACATTTCGATTTTAGTTTGAAGGAACTCCATTCTATCCTGACAACGATCGATATTGGCAAGTAATTGACAAGTACAAGGTCACGCAGTTCTATACAGCTCCAACTGCAATAAGATCTTTAATGAAGTTCGGAGACGAACCAGTTTTAAAACACAATTTAGACAGCTTGAAGTAAGTTTCAGACTTAAATCCACCAATTTTAGGTTTTACATAAACTTTTTCTTTTATAGAGTTTTAGGGAGTGTTGGAGAGCCAATTAATCCTGAAGCATGGCTTTGGTATTACAAAATCGTGGGAAAGGAAAGATGTTCGATTGTTGATACTTTCTGGCAAACTGAAACTGGTGGTCATGTGATTACTCCGCTGCCTGGAGCTACTCCAATGAAACCGGGATCAGCTGTAAATTATTTTCAATTTGTTTTGAAGAGCAATTGTTTAAATAGTTTCATATTCTAGTCATTCCCCTTCTTTGGTGTTAAGCCACTATTACTCGATGAAGGCGGAAAAGAAATAACGGGCGAAGGTGAAGGTTATTTGGTCTTCACACAACCTTGGCCTGGAATGATGCGCACAGTTTTCAATGATCATCCAAGATTTGAATCGACGTATTTCTCAAAGTTCCCTGGCTATTATTGTACAGGTGATGGTAAGTAATTTACCTAAGAGACTCTTGAAACATTCATTATGATAAATAACTTTTTAAGGTGCTCGACGTGATTCTGACGGATATTTCTGGATAACGGGGCGAGTCGATGATATGTTGAATGTCTCTGGTCATTTAATGTCAACAGCCGAAGTTGAATCTGTCTTGACAGAACATACAAGAGTTTCTGAAGCTGCCGTAGTTTCCCGCCCACATACTGTGAAAGGCGAATGTCTTTATTGTTTCATCACGCCGAATCAGAATGAAACTTTCGATAAGAAAATGATTGACGAACTTAAGGTTCTCATACGCGAAAGGATCGGTAAGATCGTGATTAGTTTCTTTGAATCATTTCTGATCTATTCGATTTTCAGGAGCATTTGCACAACCGGATATTATTCAAAACGCGCCAGGACTGCCGAAGACACGTTCAGGGAAAATTATGCGTCGAGTTTTGAGAAAAGTAGCTGTGAATGATCGAGATGTTGGGGATATTTCAACATTGGCCGATGAAGCAATTGTTGAGCAACTTTTCGCCAACCGGCCAGAGCGATAAGCGATTCCATGTGCTGATTCCCGTTCACTTTAGAAATTCCATAATCCGTTGTTCTGAAAATGCATTTGTATAATTTTTTCTACGAGCTAAGTACTCAACTTGGAGCAAGCAAACGTTTTTTCTTGTTAAGTTACCTAATTTAATTCATTTTCTTAAGTTTTTCGTTTCGTCAAATACGCTTAGGCTTTGCAAACAAATAGCAATTAATTTTAAAAGTAAAATTTATTTTGCTGCCTCGCATTCGTTTTGTTAGCTAATCTCCTCTTACTTAATCAGATTGTTCCACAACAGAAATCACAAAACTTTCAAGTTTGTTATTCTTGAAAAGCTCATCAACAATTTTTTTGTGATTTAGAAACACACAGAAAGAAGAGTTTGAAAACTCTGTTGAATCCTGCACAAAAAAGAAACGAACACGAGTCAGCTCAATAAATTTTACGAAACGAAGAAAATCATTAAACGAATTATTCGTAGTAAGCTTTATCTAAATGTTGTGAAAGTCTTTATGGATCTGGACGATCAAGAGCCCCGACAACATTTCGTCCAAATAAAAAATGAAATCGTGTTAAGCAAGAAGGGGGAGGATGAAAATATCTAGTGAATCTTATTTAATGCGCCCTTAACTCATACATATCATTCCGAAATCTTTGAAGCTTTTTTCAGAGATGGAATATACCAATGCTGTTTTTATCAAGTTGTTAATATTTTCAACTTCAACTGATTTTTTGCTCGGAAAACGGGACGTAATCGAGATTAAAATGAAAATCACAAAAATAATATTCGCAATCTTGTCTAACTTTTAGTGGTGGTGACTTTATTCTTAGAAAAAAAATACACGCACCCACTCAAAAACTATGAATTTGATGTTACATTCAAAAGAAATGTTAAATATATTGCTGTTGATCCTCGTGATTTTTATTTCAAATAATAGTTCATAAAAATTACATGAATCAACAAGTTCATTGTATTGAAGTCAAAAAAATAAAAAAACAATAGTTCGTCTAGTTTAAAATATTTTCTTTATTGATTGCTTCTAAATTTGGTTGGATTGCATCGCTTTTTTTGCTAAAAGCTTAATCTCAAGCCATCTCGAAAGTTAAAATAGTAGCGTAGGAGCAAAAATTTGTTCACAATCGAAGCAATCGTTCTGACATCTTGTTGATTATTTGGCTAGGGCTGAATAAGTCTTATTCATAGCACGAATATTTTTTTGTGTTTAAAGCATCGCTAAATTAAGATTGTCCTTTTCTACCTTTTGGAAAGGTTTTAAACAAAGCGACATTGAATAGATTTTCATAAGTAATCGAATTGCAGAACAAAAACCTCTTTATTGCGATCGAAATGGCAGTTTGAAAGATATTTTCGATAAAGCAAACCTTGTTCAGTTGAGATCAAGAATTATTATTTGTGATTGCACGAGTGCTGTTAGAATTCTTTAATAACTTTCTGTTTCTCTAAAAATCGATCGTTGGATATTTCCCAAATTTCGTTTCTCTGCTGGTCTTGGGTTTGTTTGCTGATGCATCTGCTGTTGATACCAAGCTCGACGTTTGCCATATCTGAATTTCAGGAAATGAGTTTATTTTATTCAAATTTTATTTAATAAACTCACTTATTCTGACGTTTTTTTGAAACTGCCTCTCCTAATTGCTGAGATTCTCTATCAAATGTTGGTGCAGTTCCTGTGAAAATATTTCGACAATTTAAATTTATTTAAACTCTGACATCTCACCATGTCTCCTTCTCGAGCCTCGGAATGGAACTGAGTTTATGTTATTTGGAGATTCCTCATTCTCTTGACCAAGTGGCTGTTTTCTTGGCAAGATGCAGTTCTTTCCTTTGCACCCTTTCATATGCTCAAGGGTATCATGAAGGAAAGATTTCTCGTTAGCCGTCAACGAGACTGCCATGTTCTGTGTCTCAAAGGGATCTAAAACCATAATTTAAAATCTACTCATGTGTCAAGAAAAAAAGAGTTTACCTTTCTTTAAGTTGTAGAACGTTATCAAACCAGTAGTAAACTCACAATAAAGGTAGTTGTGAGTTTGATTGATGGTTCTCAAGCATGAGTACGTGTTGTTGTTTGCGTTCATGCAGAAGCAAAACGGCTTATCCTCCCAGCGTGGCGCTGTTCGCCAATGATCTTTGTCGTGACTAAAGCAATTCATCTTTTCCGTCAAACATTCTTTTTCCAATTTAGCTTTCTTGCTTCGTTTTCGCTCCTTCTTGCGTTGGCGCTCCTCCTTTAGCTTTTTACGAGCATCGCGTGCAATTTCTTTCTCGAATGATGGTGGACTAAAAATAAAAAAAATCTAATTAATTAATTTATTCATTTACGATCAAATCATACTTTTCAAATTCAGGTTCACAATAACAATCCGCAGGGACATTGCGCTTATCATATTCACTTGTAATGTTTAGGCTCATGTTTGTACCGTTTAAGTTTTGACGTTGACGTGTCTTTGGTTCGATAATTGTTGCATCAATCGTCACTGTCTTTGAGTTGAAATTATCTTGTGACGTAGATGATGAAAGGAACTCAGTTGTGGATGAGACATCCGGTAGATCACTAATCGAGACTTCATCATAACTCTCTGATGTGTTGAAGACATCAATCTTAGTTGATTCTGTTGTTGTTGTTGATTTCGGCATCTTATTTCGATTCCTTGGCTTTGTAGTTGAAATTGGAGATGTAAATGTTACTGAATTTTCTGAAGTCACTGGTGAGCTGAACATAAAATCAATATCGGAGTCAGTGCTACTCGTTTTCTGTTTCTTTCTTGATGAATGGGAAATCATCGGTTCCTTTAGCTTTGATACTTTCGTTGTCTCTTCGAACTCGTCGTATTCGATAGACGAAACGTTATTCTCAAAGTTTTCTTCGTCGTATGTCATATTCATAGGTCGATGCTCTTTTAAGTGCTTTTTGATATCCTTCAGAGTTGTTATTTTGTTTCTTAAAACTTTAATGAGCATATCGATTTGAACTCGACTTTGCTTCCATGCTCTCTCATTTTCATAAACGATTGTCGAGCAATTGACTTCCCCAGATCGTTCCACAAAACACTGAACGGGACCGTTTGTTGCATTGTCATATTTCTTCTCAATCGTTCCAAGCAAAGTATTAAGTTCGTCAATCGTTTGTGTCATGTAATCAGCTTCACGTTTTTTCCTTGAACTTTCAAGTTTATGGCTTTGGTTTAGAAGTGAATTTTCAATATTCATGATAACATCATTCATTCTAAGTAAATCGAGAAACTCTGGTGGAATCTCGTTGACGTAAACCTCTTCGATATGCTCAAGTGTTTCTCTTTTAAACCTTTCACCTTGGGTTCTATGACGATGCTCGAATCTCTTTTGTTTTAGTTGAAAGATATCCCGATCTGATTTTATTTTTGTGTAAACAACTCCATCAGGAGTAAAGCAAGCACAATTCCTCTTGCTCTGAGCACTCAAATATCTGTTGACTTCAGCGAGATGATTTTGAACTTCACGATGGAACTTGCATTTATGCTTTCGCCATCGACCGTCTTCGTTAATGCACTTCCACTTCTGACCGACGATGCAGTCTTCAAGTAGTAGAGGGTTAGCACACTCTACATTTAGACGTTGAATTTTCGATTGATACGGAGGAAAATTGTTATCCATAGATTCTTGATCGCTAAATGATACTACAAAAACAACATTTAATAAAAAAAAATATGCATCTATTTTAAGCTTACCATCTCGTTGTCGTCTTTTCGATTTCTTTTGCTGATCTCCTTGAATCTCTGTGTCAGGTTCCCCTTCACTAAGCTCATCGTCATCTTCAATGTCATCATCCTCATCGAAGTCATCCGTTTGTTCATGTGAACTTAAATCATGCTCTCGTTGCCTCACTCCTTCAACAGTCTTGTTTTCCGGAAGATTTATTTCCATTTTGTTGTTGTTCTCATTAATCATTTGACTGTATTTTGCAGCAGCTGCTTTAGCCCTCTGTTCCGCCATCTGTTCGGGTGTTTCACGACGACCTGAACTCTCAATTAGGAAAGTGTCGGGCCATTTAAATTTAACGGATCGATGACGGTTGAGAATCAACGGCAAAATGCTTTTGCCATCCATGTGAGGCGGAGCTTGAACGCCAGCGATGTCAAGGAAAGTTGGGGCTAAATCTACATTTTGCACTATTTCTTCAACTCTAAAACAGTGAATTAAAATAAATTATAAACATTAATGGAGAAGTGTCAGAGTAAACTCACAAGCTACCAGCTTCGATTCCAGGTCCACGGATTAAAAATGGAACGCGAACATCAAATTCAAATGGAAAACTCTTTCCTTTTATCAATCCAAATTGTCCTAAGTGATAACCGTGATCAGAAGTGTAGAAGATGTAAGTGTTGTCCAACTCGCCAAGATTCTTGAGCTCTTGATAAACTCTTTCAACAGCTACATCCACGCTTTGAAGTGTTTGCAATCTTTTAGTCATCAAAATGTCTGTGAACGATCTGTGAATTGTTTCCATCTTTTGCGTCACTCTTAAAATCCATTGTTTGTCTGGGTTTGGTGCAAAATCATACGATGGAGTGCTGTAAGAAAATAAAACATTAAAAAATAAAAAAAAAGTATTTGCCGAAACCCGGGATTGAACCGGGGACCTTTAGATCTTCAGTCTAACGCTCTCCCAACTGAGCTATTTCGGCATGTTTTTGGATGAAGACGGTTCGGCGAAACGACAGAGCAACCAAGCCTCGCTTTTAAAGCTCTCAATTTGAAATCATTGATAAGGAAATTTGCGTCTCTTGAACGAGGAAACTCAAAAAAATTTGAATGTCTGTTTCTTAAGAGTTTTTAATCTCTCAATAATTTTTTTTTAAAATATCTTCTTTGTAGTTTTTGTTTGAGAAATATTTGTCATCTATTTGATTTCAAGATTTCAATGCTTTAAGCTCTTAGAGATAGCCGATAAGTTAGGATCCAAGTTGAGTGGGTTTTATGGCCTTACATATAAATTATGCAACAAGAAATATTACTATTGATTTCATGAGACAAAAATATTTTTGCTTCTCAGAATAAATGTAATGAAGAGATTCCAATGAAGCCCACGAGTTTCCATCACACAATAAAGCGTAAACATATTTTTCGCCATATGAATATGTATTGATTTTTCCTTTGATGCCAAACGGGCAAACACAAATTTTAAAGCAATTAGACAAAAAAGGAAAAGTTTTATTGTTTTCCGGAAAAACTTTTCCACAATTAAGATTGCCAAAATGGTAAATATCGATTCTTTCGAAATTAGAACATGGAACAAAAGCTTGATCATATAGCAGAAACTTCTACTATTGACACCTCCCGCATGTCGTCCTCATTCAATCCTGGTTCGTCTCCAACTTTGCTAATTAAAATTCAGTTAAATGACAGAGTAGGAAATGCTGATGAGCCGTGAAAAAGGTCAAGGATTGATTTTCATTAGAGATCTTTACATTTTTCGGCACGTTTCTTGAATTCTAAAATAGCTCCATTGAATTCTTCACTATTGAAATTTAATTTATAAGCCAAATTTAACTTACTGATGAGTTGTTACGTTGAAGAACAAATGGCTGTATTGAGGAGCTGAATCTTCTGGTCCATGCGGCGATGGAAAACTCATTGTCAACATGATTGGTTTCCGATGATTCTGCTGCTTCGATTGTCTTAGAAATGCAATTGAGTCATTGGCAATCAAATCGGGATAGTAATCCTTTGCATAGTCAAAGCCATGTTTTATCTTCTGTCCATTCATATTAATGCTGTAGTTGTAATATTTCGAGTTCATAATCAACCCTCCCCATTCTCTCCAACCTGGAGGAATGTACGATCCGTTGTACTTGTTTAAATACTTTCCAAAGTATCCAGTACGGTAACCAGCATTAGATAAATATGTTGAGAATGATCGAGTCTCGTGAGTTGCTTGCCATTGTGGACTCGAGCAGTTGTCGTTGTTAGTGAAAACCTGATGATTGTGAACATACATTCCTGTGAGAATCGACGATCTAGCTGGACAACACATTGGAGTTGAAGTGTACGCATGACGGAATTCAGCACCAGCATCACGTAATAACCTTAAGGTTCGAGGCATAAAATTGAGTGAGCCCAATTCAACATCTTGATCGTCTGTTAATATAAGAATGATGTTGGGCTTTCGCTCCTTTGACGCATAAGGATTTCTTAAAGGTCCACCGTCAACATGTGTAAATAGACCTGCATTGCCACTTTTCTTGACCCTGCCTCGATTACGGTGATGCGAACGCTGATGATTCGCAGACACTTTAACGTCGCTAATACTTAATAATATCACAAGAACTACGAAGAAAAACGAGATTGAGCTTAACATCGTTTGCATGGCTACTTCAAAAACTGTTTTTCTTATTCCTATTCGATAAATTATTTTTAATTAATTATCGAACTCAAAGCATTGACCTTAATTCATGTTTGAAAGTTGTCTTATTTTCAAGAGTAACGATTTCAGGATTCTTTTGAAAGTTAAGTTATAGTGACGACTCCAAGCAAATTAACTATCAGTGCCGTAAATTTGTGTTGTAGTGAAGCTGCCTTTTAAATGGTGTCTCAACAATGATTTATTTTCACGACGGGTTCGTATGTTGTCATTTCTGAAAATTTAAGAAAACAAAAAATAAATATCATTTTTTCTCGATTCTTCAATATTATCTTCAATAAGTGTTAGTAACATTTTGCATTTTCGGTATCATCGTTGATTGTTTGTTGGCAATTAAAGTTAATTGCCTTAAAAAGAAAACACTTGACTAGGCGAAGCAATTTCCGGATGCTTTGAACGATTTTTAAACAGTAGACAGGAGAGGAAAATTGAAACTATGTAAATAGAAATAAATTCAAGTGGAATTCAACTTGCCAAGGATTTTCATAAAGCAATAATTTGTGCCTCGAACCAAAAACATTTGAATAACCAGATCATTTATTCGGTTGGTAGTACGATGGGTTCCGTTATGCGTACAACACATTGCAAATCAATCAAAATAGGAAGTTTTACCTTAAATAGTCTGAAACAATTTTTTATCCGCTTAAACTAACAGAACTATCTTCGAACAAGCACGCACACAAGATATATCTCGTTGATTGGTTAAGTTTTCTGGTTTCGTTCTATTCGATTCCATATCAATCAGCCTGCACATTTCATTCAGAAAAATGAGAATGAATTGTTTGAACCATATTTGAAATTTTTATTCCTCAGAAATTCTGAGTCAGAATCATTTGCGATTATGGTTTATGTATTTAACTTATTCCAGAAAAAGTTTTGATTTTCAATTGAATTTGTTCTCTGTGCAAAATAAAGAGTTCTATAAGAGAAACTCGTAATCTTTTTTTTATTACGTACTACCCTGGGAATCGATAAGCACAGATTAAATTGATAAGCCAAAAATCGAATATTTCTTCATTGATAATTAATGGACATTTAAGTGAAAATGAATGTTTTTTTTAGCGTGACTCATAATCACCGTTTCAAGCGAATTTCACAATAAAACTTCTAGATTGCATCTTTCTAATTGAAGAGTTGGTTTAGGAAACTAATGCAAACCCATTAACTGAAATTGCTTTTAATGATCCGATGAGTGCTGCGAAATAAAGAAGAAAATAAGATTCGCTGCTGTTCCTACATCTTCCTGCCTTTTAATCAATTTTTAACCCACGAAGCAGATAATCATCAAATTATGGATCAAGCACAGCTTTGTGTGAGGTTGACACGCGTTTCTTTTGTTCCATTGAGAACGACGATTGCTCCAGCCACAATAAACCGTAAATTTCAATTTGCTAAAGTGACAGCAGTCAACGATTTTCAGACGACGACACTTAACATATTATGAATGAAAATTGCTGTTTTATTGAATAAATGCGAGTAGCTCGAAAACAATGTGACGTGAATGAAGGAATTTTTTTCTTATTGAATTTGAAGACTTAGAAAAATTTATTTGCAATGAAAAAGTGAATAAATTAAATATAAACTCAAGGAGCGAATGCGAAAACAATAAATTGTATTTTTTAGCATTACCAGAGACACTTCATAGACCGAATAAGGAAAGGAAAACAATATTAGGAGAATTTTTTCAGAAAAGGCTTTCCTCTTGTTTTAACAAATTATAAACAAGTCACAATATCATTATTAAGAAACTCTATAGGTAAGGAATGATTCATTTTTAGGCAGATATTAACAGGAAGATTAACGATCGTCAAGGTAAATGGGATTTTTCATTTCACAAAGTGGTTCCTGTCGCCCGTAAAAATCGAAAGTAAAAGTTTATTGTGGTATCAACACGGAATAAGTTAGTATACGAGTCAAGAAGTTTTGCGATTGAAATGGGATGTAAACTCACATGAAATGTTTTCTTTGGCCATTTACAAGGAAAGAAAAGCTTCAGACGTGAACAGAATCTTTTTTCAATAAAAGCCATCGGGAATGAACGGGAAAACTTTCCCTACGATTTCGATTTTCGCAATAAAATATTATGGTATCGCATAATTCATTTGTGATATTATGAATATGATTTTGCATAAAGGTGCTTGAAAGTGATCGATTTCAATAAGTGAGCCTCGAGAGTTCAGAGAAATTGGTTCTGTCAGGAATTTAATAAAAATTCATTTGACTCAGCTTTTGATATTAAAATGATTTTCGCGCTTCTTGAGTTGTCAAAAATTTACTTTAGTTGAATCAATATAAAATTGGTATAAGTCTTCAATACGAAATCGATGATTGAATCAATTAACTCAATCATTTGCTCAATCGGATACCAAATATTTTCATTTATTATTTATTTAAAATAAACTTTTTTTGTTCATTCGGCGATATTTTCGATTTTAAAATCTTCGTCCAATCTATCCGCGATATTTTCTTTTCATTAAACTTATTCTTTTTTGGCTAACAAATCATCACATGAAGGGGTTTATCGATCAATTTTTCTTTCGACGACTTCCATTTAAAAGAACTCTCGCTCCCTAACGGCTAATTGAATTAATCTCGTTCATTCACGCTCGCGTTGAAACATTGCAAAACGAGTTTTTTTTTCTGAAATAAGAATTTCATCATTCGAGCTTCGTAAATAAAATTTGAAATGTCGTTTTACTTGAAATTCCATTTATCTCCTTTATCTGTTCTCTGAGTTTTATGATCGGTACAAGGACTTCATAAAATTCGAGGAAAAAATCTAAACTATTTCTTTCTTGGTGGAGCTAGACTTTGATAACGATTTTCTTGTGTGTTAAAGCTTGTAGCCTAAAATTAAGTTTTGTTTTAACCCATATACCATTTCAAATTGATCAATAGGTGAAGTCAGAAGAGCGGTATTAATTCAATCAAGGCTAAGAATCTTGATTCAAATACCAATGAGAAGACTGTGTGTCGAGCCCAATTTAAAAGAAAAAGTAGAACAAAACTGCTATAAAAGCTTTTTAAATTATCAAGAACCGAACTCACTTTTTATTTTTTCACATCTTTATCAATCTTGCCAAGTTTAGTGTGGCGCCAAAAATATTTTGTTTTCGGGTTTCATGCAACGTAAAAATTTTAAAGATTTAAGAAGTTGCTAAAAATTAGATCTCTTCAAGTTTTATATTTCCAAAATCTAAATGATTCCTGTCGTAAGCCTAAGTTCACCATGTAAATGCTAAAATCTTCGCTCCTCGACAGTTTAGAAAATGAACTTCCAGAAATTTATTACGCAATTTAAAAAGTAAATGTTTACATATTTCTAGTAAAACAACAACACGACCGTTAACGATAAAATCAGCGAGATTATACAAAAAAAAAACATTAATTTAATGATCTGCAATATTTGCAATGTAAATTAGAACAGGTAAAACAGCTGTTAGAACCTTCTAGAGAAGCTCCAGCACTTTTTATGAATGACGTGAATTGAATTAACATAAAACATTAATGAAGATGGGAGGTAATAATCGATACGCCAAGACTGGTCTTTGGATATTTCTGAACAAAAAGACTTGCGCGAAAGCGGCAAACGTAAATAGCTTAAAACTAACTAAGTAATTATACATAAAGAATGTCACTGTGGAAATCAATTCTCTGACATTCTTCGCTGATTCAATGTTGTTGCATTTTTGTTTTGTTAATAAAAGATTACTTTATTTTAAGACATTGTGTGATTTATTGTGGCATTAAAAATAAAGTTTATGATGCTTTGCATAGTTTAATCAAAAAGAAATTTGAATGTAGGCGTTCGAAGCTCAACTGGCCAAGCCTAAATGAAAATAAAACTTATGAATCAAAAATATTTTTATTTCTTCATCTTCATTCAATGGCGGTTTGATGTTTTGTCTGAGAAATCAAATGTGTGTCGCCAACAAGTCTCTTGTAGTCATAGTCGGAGAGGTATCGTGTTACAAAATCTGCAGATTTTTGTCGCCAGCAAGTTTTGATTAGCGATTGAACTACCGGTCGGTTCTTCAATAAATGTTTGCGAAAACTCGACAACATGTTCCGAGCAAAAGAAGATTCGTTGACGATTACCAAATTTATATATGTTGTCATGCAATATACTCGATGTTGGAAATTTGCATCTGACATTCGTCTGCAATCGGTTAAGCATGAGTAGCGATGCGAGAAGTTAAATGAACGCCGGTTCAATCAATTTGTCTTCTCGGATTATTTGCGCAATTAACTTTGTGAATGAAATGAAAGCACATGATGCAATCAAAGATGCAAATGAATTGACAGCGTCGATGTCGTTGAACTGAGAATTTAGAATGACACAAAATGTTAAAGTTTCGCTCTAATCCGCCATGAAGGTTTTGAGACGAGCACTTCAAATCAATTCAAATATCTTTTCTTGAAAGTGAAGGCCGTAGTTTGCTATCTTTAGCCCACTTGACCATCCTTTACATGAATCTCAAGAACGCATAGAGCTATAAACTTTCTTTCTTTGAGCCTTCTGTAATTTTTCATTTGCATAATTCATTCGCTACGATATTCTGCTTAGTTCTCCAGAAAGTTTTTCGTCTACATTTGAAAGGTGCGTCGAAAATGTATCATGATTTTTTTTCTTAGTTTTAACCATATTATGAACGTTAGCTAATGAAATCTGCGAAAAAGTTTCAACTTCTTCCCCGATGAATCATACAGATATCTCATCTCTCATGTGTTGCACATACATCATACTCGCAAGTCATTCAATGGATTGAAACGAATGAGCTGTGAAAGAAAACTATCAAATATCCAACTTTACGTAAAGAGCGTCAAAAAAGTTTGTTGCTTCAACAAAGTTTTTGACTTCATCTCATGTTTCAGATTGAAAATTGTTGTCCGATTGAGATAGAATGGAATCAAATAGAAGGAAACCGAAAACTTAACCAATCAATGAAATGGAATTTTCTTGATGTGTGAAGCTCATCAACCAAATGGATTTCATGTTTTTTTGCGCTCGAAGAATCCTTTCCTTGAGAGCAAGCAAGTTTATTGAGTGTTCTGACAATTTTATCAGATAAATTTCTTCTAAATTTCATCTTGTCAAGTTTCGCATTGCTTATTGGCGATTTTTTTTTTCATTTCTTGCTTCTTTGTCATTTTTTGGGTGTGAAGTTTCCGCTTATGAACAATGAGATTTTTAAGTCGCGATAACCCACAACACGTTCTTAAACACATGCGATTGAGTAACATACAACTTCGCTTCAGTCACGAAATGGTAATAAGATACTTTGTTCTCAAAGACGCAATTGAGAAATTGACGTGCTTCAACAACTTGTCAAGACTTCGGAAGAATTTTTAGTTTTCGAACTAAGCTCTCGGTTTCTTAAATAGAGCTATATATTATTTAAACACCTGTCCCTCTATAGTTCTTCATTTCCTTATTGATAAATACTTCCATGAGAACTGCGGTAAAATAAAACTTATTGTTCGCAAATTCAGATAAATTCCTGAATTCAAAAAATATTCATAGCGAAAGATTCTTCTTCAAACACGTTTTATTTTAAATTCTCAAGATCATCTTGATTAAAATGAAAATATTTTCCTATATCGGAGTGAAGATTTAATAAAAATTTTCGTCCCGCTTTAATAATAAATTCACACCTCATCTTGGGTTACTCACACCTAAAAGCTAGACCCTCAATTCAAGCATGTTTCTTATTACTCTTCAATGAACATCGTTTCATTCTATTTCCGATGTGATCATGACTCAAATTGCAATATTTCACACAAACAACGGGAGCTGATACTAAAAGTTTTAATGTAGGGAAGTGAAATAAGAGACAAAGAAATAACCGAAGGAAAAGGTACAAATGAGCAGTTCTTACCTCTATATTAGCGATGATTCTAAATAACAGCAATGATTATTATTATTTTATTTTTCACCTTTAGATGAATTCAAATATTTGCTGAGAGTGATCGACTATAATATTTTATTTAAAAATGACACAGACATTTAATGGTTTTGGTTCTTATTATTACGTTCACAGACCAATGATTTTAACATTTATGCGTACAGGATTTATACTTGAAAATGTAAATATTTATTTTCGACGCGTTTATTTTTCGCACGAGTTTCACGATTTATTTTCTCTCAACAATCAAGAATTTTATTTTATTTCTTCTTTGCTGCGGATTAATTTTCAGCGCTCTTGGAAGCACTCAGCTGGCGCTTATCTCTATTTTTCGAGAGACGTCGTTTGTACGTCTAGACGATTTAAACACCACGAAGCAACTGATTCGCTTTCCTATTCTTTCTAACCGGTTTAGCTCCAAAGTTGCTGTGAAAACAAACATTCCAATGGAGGAATCTACTACAATTTTTCTCGGGTTCTCGTTTGTTCGGAACCTCTAGAAGAAAAAAAAATTTATGTTTACTCGTTCAAAGCAAATAAGTTTTCTGGAAATTAACATTTGGAAACTAAGTGGATTGTGAATTCTCATTAAAATTGAATTATTAAATTTTTGAACATCTGACAAAACATGGAAACTGATTTAGATGATTACTTTAAGTTGATTATGCAGTTGGTCGACGAAGCCGGTCAAGTGAGTCCAACCAGATTAAAACTATTGCCAATAAGGAAAAACAAAGTTTTCTCAATTAGATGATTTTGAGTTTTTCAATAAGATGATAAAATATGAATTCTTCTATAAACATAATGATTTGTTTTAGCTCGTTGCTGCTCGTAACTCAGAAAGAAAGTTGATTGATCTGAAGTCATGCAACATTGATTTAGTTACCGAGACTGATCAAGAAGTGGAAAGAATGTTGATTGAAGGCATTAAGAAGAAATATCCTGATCATCAATTTATCGGAGAAGAAGAGTCAAGCGAAGGAAAAAAATGTATTTTGACTAACGATCCAACATGGGTTATCGATCCAGTCGATGGCACGATGAACTTTGTTCACAGTTTTCCACATTCAGCCATATCTGTGGCTTTGCTAATAAACAAAGAAACCGAAATTGGAATCGTTTTCAATCCAGTTCTTGGACAAAAGTTTACAGCACGCCGTGGTCAAGGAGCATTCTACAATGGGAATAAAATCCAGGTCTCCGGAGAAAAGAGTATCAGCAAAGCTTTATTGACGACTGAATTCGGAACGAGTCGAGACGAGGAAAAAAGTAAAATAGTTCTGGAAAACATCGCAAAGCTGGTTAAAGTAGCTCATGGATTCAGATCACTCGGATCGGCTGCTCTAAATATTTGCATGGTTTGATCATGTCATTAGATAAACGAACTTGATATGAATTGTTTTTCTTTTAGGTTGCCCTTGGCGGAATTGATGCTTATTATGAGTTTGGTGTTCATGCTTGGGGTGAGAATCGATGGTTTTTAAAAATATTAAATAAATAAAATGTTCTTGATTTTTTAGATTATGCTGCTGGTGAGATGATAGTGCGTGAAGCTGGGGGTTTTACATGCGATCCTGCAGGTGGACCATTGGATTTGATGAATCGACGGGTTCTATGCGCTTCCTCCAAAGAGTTGGCTAATGAAATTGTTCCGTTATTGACTCAGTATTATCCTTTACCACGCGATGATTAAATTGGAGATGCGATGCAAAACACTTCATTCCAAATGTGCAAAAAGTTTTCTTCAAAATTGAATATTGAGCAAAATAAAGTTCACTGGATGTATATTGTATATTGAGAGCTAGTACGTCAACCATATGACTTTTATTAACAAAGATAACATAATAAAACATTCCTTATTGCATCTGTCATCTTATCATCTACGCTGAGTATTTTTTAAGTGTTCCACTCAGCAAGGTTTAAGAAAATTTGTGCGATTGAAATCGATGATGGCTTCCAATTTAGATTCTTGTTTTGAGCTTATTATGCAATTAGTTGATCAAGCTGGAGAAGTAAGAAAGCTCATCGTATTTGAACCTAATAATATTTTGAGATTTGTTATTTTAGTTGGTAGCGACACGCAATTCTCAGAGGAAAACCGTTCAAACTAAGAGTCATGCGACTGATTTTGTCACGGAAACGGATCAGCAAGTCGAAAAGCTATTGATTGATGGAATTAAAAAGAAATTTCCTGATCATGAATTCATTGGTGAAGAAGAGACAAGTGAGGGCAAGAAGGTTAATTTGACAGATTCCCCAACGTGGATCATTGATCCCATCGACGGAACAATGAACTTTGTTCACAGTTTTCCACATTCAGCCATATCTGTTGCTTTGCTAATAAACAAGGAGACAGAAATTGGTATCGTATTCAATCCAGTTCTTGGACAAAAGTTTACAGCACGCCGTGGTCAAGGAGCATTCTACAACGGCAAACAAATTCATGTATCTGATGAACGTGAGCTTTCAAAATCTTTGATTATGGTCGAGTTTGGAACCAACAGAGAAAGTGAGAAAGTCAAAGTGATAATGGATAATTTGGACAATTTAATTCGTAAAACGCATGGGTAACTAAGAATTTTCTTGCAAAGTTGATATTTAATTTATCCTTTATTTTAATAGAGTTCGTTGTCTTGGAGGTGCTGTTCTCAATATTTGCATGGTTGCGCTTGGTGCTGCAGAGGTTTGAACTAATTCTGATGAAGATTAAGTTAATCTAAATTGAACATTTTAGTGCGCCTATGACTTTGGGGCTCACGCCTGGGACTATGCCGCATCGGAATTTATAGTTCGAGAAGCAGGAGGCATCACTTTAGATCCCACTGGAGCAAAATTTGATATCATGTCTCGTCGGTTGCTGGTTGCAAATAGCCCAGAAATGGCTTCACAACTGTCAAAGGAACTGATTCAGTTTTATCCGACACCAAGAGATGACGAGTAGTTAAGAAAATGCAAAAATAAAATAATATCAAAAAGAAACAAAAAAGTATTTGCCGAAACCCGGGATTGAACCGGGGACCTTTAGATCTTCAGTCTAACGCTCTCCCAACTGAGCTATTTCGGCATGGTTTTAGATGAAGTCTGTTTGGCAAAAGCCCTATAAATCATACGTAAGGTCAACTTTATCAATAATTTTTTTTTAAAAATTAGAACATTCTATTGTATTTATTTATTTGTTATGCTTTTGGATAGTTTTAACTGAGAAAAGCTATATGACTCATCAGATTATGTAAAAAAAACCTTAAAAGTAGAATATGAAATCATACCCCTTGTTAGTGCAACACAGTAACTATCCCCTCTGTCGAGAAAACAAAGCAAAATAATATTGTTCCAGAATTATTCAAGAAAGATCTTTAATCAAGAAGGATCTTTAAAATAAGTCTAAGCACTCTCTTTGATATGTGTTCGTGAAGTTTATGTGATAAGTGAATATAATTTCAAATAGAAACAAAGGAAGTAAAAATAGTTCTTTTTGTCGAAAAAAAAACAAACAAAAATGGATCAAAATAATAAAATTCCAATAAAAATTGCTGAGATCTCAATCAACAAGTTCAATGAACAAATTTTCCTCAAAGTGAAACAACTAAGGAACTTTCGGGTGTCGAATAAAGCATCGAATTTAGGAGACCTGGAAAAGTTGCGTAAAGAAGCAATCAATTCACTTCGAGTCGTAAAGCAACTTAAAGAACTTTTGATAGAAATCGAACACCTAAAGTCAAGAACAAAGCCAGAGGACCATGAGAAATTCGATGAACTAACAGCAATACGCAAGAACGAGGCACTAAAGGAAATAAAAATGTATCAAGGTGATATTTTCATTGCAATGTCGTTCTTTTTACAATTCGCTGATAAATAAAACACACTTTCTTTCAGATATGAAGCCAATTGAGAAATTAAATGAACTTTCACCATCAGCGACAATTTCCATCCATGATTCCCCGACATCAGTGCCAATAAACAACGATCAGATGAAATTACAACTCCAAGTTGACGAACGAGCTTTGTCAAAGAAAGAATTAGAATCAAAACAAGCGTTGTAAGTTGATATTTCTGAATATAAATTTTTATTTTATAAACTTTATTTGTAGACTACGAGAATTCGAGAACTTGCACTCAGAATGCGAGCAGATATCTAAACTTTATCAAAACGTTCACGAGTTGGTTTCAGAACAAGCACCAATGGTTGAAGCTATCGCAGAGAACGTTGAAGTCACGGAAATTCATGTTGAGGAAGGCACAAGGCAATTACAACAAGCCTTGAAATATAAGAAAACTATTTATCCATTAATGGGCGCTCTGATAGGTTTGTGTTTAAAAAGTTGGAACAAATCAATTTTCAAATTTATTGTTAAACATTTTGCAGGTTCGTGTATGTTAGGACCCGTAGGACTTGTCGCAGGGCTTAAAGTTGGTGGAGCAGCTTCGGTTTTTGGAGCCATCGGCGGATACGCAGGAGGAAAATTTCTTAAAAAGGAAAATGTAGAATCAACTGAAGAAGAATCAAAACACGAAGTGGCAGAATCCACAGAAGAAACTGTAAAACAAGAAAATATATCAAAATAAAAAGTTTTTGTTTAAAAAAGTTAATAAATCTGGTAACGTTTCTAATTTTAATAAAAGATATGTTTTATTCTCAAACATTTTGCAGAAAATCAAGGATGTTAAAAAACGAGAAAGCAGATTATTAAATAATTTTTCGCTACTTACAAAATAAATATGTTCATAGATATTACAAGTAAGGGAATTCAACAATCATGAAATCGACAACAAATTTATTTGAATCCTAATAATTTTTTTTGGAGCACTAGATTTTTTTTTTATCTATAATATCAACTATTTATGAAATGACTGGAAGTTCTAAAAATTGTCTTCTTGCTTTTACTAAAATTGTTTTATTTTGTCTTATTTCATTGATAAGATGATACACAATCAGCTAAATTTGAAATTAAATTTTTTCTTGATATTTTATGCTTCTGTTTAAATTGCGGCTATTTCTTGAGTAAAATTGTAATCTACCAAAAGTTGTTTTTTTTTTTCATGTGAGCATCTACTTTCTCTCAGCATGCTACTCTATAATATTGGATGGGGCCCCCCATCATGGGGAAAGGTGAAAAATGTTTCAGAGAAAAGTGTTTTAAAAAGCTTCTCTGTGACAGCACCAAGTTTTGTTCCAACATCAAATGTTTTTGATTAAAGGTTTTTATTCCGTTTCGACCATTGGCATTTCCATTCTGCAAATGATATGTTAACATCATGGGATATTATTTTCTTTTTATATAGAGTTTTTCAACGGATGCACAGCAATGTAAGATTAAGGAATATCATCTTTTCGTCATTTCCTCGTCCTTGTGCTTTGTGCCAAATCTGAATCATTTTTTATTTTAAGGAGATATCACATAGTAAAAGAGTTCGGAACTCGCGCCTCATGGTTGCATCAATCTAACATCGAAAATCAGCGTACTGCCTCATCATGAATTAATCAGGTTTTTTTTAAAAGGCATTCACTGAACGCGCTTTGTTGTTTCCACAGCGCGACTTCATCGAATACAATCAATTATTTGTGCAGTCTAAGTTTATTGTACAAACTTTGTCTAACTAAAATCATCTTGAAACATTTTTCGTTTTGATTTAACATTAATTAAGAATTGATTTTTACTTTTTTGGGGGGGAAGAACACTCGAGTGTGAATTTTCATTTATCTTTTATGGCTAATTTACACTTTTTTCTTTGCCTCAAAGGCTAATTCAGAAGATTCTAAAACTTATTGAGTTTTCATCTTTTTTGGCAGAAAAATTAATCATTTTCAATCTCTCACATCTTAACCATCTTTATAACCAGCAGATGCAAATTATTGCAAGTCTTCTTCAGATTTCGGAATATCGAAAATTTCTACGAACAACGGTGGTAAGCGAGATGACAATTGCCAATTAATCCGGAACCAGTCGAGATGATTAAAATGTCGAAGACCTAGTGAGTGAAGTTCCATGATTTTTGCTTCAAGCGCTGGCATTATTTGTAATGCATTTGCCGTGTTCGGTCGTGAGCGGATGATTTGTACTCGAAGTGCTTCCGCAATGCGCTCACGAGTCTTAAGAATTAACTTCTGTTCTGTGATGCCAGGACGATCGGCGGCTAATAAAATAAGTGCTGAATACAATCCAATTTCTGTGTCACTCAAATTGCATGCGTTCATTCCATTGGCGAAGTTGCACAAAGCAGTCACGAAATCAGCCTAAAATTTAATAAAAAAATAAAATTAAAATGTAAAAAAAAACTTTGCCGAAACCCGGGATTGAACCGGGGACCTTTAGATCTTCAGTCTAACGCTCTCCCAACTGAGCTATTTCGGCATTGTGTGTGTGTGATATTGAATGTGCAGAATGCAGTACAATATGAACATTCTCACTTTTCTTTTATCTCAAAACTTACATCGTACATAATTTCCAATTGTTGTCGCGTCAAGAAAGTGCCATCGTCGAACGTCAACGTCAAATCGGTGGTAGTTTTTGCAATATAATTTAGCCATACTTCGAAAAATCCTAATTTAATTAATATTAATTGATCGTCTTGTGTGAAATCACAAAATCCAGGTACACGTTTCGCAAACTCGACGACACGTTGAACTAACGGTGTCATATGAAGGGCATATTGTTGCCATAGGAAAATTCGTTGATGTTCTAACGATTCGGCAACAGATGATGCGATCTGTTTGAGGAGCGAAAAATAAATTAAAATAAAGAACGGAAAAATAGGGAAATTTTATTAAACTCACCCCATTATCATCCGAATTATTTTGAGTCATTGATGATGATGAAATTAAATTATTCGTGGATGTTGCAGACATATGATGATTATTTGGCATGGTTAATGGGCGATGATTGAGTTCTTTCGTGGCACTCTCAGTGTATGTGCAATGTGTTCGATGAGCTTGAGAAACGCACAATATCACGTCATATACAGATAGCTCCTGATTATCATCCGAATTGTTATTGTTATTATTGTTATTGTTCATATGCGATGCTTCAATCATGTCAATGTACGCAATTTGCTCAATCGGTGGAGTCGTAGTTGAACACATTTGTGATGAAACCAACTGGGCAGTTTGGCCGCCACCGCCTTCGATGCTTGTTAAAAATGAAGTCGTGGCGTTTGGAGATGTTGTTGTCGTTGAAGGGCTGTTGTTGGTTGTAGTTGATACCGATGATGAGTTTAAAACGCGAATATTTGTCAATAAGATGTTTGCGTTCTGTTGATTATTACTAACGACAATACTATTTAAGTTGTCCGCAATCGAATTGCTGCCAATATCACGAGTTCTCGTCTTTGGAACGCGACCGTAACGGACAGCTGCAACGGGAAATAAAAAAGGTTTTGTTAATAAGAGAATCTACAAAGTGACGACCGATGAGGTGAATGAATTCCATGCACATAAATTATGGCGCTTTTAATCACAGACTCGAGTAGCATGAGAAAAAAAGCAATGGAGAAGAGAAAAAGTGAAAATGCACTTCCGCGTTTCAACACATAGAAAAAAAAACAATTTGAGGCTTATGCACTTTCTCATGTACACGGTATTTTAATTTGCAATATCATTGACTGTTGCTTCTTATTTTGCACCAACATTGGTTAACATTGAAGACTTTCGAATTTGTCATCATCATCCGCATCTCGAAATATTGTAACTTAAATACTTGCTAAGTAAAAGCCAACGCCAGTTTGAGGTTCGAATCAATTCTCTTCCTACTCGCACCAGTGTTTGTCGTTATTACCATTTTTCAAGCTGTGCAGTGGGGAAATACAAATAGTGTTCATTGACTTTAATACATGAACCATCAATGTTTGCAGTTTTACATCAAAAGTGAGCTTGTTGTTACATCAGATTTTCATTTTTTGATGAAACGACGAAAACAATTCATTTTCTCTTGATCTAGCTTTGTTTCAACCAGAGCTTGAGCATGTCAATGATCACTATGAAGGAGTGAACATTACCATCTTATTTAATCTCTGCTAATTAAAATGCCGACGAGAAGTGAGCTCACTTCAAAGTCGGAATAAAAAATTACTTCACTGCGATTTCAACAACATCGGAATGAAGCGGAAAGAGAAATTTTCTAAAGCCGCATCATAATTGCATTTAAATTGCACCCACCGCAAAGCAAGAATTTAATGCTTCAATTGCGATCTTTGAAATAAATCACAGACATTTGGCTGCAACTGTCACCCCCGCCTCTTCAAAGTAAACTCATTACTACAAACGATATCTTCGATCGTGAACTTTTACGTCCTGGTCGATGGGAAAGTGTAAATGAAAATATTTACTCACTTTAGTGAAAAGGATTGTCATTACTTTGAAACGATTTTGTTTGACGATGAGTACGTTGGCTGGTAGGCTTAGAACTCAAGGCAAAAATCATTTCTCACTATTGCTAAGTCAATTTTTAATCGCGATATTTGAATAGTTAATTCATTGTGTATTAATAGCTCGTTGCATTTCAAAGCCTTGAGCCGCAAAGAGAGTTTGTTCGCTTCTAAATAATGTCAAGGGGCTTCATCCGTAGAAAAATATTTCTATGGACGGTTTGAGTTTGATTTGTTGAAAATAGCGGGCACGTATTAAAACCCTTTTTCTTCTTTGTTGATTTACATTTCGAAATGCTACGATTCTTCTTTTTTCTCTTTCAACTATAAAGCGAGCTATAAATAAAACATTTTACGGTTGAGCATGCCATTTAACTCTAATATCTGATCGTTGAACGGACTCAGTTCTTTATAAAATCACCAAGAGTAATCGGAACGGTCGTAGCGCATCTTTATTTTAGAAAATCTTTCAATAGAATTGAAGACATTTGTTTGCACACCCACTAATATATAAATTTCATATACAAAACCAATGAAAGTTTTATCTTAAGTTGTTAGAAAATTTCAAAATTTATTTTTCTCTCAATAGTTTCGCGCGCAATAGAAAAGAGCGAGAAAGAGGGTTCAACAACCAGCAAAATGCACTTTTCCCTCCATTGTTTCGCTATTCACAAAACCCCGAGTTCGGCGCGCGAGGTTATTTACTCACATTGCAAAAAATGTTTCTTATATTGCGCGCTGAGTTTTGTAACAGAAAAGAAAAATGTAAATGCAAATAATTTTCCATTAAAATGATTACCGCTTTATATTATATTGAACTTTGCATTTCCTGTTTTTCACAAGCTTTCCTCAAAATCATAGTTTGTCATTCTAGCATTCACAAGAAAACTTTAGTGGGAAAAAACTGTCGCGATTCAAATTACTCGTGTCATCGCCAGCTGATGAATAGAGACGTCTGATTCCATATAAAGAAGTTAAAAAGAAAATTAAGAATCTCACATGTTCCAGATAGTTTCGATCTCTCTTGACTCTAAAATTGCATTTCCTTTCATCAGACGAGACCCGAGTCGATGCAGGGTCAGTGACCTCTCGACAAAATATGAAAAAAGCATAAGCTTCAAGAGTCACCGTTGCATGCTTTACAACAACTGTCATCGCCCACTCATCAACTCGAAAGGCACAGACCGAAAAAATGTTTCACCTTTCCCTTCCTTCATTTATTTTTTCCGCTTACATCACTCGATGCTTGTATTTCGAAAGTTTTCTCTACGAAGAGACCGATGCACTTTTGAAAGCAGTGCACAGCAAACTTATGCTTATGTTGATGCTGATTAAATTTTTAACGTTGAAGTAAAATTGCATTATGTAAATAACGAGATATTTTTTGTTATGCGCTTTAAGCCGAGTGTGTGTCGGTAAAGAGGAAAAAACATAAGTGCATGCTTCGAATAGAAAATTCGGAAGTATAAAATTTGCAATGACGAGCTAAAAATCGAATTCCATTAGGAAGGAAATATCGCACTGGCGCTGTAATGTCCCTTATCACGATGATGAAAGCTCACGTTGCATAACAAAATGAAAACACGAAAGAAGTGTCGATTGATAAGAATCTGGGTTAAATTAGAGTTGGTCGTAAACATCTCAAGGGTTGACTCACTTTCATTTCTATTAGATTGTCTCTCATTTCAGGGTTCACCGAACTCGAAAGTAAACTTAAGTCTCGAGTGTCAAAATTTCGTAGAATATTTCAGCTTAGTTCCCGCAATTTTAAAAAAGGACGACAATATCGATTTTTCAGATTTTAGCCAAAGACAAGAATGAAACAATTTAAAATGTGCTAATTTCCTCGTCTGCACAATTAAAAATGCTGCAAACAATAGTGCATTGATATCAAGGTTTCATATTTCAACGCTAATTGGAGCAATGGCTCAGACATCGAAAAACAGATCGGGCTAATGACTTGTTAAGTGTCTTAAACCAAAAACAGTTCAACTTATGGAAATGATTTCATTCACAAAAAAGAGGAGCCACTTTTGTTCTTTGTTCAATTTATCTTTTCAATTCATTATTTTTTACTTATCAAAACATTCTCACATGGTTGACTATGCTGACAAATATTTTGATTCTTTAATTTTCAGAGGAAAGACATGAACTTCTTGAAAAAATATTTAAAAGGGCAACGACCTGATAATGCGTGAAGAAAAGACATGATTATAAAGCAAATGTGTCAAGCGAAGTCTTCTTGCTGTTCGAGACACAATGAAAAGTTGTGCAACAGCAAAGGAGTGATTTCACTTGTAGGCAGAAATAAAACTTTAGTGAAACGAAAATGTGTCAATAACGTTTTTTTGGGTTGAGAGAACTCTTATTAAAACCGCTGATGAGACATTGAACCTAATTCGCATCAAAAATTGTAAGCAGTTTAGAGAAGGCGAGTCACTGATGAGTTTGTCTCAGATGACGCAAATACTATAAGAGAAGAACGATGTTCATGTTTGTCTTTGTGATGACATCGATAAATTTCTTTGGAGAAACTTCTTCTTTCTACTTTCATTTTTTAACTGGCCAACTCGCGAAATCTTCGAATAATACCTCAAGTGGGATTTTCATTGGATTAAGTATGTAGAAATGCAAGATTCAGAAGAGAAACCTCATCAGCATTATTTGACGATAAATAACTGTTTTCGCTCATAAAAAGATTTTGATTGTGATCTGCTCTGTGATTATTTTTTCAAAAGCTTTTGTTCAATTTGATTAACCTGTTTAATTCTATTTAGTTCCATAATTTGAACCAAAAATTACTGGTCAATTGAAGAGTCGATGGTCGGACTCATTGCATAATTTAATTTTAATTCAGTTTTTAGTTACTGTGAAGAATCAAAAATTGTTTTTGTCTCTTTCAAACGGCCAGTATTTTTGCAAATTTAAAGAGTAATAACGAATCGAGCATACAATGCAGAGCAAAGTGAATTGATCGAGAGGCCATACAATTCACATGCAAGCAGTCGAGCTCTTTGTTGGCCATGCTTATTGAGGTTACATATATCAACGAGAATGAAACGAGTAAAAAGAAAAACGAAAATAAAAAAACGAGCGAAGTGTAGTTTTGGGTTTTATAAACAAAAGTTCATTGAATTCGGAATTGAAAATTATTTTTTGACATCCAAACAAATGGGGATCATCTGAGAAGTGCGTGTGACAAAAATATGAAGTAATGGAGAAGAGGCAAAGAATGATGAACGTAACTTTCAGCAAAGCATTTTCAGTTTTCTTCTTGTGATCCCATGAATTGCTCATCATGAGTATTAAGAGAAACAACATGAGTAGAATAAGAGCAAACGGAAATTTGTGTGCCCAGAAACACGCAATTTCCAGTGAAAAGGAGAAGCAGATCGCGCATAATTTTGGTCGTCGAATAAAGACGGTTTGGAGAAATTTCGCTTATGAGATTATTTTGAACTAAAGTTCAAGGATTTCATATATTTCACCGTGAACAGTTTGAGATAATTTTAATCGCCATACGAGTTTAAAGTTTCTTCTTCTCTCACGAGCAAACACGCGTAAATAAAGCGCGTGTGGTGATACGATGAAAGGCTCTGCATACAAAAAAACTCGCAAAAATGGCAGAAGAGATTTTATTTTCAGATCTTTATTTTTATAACTTTAAAAATTTAAAACTCCATTTCTTATTATCTTGAGAGAAATATAAAAAAAAATTGAGGAAAGAAGAAACCGAAACAAGCGAAAATGGAATTTCCGCTTTGAATTAGGAAATTGTTTTCAAGCTAATAATTTTGAAATTTCGTAATCGCTCGTAGAAGTATCAGCAGCAATTACTAATTTACTTTGTAGAACCGTGCAAACGAAAATCTTCATTTCGCGATCATTCAACTCGAGAAACTAGATTAACTCAACGACAAGTGCTGCAATATTTGAATTTTTGAGCTTGCTCTAAATTTCCTCGATTTGTGCTTGTTAAAAGCTTTTAAAAGGGTTCAACCTTTATGAACTGAGCTTATTAAAATGAAATTTAAATGGTGTGCTGTGCTCAAGTATTCGTCATTACACAGTGTAGTCGAGGACTTTGAATGTCTGGCAATCGAGGCAGTTGACAGGGGTGAATAAAACAATTAATTTGCAATGGAATGAAGCGATGACGAGAAAAAGAAAAGAATGTCGAAGACACGAGGAGACTTTGCCAATGAGTATTTCGAGAGATTTAACTTACTTTTATCACTAAACGATAATCTGCGGAATGCAAACTAAATTTACATTTTAGAAGTGATGCATTATTTTATTCCAAAAATTTTGTTCGCCTTCTGATTGGTAACTCACGAACTTATACACTTAAATCGAGTTTGTAAAATATTGGTTTCGATTCTTTTTTCACTTAATTTCACTAGATGAACACAACGATTTTGAAAATTCAATAATTCACTCCCGTTGCATTTGAATTGTTGTGGACGAGAAAACTTATTGTCGTATTAACCGAAAACGTCTCTTGGAGAGGATGACTTGCATTGTGAGAAAAAAATTTAATTAAGATGCTTTGCTTTAGTTTATTTATAATTCATAAAATTTTCTCGTGTTTGTCTTTAAGTCTCTCTCCCCCGTTCATTTGCCTTTTCGTCAACCGTACTGCTTCGCGAAACTATAGGCACTTGTTCACTCGTCGACTTTACGCTAGCTTCTGAGTTTCTTTATGTGTTGTGAATGAATGAATACACATTCCCTTAATGCTCTGGCAAAACTCTCAGCGAAATGAAAGAAAATGAGAACTACAGTTACTCCGCTGCGCTGAGTTGACATGAAGCACTTTTAATGAAAACTCAATTCTAATTCAAAAAGGTGGCAAAGTACTTTTCACAATGGTATTTTCACAGTGAAATCAAAAATTCCGCCGTCCGCCAGCGACGGTTGTTGTAAACTAAATGCAAAAGATGTTTCGATTGACGAGCTTTTCTTATTCTCACTTTTTACTCTCTCTCTCTCACGCCTCTCACGAACTTTCGGCTTGTGTGTTGTGCTAAATCGTCAGCAGACATCGTTTTCTTTTTGCACGCGGAAATCAAATTTGACTCCATTGCAATGAAGAAAGTTTCCTTTAAAGCTTTTTCAAATGAAAACTTCGGACTAAAATATTTCAGAATGAATTTGCCTTAAAACCGAGGAGAACTATCATTTCTTATCATTATGAATTTTACATTAGTTTTGTGTTAAAAACACTTTGTAAAAACAATTCGAGTTTTAATCTTGACAACTATTTCAGTTAGTTGTTAATTAAAATGTCTTGCTTGCACTTGCTCTCTGTAACTATATCTCGGACTCTTCTCACACACTTTCCGATCACTTTGAATTGGAATATTTGTTGTTTCTTTCGTTTCATTTATCGGCAGAAAAGAAATAATAAAACTTCCCGGGTGAACGAACTTCTGCCTATAGATGATTTTGTCGTGCCTTACTTGAACAGTTTACGCCTAGTTCTGTGCACTTTCAAAACGAGATGATGTTGGGATACAAGAACTTTTTACTTGAATTCACGATAAATTCACGCGTAAAGCCCCAAATTTTTTTTCTCGATTAATCGAGTTCATTGAATACGGATCAAAAATCGAAAGGTGTTTTAGGACGTCGGCTATTATAATGTCTTAATTCTGGGAAGAGTAACACATAAAAACTTAAACCTTATGTTGAAACATTTGGCGCTAAAGTGGTTGTCAATAAATATTAAATTTCTTTAATATCAGAGAAACTTCACCTTCGGAATATTAAAGTGAATGTATTCAAAATAAAATGTGTTTTTTTTGGCAGAGAAAGACGCCTATCTCGGATTGGTTATATTTCGTCTTCCAGGAAGAGATTGACGCTAAGAAATATCAACATTCTCACTAAATCTTGTAGCATTTTGTATCAATTTGGGTTAATTCAAGAAAGCAATTCCCGAAAAATTAACGAGGCAGACAGTTTCTCTACCGATAATGATTCATTCATCCGAGTTTGTGTAGCCACTGTTATCATTGCGACATTCTCGTTTCTTGGCTGGTTGTGCGGGAACAATTTTATTAAATTGCGAGCGAGAAAATTGCGTTATCTTGAAAGTTTCAAGTTGAATTTTTTTGACACACACATTTTAAGGTCATTACCCCCAAAAACCGTTCTATCATTCTTGAAAACAGCAAGCGCGACTGTGAAAGCGAAGATGCACGATATCGAGAAATTGAAGTAAAAAAGTTCAATGACACTTCAAATGGCTACTACCGCGCCTTCATTCATTAACCCCGTTAGCTAAGCTTCTCATATATAAACTTCAATTCTTCAAGAGAGCGTGTTCACTAAAACATCTAAAAGCTTCTTATAGTTTAATTATCAAATACGTTTGTGATAGCCCTAATTCTTCCCTTCATGTCTATTCAGCATCTTTTGTGGCAAGTCACCTTCATGGCAAAGACACCCGTACCCTTTATGCTATTCTTCCGTAAATTTTTATTTTTTTAAATATTTTTACACTTAAAAAATGTTTCTAATCCCTTTTAAAAAGAGAGCTGGAAATATTTTAAAAAAGGAGGCCCTATTTATAAAAAAATAATTTGAATTGAAATTTCCCCTCACCATCATAGAGTCACTTTCGCCTCATAATTGAATATTTAGATTCTAATCTATAAATTCACTTTCGGCTCTTGGATCTAAAGATTCTAATCTATAGATTGAATCTCTAGTCAATAAATACAAACATGAAAGGACAATAATAAGCTTTATAATTTACTTTCAAACGTTTTCCTGTCGACACGGTTTTAGTGTTTATTTAGTCAATTCACAGTAAATGTGCTGTAAACGATTGTGAATCTTATCTTATTTACTGCTTAGCTATTCGCGAGGTTATTTTTGCGAAGTGCATAGTCGTTCAAGCTGCCCTTTATCTGAAGCGTAGATTTTTTTTTGCCATATCGTAGTCAAAACAAATAAGACGATTTAATTCAATTTAAAATTTCATCGGCAAGTAGAGCATGGTCCTCTCGACACGTATTCTTTGGAAATCGAAGTCCATTAATTTCTTATCCCGATATTATTGCTCGACGCTTATGTAAGCATTAAAGTATAAGTTTAAAAACGCATCGCTATCAGAACGAGTTTTAAATAAAATAAGCTCTGTGAAACTAAAAGTGGTTTTACTGGATGCGTCTCTTGAGTTTTTTGTTGCGTTTTGAGTTTCTGTTCGAATCATTGCAATTTTCTTAAGTTTTAACAATATTATTATACTCACAGTCTCTACTCATACCAACAGCTAGGCATTTTTTAAATCTACAATATTGGCATCGGTTTCTGTTCAGTCTAATCACCAAGCATTTGCCATCTCGTAAGCATCTGTATTCGATCTGCTTTTGAATACTTCGGCGAAAAAATCCCTGTTATTGATTAGATGATATTTTACGTAAGACACATTTTTTGGATCGCAATGTATATTCAAGCTCACCTTACATCCTTCGCAAGATGTTACTCCGTAATGATAGCCTGTAAGACCATAAGATTGATGAAACAATCCACTTGACCCTTTGTCTATTAACTTACCAGAAGCTTTGTCTCCGCAAACTTTACAAGACACAAATGTCTTTGCTCCTGTTGAAGAGCTAGATGAGTTTGAATCAGCTGCAGTAGTGTTTGATGACGGTTTCGGTGAGAATGTTTGACTTTCTGAAAGAATAGATAATAAAAATAATTATTTGAAGGATCTTTGGTGCAATTTGTTGAAAATCTCGATTAGTCAAATAAATTTGCAAGTCTCTCTTGTGGTTGATTCAATGTTAGTCTTTACCGGACTGGTTTGTGAGGAATCAATAATAAAAATTAATTTTAAGAACAAAACCTTTCTATGATTTGTTTGACTCAATATGGCTGGGTTGACTCAATTCTTTAAAAATTATTTATTATTTAATTTCATTTTAAATTACATCGTTTAATTTGAACGGCAAATAAGAATCCAGTTATGCAATCAAATTCAATATGCTTTGGACATTTCGGTTTGTATATTAAATGATGGACGAGCTATTTTTGTTGACTCGTAGAAATTTAACTTTATATTAAGCTAATCCTTTAACGCTTTATCATGCTAATTATTTTAATAGCCAAACATTACAAGCATATTTCTTCATTTTAGGTTCGCTTTAGAAGCTTATACGATAGTAAAATTGTTTAGAGTTTTCACAACATAAATGACCGACAAACCTTTAATATTCTACAACATTACATTTTAAAATTAGAATTCATCTAAATGGAATTTTTTTACTACTTTTTTTTACAAATCTTCCGATTTCAAATGAATTTGCGAAGGCTTAGAACCATTCATGTATTACGCTCAACTCACTTCAAACAAAGCTTCCCAAACTGTTTAGTCATGACTTTCACTTCGGCAGATTAATTCATTTTCTTGTTAGTTTGATTGCGTACGTAGCTTTAAATTTCTTTTCAAAAATATCGTCGTCTCCAAATATTTTCAATTTCATAAGTTTGTGCGTCTAACATTTTTCGGCCTTGAAGGCGTTCAATCGATACGCAAATTATTGATACAGGTGCGTTTATAGTCATACAGGAACAGCTAAAGAAATACTTTCAAGCAGTTTAATATTGAGTTCCAAGAATGTTTTTACGCACCAATCTACTATTTTTTGCTTCCAAGGTCTAAGAGGTCGATCACCTTAAGGAAGTTTTCTTTATCAATACCTCATCAATTAAATGTCCGGGTCATTGACCATCTTTGAAAAGAGTCCTTTAGTTTCAGCTTTTTCTGTTAACAAAAGCCATTTCTCTTTTTTTTTGAGCGCGAGAAAAATTTATTCCCATCACGTTTAAAACCAAATTGAGAAGGCGAAACAATTAAATACCGCGAAAAATGTCAACGAACTTTAACGTAAACAGAAACACATCATTAATTTATTCATCAATGAATAGTTATTTACAATGTTCAATGACATTTCACAATGTCCTAATATTCCATCAATAATGAAAGTGTGATAAAGTCAGAATCTTAATAATATTGATTGCATGTTGTAAGTAAAATTTATAATTTCAAAACATCTAAGACTATTCTGTTATAGATATGTTGCGAGATAGCTTTCGTGTTTGGGCAAATTTTGAGGTTCTTGCTCCCGGAAACATTGAAGATTGTTGCATAATTCTTTCCTCCATCTCAACAAAGCAGAATAAACGGCAGTTCAACATATCATTTGCATAACGTAATTTATTCTGGTTCTGTGAGGTTTCTCCTTCCTTCTGCCACTGGCCTCTCAACGACAGTTACTCTATATTGTTGTTGCTTTTTACTCTTATCATTCTATTTCTAGGGCTTTAGCCTTCTCGCAAGAAACCAGAATATCTGAACGATTTGATTCCGATGAATATGACTCATCGAAATATCATTGAATTAATTTACGTTAATTATGCAAATCTCGACGAAACGCAAGCGGTGGGAATAAAAAAGAAGTCAACTATCAAACAATCAAATTCATGCCCCCCTGAGTTCAATAGAATCGTGATGATTTTGAATCAGTAAATGATTCGTGAAAGCAGAAATTTAAAGCGAGAAAATTAATTCAAGGAGTGAAAAAAACTTCGAAATTATCAAGATTGGAAATTGTTTTTAATTAAGTTCACTCCAGAGAACTTTCAGATCCCAAAGTTTAGGGCCCAAACTTTGTTAATCCTAGTTTTTAAACTTATTTTTAAATCAGTTAAAACTTTTATTTCGAAAGCAATTAAGAAAATTTTGAAAGAAAAAGTTTACATGCTGATCTTTCTAATTCTTCTTTGAACTTTGCAAAAATTGAAAGTTTGAATCAAAAATCAGTTCATTTGTCATAGAAAATACAGAATTGAATAAAACAGATTTGATATTTTAAAAGAATTTGTGGACAAGTTGTAAATTTTTCTAAATTGTCTTATCAGATTTTGTCTAAGATAGAGTCTCTAACAAAAAGTAAAAAAATTAGGCTACTTTGTGAGGCAGCCCTGTTTGCAAAAAAAAAAGTGATGCAATAAGAGTTTTCGTTTTATTGAATGATTTTCACCTTACTCATTTTAAGAAATGGGTAGAGGAAGAGAAATAGAAATTTTTGTATTCGGATCGCATGGCGAACATCATTTTATGTATGTGTTTATACTTATCTTACGAAAGTCAAATCGAGAAGGCAAAACAAGAAGCAATAAAGAAAATAGTTCGATGCTATTGATTGCATATCTAAAAATAAATTGCCTGTGCTTTGCGAAGAATGCTTATGAATCAAATAAGTGAAATCAGGCCTAAAAACTGTTCGGAATTCTTATGAAGAAATGGTCAATCTTTAACAGCATACACTACCAACGATAACAATAATCGTGACTCATTTAAGTAACCAAACCCAATTAACTTTTCGTAATTGAATTTTGAAAATTCACGAAGCTTTTATGTGATAATGTATCGACAGTAATTACTTTGAGCATTGTAATCGCCTCAAGTAATGAATTATTTGTTGATGAATATACTCGGTCTTTTTTTCCGAATTTGATCATGAAAAGCTTTGCAAATGCTTCGACCATTTATTCCATGATAGAAAATTATAATTAATAATCTTCTACTAAAAACCACTCTCAGCTTTTCGCATGATATTCACAGAATTTAAATTATGTTCCGGCGAAAAGAAAAAGGTTGTAGGCTGTAGAATCTGATTTATTTATTCCAGGATTTATTCTAAATTTTGTCTTTTCATCACCGCTTACAACTTCAGCTGGCTTTAAGAGTCAAATATTGCCACACACACCACGACCCTCCATACTCTTCTTGGAGCTGACTTGATGAGAGAGAATCGAGATTTTTTTCCTTTAGATTTTTCGAGGTCATTGACACGTTATCGCGCGAGACTCGTCGATGTGGTGCCAGTTGATGCTGTGAGTTTCTCATAACGAAAATAATTATTTATTAATGCTCATTTCTGATATTCTCACTGATGCCGCGCGCTTTTAACCAATCCAAGTTAATGTTATCATAATTTATGATCGCAAAACATCGCGCAAGCGAAGAAAGAAGGAATAATGCAAGTTCTTGCGAAATCGAAAAGCACAAGGAAGTAAAATCACGAAAAAGTCGATTTCAAGAAGAAACTTGAATGAAGAAAATCTTACCATGTTTGAAGGTAACTAATGCCAAACTTTGATGCTGCTGTTGATTTATATTCACGATGTCATTTGATTTTTGGACGATGTTTGAGATGGCCGTTGGTGATATTGGTTCTGGAGAGGCTGACGATTCTACGGAATTTGGGCTGCTAAACGCGGCTTGTGTCATGGAATCGTCAGGAGTGTCGAAAAAATTTAAGTCAAACTCCGAATGAGATTCAAACTTCACTTCAGTTATTTCATCAACAACTGATATCTCAGTATCGACTATCTTTGAGCCGATATTTGGCGGCTCTGCATGGAACAAGTCCATTGTCACTTTATTTCTTTTTAGGAAATTTTACTGGACACTTTTTTAAAATATATTCTAAAGTTAACACATTTGTTAACTAATATTATACACAATCTACAACTCAGCCGAAATTCTCCTAAATTCAATTATCATGCGATTCGAAACGATCGGTCACTATTGAAATCACAGAACAAAAACTATTTGCGGATCAGCATTTGTGTGATCGTCGCTTAGAATTCAAAAAGATTTCTTTTTAAATGTCGTTGACGTTACGTGAGATCAAATCACGTAGAATGTAATTTTAGGTAGATAGAAAGCTATCAACACTTGGGATTAGGACTAAACACAACTATTTCCAATAAAAACTGATTGCTCGTGGCCACTAAACTGCGAAATATGTTCAACATTCGTGTGTATATGATCGGCAAGAAGAGTTCGCTATTACTTAATAAAACTTCGTTGGAACTTTCTTTCTTCTCGTCTGGGAGAATGGAGTTCCCGTACGACTAACGACCGAAGACGCGACACATCGATCATCCAAGAATTCTTACGAAGCACTGAAGCAACATCAAGAGACAAGAAAGAAAACGTTTCGAACGAAAAAGAAAAGAAGCTTACAACTCGCGCTTTATTTTCTTTACTTTAATGTTCTCTTTGCCTTTTTGACTCGCGGCAAAATGCTTTGCTAACTAAAAGAGAGATATATGTATACGATGATGTATTAGTGCAAGGAGAGAGTAACGATCGACACATTTTAGCTATTACCAAACTGAATTTTGCTAATTTCAAAAAATATTTATTCTTTTAAATTTAATTTGAGAAATAAAGAGAAAAGTTTTCAAAAAATGATGCACTTCAATCTCTCTTTCTCTCTTTCTCCTCATTGTTACATGTGATGGTGAACATTACACAATCAAAAGGTCTTCTCATTTATCGCCAATTTTGCTTTAAACTTTTCTTCCGAAACAATATAGTCAGAGATGCCATGTGGCAAAATAAATTTCGAATCAGAGATTTTTCACTAGGAAGCTTAAAATGTTTTAGAACTCTCAACGTGACATCTCTTGAAAAGTTCCAACAGTGCAAAAATAAAGAAATAGGCAGGTTTTCATTAAATGAAAGATAAAGAAATGTTTTCACGAACTTTTTAGATTATAATACTTTGTAGATAACAGATTTTCATGAAAAAAAAATGGATTTAAAGATTTATGAAAAAATCGGTTATGGTATGGTAATGGAAATATCTCGAATGATGGTTGAATTAAGGAAAAGAAAACTTGTCTCAAAGACAAAACGAGAAGACACACAAAAGCTGATAAAATAAATAAAATAAGTGTTTCCACACACATGAAACACAATCGCAATTACTCTCTTAGACACCACGAGCTTCCATGTGAAATTATCAATACACGAAAGAAAGATTCTAACGTAAGAAGAAAGAGAGCTTAGTTCAATGGCCGGTTTGTTATATATTGTGATATCTTTTCATGTTTTATATTAAACATTAAAGAATAAAGGAAGGTAGAAGAGAAAAGCTACGCTGAGAACAGAATCCGCTGATGGGTTTCAACTTTTTGTATTTGTCGGATTTAAAAATTTCTTTCATTAGCGTAATTTTTCTATGTTTCTTACAAAAATTATTAAGAAAACCTGCTGATTGATAAGTATCAATAATTGAAAACAAAATCACAAACTAATAACGAATTGCTTTCATGAAAGTAATAATTTTTGGTACATATTTCTGATGTAATGCTGTTAAAAATTCCATCTATAATAAATTTCTGAATGATAGCTTATAAATAATTCATTAGACGGAAGAGAAAACTTCAAGAAATTCCTAAATAAAATAAGCGTCGTTCAGTATATAAAGAAGTTTTCTAAACTTTGTCAGGAAGTAAAAGCGATAATTGATTTAGCGAAGATAATATTATCTCAAGTCTTCCAAGTTCATTCAAATTCACTGAGCACCATGGCGAGTGAAATAAGTTGACAGAATTTTAAAATGACCAGAAATTTGCTCAATTGTAAAAAAAGCTCTAATCGAATTCTCGTTTTGTCTTCTTTGTTGCACTTCTTTCATTTAAATTTCGGATTTATTCGAAAAGTATCTCCATACGGATTTTTTGCACATATGAAAGTCGTTGAACTCGACTTATTCAACAATTTAATTTAACATCAGAACAAAGGCTATGAGTGAAAAAAAAACATTTCCATTCTTTCACCTTTCTCCGGAGTCCTCAAGAACTTGTACGCTGCCATTCTAAGAGTTTACGAGTTGATTCTTCTTTCTTAATTGCTTTTGATTCTCGTTATTATGTAATTTCGTTTTGTGTTCGCGAGAGATTGCGATTGAAGTCTGAATAGCATTTAGGGAACGGCCATACATATATTCAGCGACGAAGAAGTATGTGGGAAGAGAAATCTCGATTTACACACTCCGTCGACTATTGGCAATTTAGACAAAGTTTTTCATTCTAAAAAATTTCTTGAAATTATCATGTGTATGTTTTAAAACTGATAAATTTCATGAAAGGAGTCATTTCAAGTACCTTCGACAAGGTAAAACTTCTTTATAATAATTGAGATTGCATCTACCACAATTTATTTAAATGATAGCTCTTCATTAATGAGCATCGAAAGAACAATGACGAATAACCCTCCAGAATTTGTAATCTTTCAACAAAATATTTAAATTTTATTACCTGTTAAGTCTGCTATTGATTGAGAAGATGACGCGCTTGGGCTATTCACAGCCACTTCCAAAGACAATGGCGATAATTCACTAATTGATGAGATTGATGTCGATGGTGACGCTTGAATTTTTATTTGCAATGAATCCAACCCTGAGCTGAAAAGAAGAGCGGAAGTAATAACATAAACTTCTTGCAATATATTCTTTACTTCATCCGTAAAAGCATTTTATATAGAATTCATATATAATTCAATGATAAGGAGAAACGAATTCTGTGAAAATCGATAACCATGGCGGATTAATCAGAGGACTCTTTGCAAGGTCACAAAAATTTTAACGGCTGCAAATTATTGGCCTTGACATATTTTGAGATTCGCCAATTCAAAACACTAATGCGCAAGCACCTGAAAAAATGAACTTCCTGGATCTGCATTTGTGAACAATGCGGAAAAGTTTTTAAAATCATAGAAAGTATTCTCTGAAGATATGAACTTGTACAATTTCTCATCTTTATAGATTATTCATCGATCCGTTGAAGATGAATATCGATTCAGAAGTCTTAGCTTTCAGATTCTAAAAATATTTTCAAATTTTCTTGTTCATAAGTCGAATCGATTTTGTATGAATACGAAAGGTTACAGGTTAGACTCACCTTGACTTTGATTCTTTCGTATCCAACACGTTTGATTGTGACTCCATCAATCTCAGATTGTTTCTGTATCAATCGAATTTTAATCGATTCTTAAGAGTATTTATCACTAGCAAATGCCACATATTTAGTTTATCTTGCATTTAATTTGCATTTCTGTAAGCTCGCACAAAACTGCTTTTTCATTCACTAGTTACTTGGAAAAGGAAGCTGTGGTTTTCATGTAGTTAGGTAGACAAAACCTATGGCATTTTCCTGTATATATGAACATTGGCTGGAAAAACATTGAGGATATCAGTGATGAGCCTTCATTCGAAGCTATAGAAAGAAATTTATTGCCACGCAACGTCACCTGACGAAGGAAATTTTCTTCTATTCCGATGGATTTCACTCACAGCAATAATGATTTATTTTGTAGTGAATTTTCCAAACCATGGTCATTTGCACTACACAGATTAGTTCTGACTCTGAACTTCAGAGCTTTTTCGCTACAGAAAGCTCAAAACAACGCATCATCACACACTTTTCTTTTTTATTACATTTTTAAGCTTCATATGAAAATCCTTTTCAATGGAAACTGCGTCGGTCGTGCCAGAAATTACTCTTTGCAATGATTTTTCCAGCCGCAGCTCCCGATGCCTAAAAAAATTTCCGCAGCTTTTCCTTGAAAACATTTTCTCTCAATTTCTTCCTTATCGCTCAGTTCCTCTCTCGAAATGTTATGATGCAACTGACTGCATCAAGGAGAGCGCATGAGAAGAGAAAAAGCTCAATAACAGAGACGCGGAAAATCCTTTAGAAAATTCAATGGCAAGGAAAACCGGAAATGAAAACTCTACAACTCTTGTTGCTTTTTTTTTATTACGAAAAAATAAGTTGTTTGACAAAGTCATGACTTTGAATGTAAGAAATGATTTTAGTTTTGTTACCAGATAAGTTACATTGAATTGTCCAAAGAAAGTTTCAAAACTATTATTTAATGACTTAGAAGAAAGTCTGGTAACGATTTCTTAATTTCATTTACAACAAAATTAGATTAAGGCGAAGTTAAAAGCACTGAAGGCACTTGAGTTAGACTTTTAATTTTAAAGTTTGTAAATACATTTGCCACTTAGTTAGCAAGAATTAGTTGTCCTTGGCACATTAGAAATATTAGAACTTGTGAGATTTTGTGTTAACAAAATTATTATATTCTTTTAAAATTTTGATCCCATTTTGTCAAGAATTGGAACAACCATATCGAAACGAGGTCTTTTTCCAGCTTCTTCGTTCATACAAATTTTAATCAATTTCGCCAGATGGGTTGATGCTCCTGGAGGAATTTGAACTCGAAGTCCTTCTGTGGCAATTCGCATTCCGCATTCCATTGGTGAGAGACTGACGAATGGAATTTCGCGAGTCATTAATTCCCAAACAACAATCGCAAAGCTCCACATGTCGCAAGCTTCCCAATTTCTGTCACCAATCTTCCGTTGAAGTGCTTCAGGTGCCATAAACGCAGGTTGATATACACGACCTCGTTCTTGAAACGAGAATTTGCAATCGCCCATGTTTATACGAGCAGTCAAGTCTTCGTCAATCTAAAATAATAAATGTTAGAAGATGTCTAAATTTTAAAAAAGTTCTCATACTAACCATTACATGGAAGCTGTTGAGGAAGAATTCTGGTATAATCCGTTCGAGTGAATGTAAGTAAGCCATTCCTTTAGCGATATCCAAAGCAAATCTTATTGCTTGGGCTGTGTCAACGACAACACCAGCTGCTGAATGCAACAAGTCAAAAAGAGAACCTCGTGGCATATACTGACTAATTGTCACTAAATGCTTTGGAGAGTTGCAAGCTCCTATTAACGGCAAAATATTTGGATGAGAGAAGATTCGAAGTTTGGGAAATTCTTCATTAAAATCTCTTGAAACTCGAGGAGTAATCTCTCTAACTGTTAATATCTTTGCGATTATATCGTTGTTCTGCCATCGTCCACGCCATGTTTCACCGGATGGACTAATTGAAACTTTCGTATGAAGCTGAAGATCTTCAATAGCGATTCCTTTATAACGAGAGAGCGTTGCATCGCGTGATCTTGTTTTAAGTCCCAACCAACTTTGATCTTTAATGCTGATTTTTTTCAACTCTTGACCACTTTCGATTGCAAGGTCATGAAGACGCTTTGCTAGCAATGCCTTTGCTTTGTCAAGTGGCGTATCTCCATCTTTATTTGCCAACGAGACTAAAGCTCCATGACTGACGAGTTCTTCAGCAATGTGTTGATACCCCCAGAAACAAGCATAGTGGAGAGGAGTGTTTCCATGCTCGTTCTGAGCATTAATATCCGACTTCGCTTTGATCAAAAGTAAAACGACGTCGACATGGCCGTGGGCGGCGGCAAGATGAAGTGGAATGTCTTCCCCCATATTCGTTGCATTCACTCTTGCGCCACGAGCTAAGAACATCTCGACTAACTTTGTGTGACCTTCTTTGCAAGCCCAGTGCAATGGCGAGAATCCATGGTCATCTCTAAAAGTTGTAAACAAAAGTTATGACACACCCCGCAATTGTTTCCATTTAAGGAATAATAAAAAAAAGTCTCAACTCACCCCTTTTGAAAGTCATTTTCAGTATCATCAAGCCATAGTCTGACTTGGATTGTGTTGTTTTCCCGGCACCAGTAAAAAATATCTTCCATTTCGAAGACTTTTAGTATTTATTTCGTTTTAAAATATTCTGTGCAAGGCTGATTTATTTTCTTAAAAAATTGGCAGACTCCGGCGAAGTTTCAGTTTTATTTCACAATATTTTACTTGATTTGCTTTTAAATTTTTGGTTTCCTGTCGTCTTCAGGAGGAAGATCGTTTAGAATGGAAGAACTAAAGGAAAATCCAAAATATTTCTCGCGCTGAATTGCTGAGTTAACACCACAAATATATTTTCAGCATATATTTGAGAGCATAGAAATGTATGCAGCAGTTCAGCAACTGCTGAGTTACTAACACAAACATATTTTTGGGAAGACGAACGAAGTAAACATTGTTCTGCAGCAATAAAAAAATTGTAAAGTGAATTTAAAGAAATATTTGGAAAAATGTTAGATCCAACATTTGATTTTCCGGGCTGGAGCACTGCAATTGATCCGCGAACAGGTCGACAGTAAGTTTCACATGAGATATCTTGTGTTTTTAAAAAATGGAAAATGGCTGCCCATGAATTTATGCAATCCGAATGATTTTCTACAAAAAAATATTAATTTTTTTAAATATCCAAAGATATTTCATCAACTTGCAAGAAAAAACAACAAGTTGGGACGATCCGCGACCTAAGAATAGACATGTTTATGGCCAAAGTATCCCTCTTCAGGTGAGAAAATCATACCCAAATTAAAATACAAGAAATAACCGAAACTGTCTTTAAAAAGAATTTGCATGGATCCCCAAAGAAGATCGTCCAGGTCTATCCCACTCAGTCGTATCCAGTCCAAGCTTTTCAAAGCTACTCTGGTCAATCCACCAATGCCAGTCCGATCCCGTCAACAAAAACAAATTATAGCCACAGTCACACGGTCGTAAGTATTTTCCCTATCATTTTCTATGAGAGCTATTTAGGACAATAACTACTCCAGAGAATCAACTAGGTCAACAAGTTCCTTTCATGCTCTTACTTTTAATTACAGGAAATGTCATCTTTATCACGTTCGTCTCCTCATACGCCGCGTATCGGCAGCTTGATTAAAAATCATCAACAGTTGCTTCAACAACAGACTCAAGAGACGTCATTTTCCAATCCAACGCCTATTGAGACGGAAGCAACTGTTGCTAAAATAAATACCATGTTCCCTACGGCGAGTGAGCATCATATCCGCTTGCTGTTGAAAAAGTAAGTATCGCGTTGATAAGCTTTTTTAACGCTAAGCTTTTTATTGAAAGAAACACAAAAAAGTTCCCGCTTCGCAAACTTGAAAAGACGCCCTGACTAACTTCTTCTTTCTCTTCTTCTCACTCATTTGACTAACATTATTAATTGGGCTTTGAATATCACACGTGTGCATAAACTTGTATATATTTTGCACCACAAACAAAAATCTATTTAGATATCATAATCGGGAGGCTGTCGTTATATCAGCGCTTCAAGTTGAAAAGCACCCACTAACGACTCCTGGTCCGTTCACGCCACCAGTGCAGAGATCGTTCCATTCGACGGCTATGGCACTCTCTGCATTCAACACACCTCCGTCGTCAAATTTTGGAAGAAAAAGTGTTCACCATTTGCATGGCGACCATTTGACAATTGCATCATCGTCCAACGGAAGTCCAATTCCAATGAGACCACAAAGTTCAAGTAGCTTCTATACGACAGCTACAACGTATGGATCGCCGAGGTTCGGAGAGCAATACAAAAGCTCACCAAAGCCTCACTCCTCGCCGAAAATGAAACTTAGGTTGACAAAACATTGCTTAACTTCTTGGATGTGTCATTATTTGTTTACTAACAGATTAATCGTTATAATTTCTATGCTTTGATTTCTTATGATCGCTTAAGTTTAAGTAGCATGGTAATCATCTAAAATTTCGGTAAACATGAGCTAATTATTTTGTCGATGCTTTCAGATACTTGAAGTCGATGTTTCCGAAAGCAGATGAGGGTATTATCCTTGATGTCTTAGCAAATGTCGACAACAATGTTCAAAAAGCTTCAGAGCAGCTTGTTCGTATGGGATATGATAAGAAAGAAATGACGCCGGCTCCACGCTTATCACACAAAAAGAAGGAAGAATATCAAATGAAACAGGAAACGATTCAGCCTACTCCACCACCTAAACCAAAAACAGCTGAGGAAAAGAAAAAATGTAAGCTTTGAGTTAATGGATTAATTTTTATTAAGAAATTTTATTGGTTTTAGTGAAAGCCCGTCTGCAGAGTCAATATAAAGATTCAATTCCTGAAAAAATTATTGCAATGGCTCTTGAGTCTGTAGATTTCTCTGAAGAGAAAGCTTTGCGTATTCTTGATATTGTTCAACAAGAAGATAAGGATTCAAAGAAGTCCGATAAAGAAAAGAAGAAGAGCGAGCACGTCTCATTTAAGGAAACCGGGTGAGTTATATTTTTAAAATAAAAGAGGCTCCCATGAAAAGAAAATATTTCCTATGAAACGCTTTGAGCACTTATCAATAAATGATAATTACCCACCGTGCATGAACCCGCAGCCTATCTTTCCCAAAACACAAGAAATAGTAGATCTTTTACCTCATACTTTGCTTCATCATTACTGAAGAAGAAAACTAGTCGAATCTGATCCACTAAAATTGCGTACGAAATAAAATGTTTCTCAATCGAAATATTAAGATTGGTTCTTACAAAAATATTGAAATCAAAATTATAGCCTAAACGGTAGTAAGAGTATCGACCTGGACGAAGCAGCGGCCATTGAAAATGATGAGACAATGATCATCAATAGCGATCACTCGATTATTACAACGACGCCTGTTGAATCACCAAACAGCGACAATACAGGAATGTCATCGAGCCAACTTAAAGCAGGATCAGACGAAACACCAACTTCGGATACTTCAACAAGCGAGATTACTGAAAAATCGAAACGACACCGTCCAAAGGCTCGAAGTGAATCGAATCGCAGTGAAAAGTATGCAAAATTCTTATGCTTTCTGTTTCTTGTTAAATTGGGTTTCTTGTTAAATTCGATTATTTTCGAAACCTTCTCAGTTTTACCTCCCCTGTGCTTTCTCAGTCATTTAGAGTTTTTCTTCCGACATTAAATAGTTGATAGAATTGATTTTCACTTGGAATATTATAAATAAATAATTTTCATTCATTCCCCACCGTGTAATGTTAAGTTCAATCTGGTCCGCTTCAGTAGAATTAAATTGCCAAGCACGAAGATAATAAATTTATCTTATCTATTGATTAGCGAGTCTCACTGATTAGCGAGACTTAGTTTCCCTTTAGAACTTGATTGAGTTTTTATGTGATGCTTGTCGTTTGAAGTGAAAATTCATCGAATAATGGATAAATATATTTCTAGGAGCGTTCCTGTCGTTGCTAAACATGATGTGATTTCGAAGGGCGCAAAAGCAAATACAAAGTCTGTGATGTTTGCAGGATTGCAAGAAGATAAATTCTTCTCAATTTTTTCTCGCTCGAACGTATCGGGACCTAACACAGGTCTAGCTAAAGGACCTAAAGACGAACTACTTCTGTAAGCTTTAATTAAAATATTTTGATTATACATTAAATTTCTTTTGTTCTTATAGAACTGATTACGTCGCATGGAATGGAGCCAACCCAGATATTACGAAAGGTCACAGATCTAACGCAAACGGTCCTAATGCATCTTTGAGAATGGAGCGAAACTATATTCCTCGAGGTCGAAGCTCAGAATTGTGCAAGGGCGCAAATATTGGCCTGGCAAAAGGAAGCATCTACTCACAGATGGGAAGAAACGTCGCAATTCAAAGTTGCAATTAACAAAAAATCTCACGATCCTCATCACGTTAACAAAAATATTTTTCTCCTCCGTCTGTAAATTGTGTGTTTTTTATTCTTATCAGAAGCTGAAGCAAATGAATAACTTTAAGTCAATTTTAGAAGTAAAAGTCAACAATTTCTAAAATTCACCGAAAAATTGCCAAAGAAAAGCAAAGTTAATAACATTTCGTCCCGAAACTGAGTCTCGTGTACACTTAGAAGTCTTATTGAAGCTCTGTTGTCTATTTTGATAAAGTTTTAACAAAAGGTGTTGTTTGATGTGTGAACAAAGTTCTCTTTAAGGAAAACTCAAAGAAATCAACTATTCTGTTAAAGAAAAATGAAATATTCTTAATAATCTGAAAATGAAGTTACAGGTGCAACTTTCCAATTCGATCAATATTCACAGAATAGAGTAGAAAAGTAGTTCAGACTAATAAAATTGAAATAAAATATTGTTTTGATCAGATAAACTAATGTTTTTATATTGTTTCAGGAATAACTGTGTTTGGTTTATTTTGAGTTTAAGCAGGAAAAAAACTTAAATATAGATTTATACTTCATCTTCATTCAAAAGCATATTGGGAATCCCTTGACTGATAGGAAATATTCTTCCAGTTTCAGGACAAGACAATTGACCTTCAATCACATCGATTTCGAGTAGCAAGTGATGGATTTTTTGAAGTAATTCGATGTCGGCCGATGCTGTTTCTAAATTTATCTCAGTTGGGAAATCTTGTACGCAACCCACAGTCTCAGCAGCAAAACGGATTGTTGGCCAATCAAGTCGAGGTAAGATTCTGTTGATGAACTCAGCATTGAAGTCCTGATTTTCAATTTTTTTCTCTACGATCTAAAATCAAACACAAAATGTTATTTTCTTGAAAGGACAAAGAATGAGTCGCGAATTACGTTTAATTTTAGCGGATATCCAACTTTAACTCCGCGAATACACTTGGAGGTGAGAAAGTTGTAAGTTAGAAGCTTCATTGCTTTACGAGGGATGTTTTGAAAATATTTCTTTAACACGATGGTTTGAAACATTAATTTCTATAAGCTTTCAAGAAAACGCTCATTTTGAATATCAGAAACCGTTAGGAATCTTAAGCTCATTAAATTAAAATTTTCTCGATTTAATTTAACACTTTTGGTGTTGGTGACTGTTATAAAATGGATTCAATGATTAACAAGAAGCTTGGGTTCTTGGGTTGAGAACTAGAAGAAACGATCTAGATATAATATTCAAGATATTTGCTGCATTTTAAATTTTGAGAATCTTTTGGCTCATTAAGAAGTTTATGGGCCCTTTTTTAATTACTTTTAAGAGGCATCATTGTTGAGAATTTGAAGAGCTTAGAAATTCGAATATTTATTATTACTATTTTCAATTTTTTGAAAATATTTTAGAACATAGAATAATCGGCAGTCCGCCAACATTAATTTCTATGCCATCAGAGACGCTAAAAAATATTTCGCTTCAGTAAGAAACTTTCATTGAAACGAGACACAAGTATGGATTGAAGTTCGTGATGAAAATTGATATTATAGGAATTTTCCTTTAATTAAGCATTAAAAACAAGTGAAACTGATGTGCAAGGGGGTCAGAACAATAATTTCGACGAGAATGTGCTGCTAAATATAAGGAATTGCTGTAAAAATTGAAATTGAAAATTTCTCGTTCAATCACCAACACAAACATCATAATTGATGAAAAAAATGGAATCCACCATTTGAATTTAAGACACCAAATTGAGTTTTTTGTAAATAGTTCAATTAGTTTATGATTTCTCTGATTTTCGTTTGCCTAGTTTGGTTCTAAAGTGTTTTAAGTATAGTGTGAAAAGTTAATCGGTTGTCAAAAAGGAGACGTTTGATGGGACATATTAATATTGTGGAAAAAATATTTAGAACATAATATACTACATAAGCAGTTTTTCGTCATCAAACGCGACATCATCAACCACCAAGTAAGGCGTCAAAAACGCTTAAGTGTGATAGAAAAGTAAAATTGAATAATTTAGTTAATTTGACACAAGAAAAAAAGTCGTAAAGAGGTTTTCGATTCGTGCGGTACAGAGAAACTCAAATGAAAACTTCGCAGTTTTCGGAAAATCTCGACTTGTGTCAGCTGGGTAGAAGCGGAACTTTAACAAACCTCTCATCAAACATTATTTCAAGTGAAATTGAATTAAGTAATGATTCAATAAGTTCACTAAGAACAACGAAAAAAAAGCAGTCAATATCTTCCACATCATCATCGGTGGTGGCATATGGAAGAATCACCAATCAACAGCCATCAACTCACGATAAAACTGCTAAGGATTTACATACTACGAATCAAGAGGGTCAACGGGAGCAGCAAACACTAAACAAAAAGAGAAAACGAGATACAGGTAAACATTAAAAACAGTTTGAACATTTCTTTTCATCATTGAAACACATTTGTATATCCTTTTCATCCCTATTTCATAATAAATTTTCTTTGTGCCTCATCAAAAATTTTCCTACAAGTTCATTGTGTGAGGATTGTTTTGGGTTTTTCCACTGACGAAGGCAAAAAGCTTTTAAAGGAAACTTTCTGAAAGTGAATATTCTTTTTTGAATTGATCTGGCCGTTCTTCTATTTTCACTTTTTTACTTACTTATCGTCAAAAAATTTGACAGATTTTCTTAAGTTAAATGGGATAACACACAAATTTGAAAGAAAATTGTTTTGACGTTTGCCTATCGTACATGTTATGATGAACCTAAGTATGATAAAAAAATATGTGATGAATTGGAACTATTAAAACCAGGTTGTCCAAATGCCGCTGTGAATGTCACGTAGTACGTTCGAAATAAAACGAATTCAATAAACGACTAAGCAAAGTTCTGTTTTCGTAAGATTTTATTTGGGGATGTTTCTATAACGAATTTTTTGTAAATTTCCACTCAAACATCTGAAAAATGTTTCTGATATTTTCTGAAATGACTACAATTTAAATATTCTGCAAACAAGGCGAGCGACGTCGTTTCATGATTTGGTTTTGTTTTTATCAAATTCTCAGCTTCAACACACCTTTGAAATATACGTCATGAATTATTTTTTTTACTCATTTGGAGTTTGACATGAATTTTTCGCGATATTTTCCACATTTAAAAATCTGTTTTCTCAATATGCACCTCAAGCGAGTTTCTTCAAGTCAAGTTTCTTTTTTACTCTTGTTGAGGTTGAGTCAATCTTTTTTTTCGAGTTACAAAACGTAAAACGAAAATAACAAAAATTATAAATTTCTTTTAGTTGCTGCTGAAGTTTTCAGCTGTGTGTGTTGTTTTGCAAACGTTTCGAATAATTAAAGACATACGCAGCCAAGCAGAGAATCGCGTACTCGAATATTTCTTGCGAACAATTCGTTTTCGCTGTATGCGTTTAATATGAATTGAGGCTGCTTGGAGAAGCGCCATAAACGAACGACCGAAAAAACAACTTAGGACGGTTTGTTGAGATACGTGAAGGACGAGTCTTAAGAGTTGTTCGCGCAGCTTTAAGATATTCCATGTCAACATGTTTAATTTGGTGAAAAAATAATTTGTCGTTGTGTTGTTCTCAATCGACATCTTTATCGAAATACAGAAAACTTTAGCGGCGAATGTTTATTGGCAATAAATTTTTGCCAAGTTATTTTGAGAAAAAAAGTAACCCTTGCTAGATTCACCCCTAAACAGAATATTACAATGGCCGTGGAATCTTCTCCAACGATTGATTAATACTTTTTGTTTTTATCATTGCCCTCCTTTTTCACACAGCTGATGCGGATTGTGATTGTGGTTGCGTTGATAGTCAAGTAAGTTTCCCTCTTAATATTCCCATGACTTGTTTTCATTTAAAATTTAAGATTTACTATAAGCTTAGTTCTACATTGAAGGAAAATGTTTTCAACTGTTATTTTCTTTAATATTCTTTAGACCATCGTCAGTACAACAAGCACTTCTTTAAGCACATCACGAAAACATCAAACAGTGACAATGGGCGCTCCATCAAACGGCTCAAAGACTTCTCAATCAAAAGTCGCCAACGGAAACAATGCTGGAACAAGCAGCAACACAAATCAAGCAAACAGCAAAAGATCAAGCAGTGGTGCTGATGGCGATTATCAACTTGTTCAACACGAAGTGCTCTATTCACAATCAAGTCAATATGAGGTGATACAAACACATTCAAATTCACAATCATAGGTTCACATCAACGGAATCAGTGTTGAAACTGGCTACGTTAAAACTAAATTTTGAAGACATATTAAGCTGCTCAGCCGTGATTTATTTTTATAGAAGACTAATTTTTTTAATTCAACAGGTTCTTGAATTTCTTGGTCGTGGCACTTTTGGTCAAGTTGTCAAATGCTGGAAGAAGGGCACCAGTGACATCGTTGCAATCAAAATCCTAAAGAATCATCCTTCATATGCCAGACAAGGTCAAATTGAAGTGTCCATCTTGTCACGACTTAGTCAAGAAAATGCGGATGAATTCAACTTCGTACGAGCTTTTGAATGCTTTCAGCATAAAAATCACACTTGCTTGGTGTTTGAGATGCTTGAACAAAATTTGTACGATTTTTTGAAGCAGAATAAGTTTTCGCCATTGCCGCTAAAATACATCAGACCAATATTGCAGCAGGTGAGACATCAATGCGTGGAAAAAGCAAAAGAAGCCACCACACAGCATTCGAAAAAAAATAAACGAAAACAAGTTTTGACTATTGACTTTTGACATAAAATTTCATTATTTTCCGTATTTAATTCAAGGTTCTCACCGCTTTATTGAAATTAAAGCAGCTTGGACTTATTCACGCTGATTTGAAGCCTGAAAATATTATGTTGGTCGATCCTGTTCGGCAGCCATACAGGTTTGTTTCTCAAGTGATTCATTTGTAATAATAAAAACTTACAAAAATATTTCTCACAGAGTTAAAGTAATTGACTTTGGAAGTGCATCGCATGTCAGTAAAACTGTTTGCAATACTTATTTGCAATCGAGATACTATCGTGCGCCTGAGATCATTCTTGGCTTGCCTTTCTGTGAAGCAATAGACATGTGGAGCTTGGGATGTGTTGTCGCCGAACTTTTTCTTGGATGGCCGCTTTACCCGGGCTCATCTGAATACGATCAAATCAGGTAATTTTTTTTAAAATAAGAAGAAAAGAATATAATTTTCATGTTTTGTTCAATTTTAAATTATTTTAGGTACATATCACAGACTCAGGGTCTACCCACCGAACACATGCTTAACAGTGCAAGCAAGACAGAAAAGTTCTTTTATCGCGACGAAGATTCGACATATCCGTTCTGGCGCTTGATTTCACCAGAAGAGAATGAAATCATGACAAATATTAAAAGTAAAGAAGCTCGGAAGTATATCTTCAACTGTCTGGATGATATTGGTCAGGTTAATGTTCAAATGGATATCGAGAGTAGTCAGTTGTTGGCTGAAAAGATTGATCGACGTGAATTCATTGACTTATTGAAGAGAATGCTCACAATCGATCAAGAAAGACGAATTCAACCGGCACAAGCATTGCGCCATCAGTTTACAACTTTATCGCATTTGGTAGACTACGCGCATTGCAATAATGTGAAAGCGAGCGTGCAAATGATGGAAGTGTGTCGACGAGATCCTGTTGTACACACAGTTCCGCAAGCAACAGCTACGTTAGTCACAAACTTTGGACCGAGCACCTCCGATAATATGACGTTCACTATAAACAATCAGTTGACAAGTCAAGTACAGAGATTGGTTCGAGAGCGAAACCCAACAACGTATGATAATGTTTATCAGTTTTATGGGAACGTGCCTAGGAATGTAGTGCGACAATATGCAAACACTCGAGCAACCGAAGTTCTTCCTCCACAATTGAGCTTTATTTGTCCATATAATCCAATGCCAAGCCCAACAACGAAGCATGTTGTGGTAGGAAGTGGTATGCAACCATCACTTCAGGTACCTCCTCAACAATATGTAAATGTGCCGGTTCCCGTGTCTATGATGGAGCCAAATGGACAGAGAATGTTATTGACGAATGCTGTTCAGTCAACAGTTGCATGGCCACAAGGAGGAACAAGACAAGTTGCGATTGTACCATCATGGGCGCAACATGGAGCGGCTCCTCATTCACTGATCGTTGATTCAACGCAATTCTATAACGTGGAAGAGATTTACGCTAAACAGCCGTTGAGTATTCACAAATACGAGAAGAAAGAGTCACCAGTGCATCATCTTAATGTGCCGCGTCATGAGAAAAAAGAGAATAATCAACTATCGCCTGTTAAGAAACGTGTAAAGGAAAACACTCCGCCTCACAACCCTCTTCACCAACATCAAAATAATAACCAGATGCATCAAAATCAGCAACGATATGGTAACCATCGATCATCTTATAATAACCAAGTATCTCCACAGCAACCGTCAAACCAATATCCTAATTCTACCGTGTACGGAGGTAATCAAAACCATAACGGACATTATGATGCAGCTCAGCATTATTCGACATCAAATAATGCTAATGCGAATGGTGGAGGAAGTAAACAACGTCATCAGCCGCCTAAAACTCATCACCAAATGGTCAATTCTACAATAACAATCAATGACACACCCTCGCCAACATCAGTAATTTTGATATCGGACAGCGAGGACGAAGAGGATACAAATGGTCAAAACCAACAGAATGTTAAGAATTCTCGATCGTCTAATAACCCGAGCTTCTCATCGAACACCGATAGCTCAACGACAAACTGCAATAAAAGTGAAAACCTAAGTGTTATAAGTAATGGCAACTCTCAAAATCAAGTTCAACAGAGGAAAAATGTTATCTCCTGCGTGACATTAGGCGACAGCGACAGTGAGTACCAATCTGGAGCACCAAAGCAACGCCAGAATCACCAGAATCATAACTTTAAATATGAACAACATCAACAACAAAGCCACAAGAAGCGACATCAACACAACAATAGTGCAGCAACAAATCACATGAAGCAGGAGCCAACTGAAGCTTCGGTTTTCTTGAATCAGTTTGATTACCAACCATATGAACAACATAAACGAGGTTCATGGGGAGTTGGTCCAACAAGTTCGATAGTTCAACCACCCGTCGCACACTCACACGGACATCATTTGAATAATAAACGCGATTCATCTGGAAGCGGATCGAATCCTGGCTCTCAACAGATAATACAACCGCCTGTGGCTCATATTAAGAACGATCTCCCTTCGGCACCAAACTCTTCTACCTCTTTAAATACTACTCCAATTTATCATCACCATCATAATCATCATCATCGTACACAGCCTCAAACAACCCAAAACAGTACGCCATTGGGCAATTCTCCAAATGGCGTAACAACACTTTTGCAGCCACAACAAACTGAGCTATATTCACAAGCTGACCTCTATCGCCGTCCGACAGTATTTGTGTCGCAAGCTTCATATGCATACAATCCGCCACGTGTTGTACCACCCCCAGCTCACAATGGAAATAATCGTCAGGTATGATTTTATTTTATTTTTGTTTTAACCATGGTCGATCATTGAATATAATAAAAATTTTAGGTATTGCCAGCACAACCACTACCAGCCCACATTCAGTTTCCACAATATGGTCAGTTTGGAGCTCCAATAAGTCCAGGTCATTTGGCGGGTAAAGCTTATCCCGGAAATTTGTGGTACGCCGAATGAAATCCCAAATCAGATTGCATTTATTAATTTGATGGTCTTGGATTTGTTTTTTAGAATTTAAAATAACATTTGAGCATAATTCAAAAACATAATTCAAATACAAATGAAGAATTAATGTCTTTAACTTTATGAGCTCACAAAGTTTGGTAAAATAATCATTTATTACTTTAGATGAGAGTACAATACAAGCTATAAAAGAAAATGAAGAAAAAAAAAACTATTAGAAATATAAAACATAATCTCTTTACTATTTGAAAAATTGTGAAAGCATTTCGCTAATGATTTCTTACTAAAAAAATGTGAATGTCGCTTTTGAAATTGTTCGAAGTTCACATGAATGGCATTTAGGAAAAAAAAAGTTTTTTAAAAAACTCTTCCATCGTCATATTAAAAATTATTTTTTCAGTCCATAAGTAAATGAAAATCACAAAAAATATGACCTTCTGGCAGAGTGGCCACAATTTCTTGAATATTCTCATCGTAATATTTCCTTCCTTATCTCTCGCTGTTGGTTAATGGTTTAAACGATCTTCATGTGAAAATAATAACTCTTAGCTTACAATGTGTTTGCTCTTTGCATCACACTTTTGCTTTCAATAAAAGAAAGTTGGAAAAATATTTTATGATTTCCAATTGATGTTTCACTTCAGGTTAGAAATTCGAAAAAAAAAATCCTTATGACGACGAAGAAGAAGTTTTACGTAAAATATTTATCATAACATTTGTCTCTTATTTCTCGCGATGTTTTAATTATTTGTTTGAAACTTAAATTTAAGTAACATGTTTACACAAGCTAACAATACCATAATGAATATTATAGAAGACCAATTAACTTGCTTTTTTATTTAAATTGATGATTGTCTTAATTATTATTTTTTTATTAAAATGAACGGGATTAGTATATTCGTATCACAACTTCGGAATTAAAGGCTTTATTTTCTTATATAACAGGGCTTTTTTTCTGAAGCAATCGACAATTGACTGAAGCTTAATTAAAAGTTACACATTAGAATTCGGTCGGATTCCCTTGGATAAAAAAAAACAATTAGCAAAAGTTGGATTCAAGAGGATATTTTCTATTTTCAAACTAAATAGATTTCAGTGAAATTTAGAAACAACAAATATGTACCTATATGGATTAAAATAATTTGAATACATCAAGAAGGATTCTTTGATAAATATATGAAATTATGCCTTAAACTGAATAAAAACAAATTTATGATATAGTGGGTTTAGTGATTTAGAGTTTAACTAAATATATTCAAAACTATAAATGTGTAATTGTATTCGTCAATATTAAAAAACAATTACAAGAGCTGCGACGATGCCTGATTTTAAGTTACTAATCGTATGCTGGTTTGAAGAGACAAAAAATAACACAAAAATATAAAGAATGAGTTTGTACAACTTTCGTGTGTGAGAAAGTGAAATTTTGTATCGAAAATTATAATCAAAACCAATCCTAATCGTAGAATATTGAGACAACTAGGTGTAATTTCAAGAACCACTTAAATGTTAAAAAAGAATATTTAAAGATGAATCACTTCACTGGACAAGAAAGCATACTTTAAGTTCATTGAAATATATTTTTATAAGATTGTCTCAAAAGAAATAAATTCAAAGCACCAGGAATTTGTTTTTTTGCAAAAGAAAAAAGTTCGTCACGTTCATAGAGTTCACAATGATTAAGTACATTTGGATAATATAGAATTTGGCAAACTTAGTGAATGAGAGATTCAAAAGAAAATTAGCAGTTAGCATGAAATATATTTTATGGCCTATAAAATTGATGTGATTTCAAAAATATCTTGATAATAACCTAACGAGTTTCCAACCATTTTAAAATAAGCTTTAAAGCTATAGAGTTTGTGAAGAAATAACAAATTTTTATGCCACGATTCACAAGAGAGGAAAAACCCAGAGACTGTATTTCTTACACAGAAACAATTTTTCTAAAAGTAATTAAAGGTTTTTAATCCGTAAAATTTATATGAAACTTGCAAATGATACATAATGATGAATAATTTGGGATAGAATGAAACTTAGAGATGCACGAATATTCAAAGGTTTTTAAATATCACCGCAAATCTTTGTTCATCCAAAGTCATATCTCCTTATTCTTACAACTAGAATCTTAGACTTTTTTGATTGAAACTAATTATTTTCATTTATATTCCTTCAATTGCAATTACAATTGAAAATAAGATAACGTTGAAATTTCACATAAGTAACAAAACTTTAATGGTCGGTTGCTAAAACAAAAAAGAAGTAAAGTAAAATAAGGAAAAAATAATTTCAAACTTCTAGCGACGTAAAATATTTTAGTTCTACATTATTGGAAAAGTTATCAGGCACGTAGGTCTTACTTAAAGCAGAAGATATTCATTAATATTAACTTGTGTATTTGATATTTTGAAAGCTCTTTAAATGATTTATATTCACGATTTATATTTTCTTATCAAACAAATAATATTAAAATATTTTTTCCGTAGAAATCAACATTAAATAATCAAGTTTCTCGCCTTAGTTTCTATTCTTGTATCAAACTTGGAGGTTTAATTTGGGGTGATTTTGTAGAGTTGATATGATAAATAAAAAAGTATGAAAAATTAACAGTCCAAGCAAGTCAAAAGATTCTATAATGAATGTGAACAGGATGTTTTAAACAGAAAAAAAATAAAAATTAATGTTGGTAAAAATCATAAAATTAGGTATAATGGCTGTTTTATATTCACATAAAAATGAACACTCGAAAATAATGTAAATTAACTAATAAAACATAATATTAAAAAATATATAGTGTTTATTATTTTTAGAAACAGAATCTAAATGTTTTTTTCAGTCGTCGATAACTGTCAACGTTTCAAGGAGTTAAGGAGAAAAGCTCTATGCATTTTCCCAGAATGGAATGAAAAATTTATTTGCGACTTCCAGTGAGAAGCTTTTCCATTTTCCTGATTCGTGTGATTTTTATCTCATCACGATAAGGACTGTGTCCTCGATATTTTAAATCTTTTCGCGAGGAAATTGCAAGAATTAAAGGGTAAAAACATAAGATAATTCAATAAAAGAGTGTTCAAATGTAAGTGAAGTTAAATTTAAACACAATATCGATAGAAGTGATTGTAAAATTCAATGAAAACATTTCTTCCTTTTCGACGACGTCGTGCAATTTTTGTGTGTATGTGTGAAAAAATTCTCTTTGAGTCAAATTCCAGCGATTAACACGGAATCTTTCACTTGGAAACTTTGGGCGGGGTGCTTATTGTAAAAAATTTCCTAGCAGTATTGTGTGAAAATTGTGAGACTGATAACTCTCAAGAGTTGAGTGAAGTGATTTCTACACATGACGAAAGCTTAGGCATAAATAAAATCTCATATAAGTGCGGACTAAAAGGCTTTTATTAAAAGCTATCGTAAAGAAATTACCTTCGATGTGTTTCAAAATCAAGAATAAAGAAAATTTTATTTTGATTGAGGATAAAGTTCATTGAATTGCTCTGTGGTATTGATATTTTAAAGTAAATACGATAATTCCTGATTCCTGAAAAATAACCACAGAGTGGATTTATTAAATAGAATTGTGGTCGGAAATTGCTTTCTTTTGTCCTCTGCTTTGAAAAGAAGGAATAAAAACTTGAAGCCAATCTTAGTTCAACTAAAAGTTTAGAGTTTTCACATAAAATTTGAAGAGTATATTCTTCTCGTTTTCTTTGAGATGATTTTCTCAACCCTTCTTCAGAAATAGCAAAATTGCTTTACGGGCGATGTTACGAAAAGGAACGTAGCAATTCTAAGATAAATTTTTAAGTGACTCTAATTCGTAGTGACCTGGACATAAAAAGATTTAAAATTATGTAGAAAAATTTCATTTGAGAGACTGGTCACAAAAAAAAATACTCTGGTACCTAATTATTCATGTCTTCATTAAATAAAGCTCGCTCGTTTCACTGACATAAATAAAGCAATTTTGGTTTTTGCTGATACTGGAAAGTCCATGATGATGAAGCTTCGAGGATATTATGATGATCATAAAGAGCTAAATTGAGTGACAACTTTTCCTTTATTTTATTAAGCTTTGATGATTTCATGCAGCAAAGAATTGAAAAGATCAGTATAAGGAGACAAATTGTTTTGCAAAATTCAATTCATCGACTTGCTTTTCGAAAAGAAAAAAATATATTTAAAGTCCAGACTCGACTTGCTATTTGTGTTAGTGAGAATATTTCAATGAGAAAGCTTTACAGAAATCGTTTCCATTTTCCAACTCTCTCTGACTATCGTAATATTTAAAGAATTATTGGAAAGTTCGTGATCTTTTTGTTTAAGATGAAAAAAAACTTTTAAATATTTTTAAATTAAAAGCAATTTCAGCAACGTAAAGCTTGTGCGTTCAGTTAAATTACGTCGCTTTTTCTCTCTCTTTAGTCACAAAATTACCCGACTTGATGTTACTGACATTCTCTCTGTCTTAGCGTTTCTGTGCGGTTATTTAGTAAAGCTTCAAAAGAGAAACAGTGATTGAAGCAAGTCGATGTCAAAATTTAATTTCATTAATTTTAAAATTTATACGGTGCTCGTACTTTTTAAAAATAAATGAATATTCTATGTCCACGTATTTAGAAAATTGGTTTTCAAAATAATACGAGTATATTAATAAATTCCGAAACCGGTTTTTGATGAAATTTAGTAGAATATCGAGTTTACGACGTAAAACAGTTGATTATTTAATGACATATGAAAATATCTACATCCGAATTATCACTGTTGATTTCATTGTTTGATCTCAGAAGTGTTGCAATAAGTCGCAAATTGTTTCATAGCAAATTAATGCTCCACTGACTTTTGAAGTTGTAGAAATGTTTCAAATAATATAACAACGTTGATTCATCGTTCTCTCTTTAACATCGGATTTTAATCGTTTCAGATATGTGACCGTCGAAAGTTTATAAACATACCAGAGCGACAGTTTAAGTGAAATATTATAAAGACAAAAACTTATTTGTAGACACAAATTCACGTAAAATCCTCAGAAGAACAGTTCAAAAGTACTGCTGAGTGATAAGAGTGAATTGTATGTAATACTTGTTTTATTGAACAAAGAGCTGTAAAAACAATCTTAACAACGTGTAACAGAGATAAATGAGAATAAAACTTAATTCAGAGGTGACAGCAGCACATTTTTGTAATTAGGATAGTTTCAACAACATGGCTGCTCTAGGAATTGAGGTAAGTTTAAATAACAAAGTTAAGTAATTCAAATACGGTGAAAACAATACCAAATGGATTTTTCTTGTTTTACTATCGGGCTTATCTCAGCTGGCTGAAGTTTCATGTCAGCTGCAAATGAGCCACCGATGACCTCATCTTCATCTTCAAATTCCAACGGCCTAGAGCCTCAACTACCTCCTTTATTGCCACCATTGCGCTCGACTCAGCACATTCTACAAACGCTATCAGTGTTTCCAGGTGCTAAAAATATAAAATATTCTTGAAAAATGGTTTTATTTTTATCAGTTAAGGTCAAAAGCGAATTTTGTTGATCAAAAGTATAATTTGTCAATTGAAGTGTTTTTAGTTTAAATTTTTATTTGAAACATTTTATATGATTTGAAGACCTTTATAGTGAGTTTTAATTTATTTTAACTTTAAATCCATAATATAAATTATTTTTACCTTTACAATCAGCCGTATCAGGATTAAACGGAGAAGTTACATATGATTATGTTTTCGGCGAACCGAGGTCAGCTGTTTCAACACTCAAGCTGACGTCGCCTCCAGGTAATTTTTGCTTTTGGTAACATTTTTCGAAAAGCTCATTTTAATTTATTATTCTAATATATTTTCTAATATAGTTCGATTGCGTCCTGATTGTAAATTTTGTAAGTTTCAAAGAAATAAGCAACAAAACTAAAACATTAAGATTTGTTTCCTTCAACCACGATAGACACGCAACAGAGATTTAGTGGAAGTTTAGACGATGGGAGAACAGTATCAGCACAATCGCACGTTCATTATCAACTACCGCGAACATCTCCTGGAAACTCAATAAAGCACAAACGATGTTTAATTAATGGTGGAGGTTCCAGAACGTCATTAAGGAGTAACGATGATGAAGACACATTGCGACAAATGCTTGATGAGTGAGTTTCATTTTAAACATGCATTTTTAGACATTAATGACTTATATATTATCATAGCTTGCAAAAGCAAGTCACCATTATGAGTATGAACTTGTCTGTAAAGTTAGACGAATTGCAAAGAGGTGACAGACACATGGAGACATCAGTAGCATTGTGCGAAATTCGCACACAGCTCCAAGAGCTAACCAAATCAGTTGAAAGCTGCCAAAGTGAAGTTTCAGAAGTAAAAATTGATTTTCTCAACAAAAGGACTTCTCTTAAATGTTATTTTTATTTAGGTTAAAAGGGATATGGTTATGATTAAACATGAATTGGACACAGTTCAACAGGTTAAAGAAGAAATTGAAGAACTTCGCGAATATGTTGACCGCTTAGAGGAGCACACACAGAGAAGAAAGCTTCGTTTATTAGAACAAGTTTGTGAACATTTTTAATGAAAACAGATAATAAATTTTTGTTTTGTTGTTAATTTGGTAGCTTATTGTTTTTTAAATCAGTGTTTTTAAAACTAAACCTTAAGCAATAAGAAATTTAACACAACTATTATTCTATTTCATTGACAGGGCTTAACATTTTTCTTATCATACTCGATATTTGCTGCTGTCTTGGGCATGCTTCAGTTTGGGTACAATACTGGAGTCATAAATGCACCGGAAATAAATATAGAAAACTTCATGAAAGATGTTTACAAGGATCGATATGGCGAAGATATCAGTGAAGAATTCATTCAGCAATTGTATTCTGTGGCTGTGTCAATATTCGCAATTGGTGGCATGTTGGGAGGATTCAGTGGCGGTTGGATAGCGAATCGATTCGGAAGAAAGGGAGGACTTCTTTTGAATAACGTGTTAGGCATTGCTGGAGCATGTCTTATGGGATCTACAAAGATTGTCAATTCATATGAGATGCTCTTCTTAGGGCGATTTATCATTGGCGTTAATTGCGGTATGTGATCATGAGTGATTCAATTTGACGAAGAATTATTTGTCTTTTCTTTTGAAGGCTTGAATACTTCGCTTGTTCCAATGTATATTTCTGAAATTGCGCCGTTGAATCTTCGAGGTGGTCTGGGAACTGTTAATCAATTGGCTGTGACAATAGGCTTACTACTCTCTCAAGTGCTTGGCATTGAGCAAATATTAGGAACAAACGATGGATGGCCAGTATTATTAGGTTTAGCAATATGTCCAGCTATTCTGCAGTTGATATTATTGCCAATTTGTCCAGAGTCGCCGCGATATTTGTTGATCACAAAGCAATGGGAGGAAGAAGCACGAAAAGGTTGATTGAAGTACATTGGAAGTCATGAAGGAACTAATAATATAAAATTTTATCTTAGCGCTAAGGCGATTACGCGCATCTAATCAAGTGGAAGAGGATATCGAAGAGATGCGAGCAGAAGAGCGAGCACAGCAATCAGAAAGCAGTATTTCCATTATGGAATTATTATTTTCGCCAACATTGCGAGCTCCTCTTATAATCGGAATCGTAATGCAGTTAAGCCAACAACTCAGTGGAATCAATGCTGTAAGTATTTGTTCTTGAGATTTAAAACTAAAAATTATTTTGTTGTCTTCCTCTCTTAGGTATTTTATTATTCCACTTCACTCTTCATAAGTTCAGGCTTATCAGAAGAGAGCGCAAAGTTTGCCACAATAGGAATCGGTTGCATCATGGTAAGCCATTTGTCATTTCTCGATTCAGAACTAAAAAAAAAATCTCTTTTCTTTTCTCTCAGGTTTTGATGACTTTAGTATCCATTCCGTTAATGGACAAAACAGGACGAAGAACACTTCACTTGTATGGCCTCGGTGGAATGTTCATATTTTCAATCTTCATAACTATCTCGTTCCTTATAAAGGCAAGTTGGTTTTATTCAGCCTTAAAATATTTAAGGCTTTGTTCTTCCGGCATTTTCAAATCAGAATTTATTCTGATGATGATGGTTGGGGGAAATAATTTGTTGTTTGCATCGTAAATAGAAATTAGAATGTGTAGTAGAACTTTTTTAATGTAGTATTTCTTGTATTTCGATGTTTTGATGGTTTCAAATGGGAAATGTGATATCTAAATCTCTCGTTTAAGCATGTCATTGAGAATCGAAACATTTACGTCGATAGAAATTATTGTCATGGGATTATTTCTCGAAGATATCGGGTTTATAATATTTTAAGTAGTCCGTTCGTTCCTTTTTACGTGATTACAACACACTATTCTTGCATTCGTAGAACAATTTCGCGTTATAGTAGCTGTAAGTTTGAAATCTATTTAGATTTTTGTCTTGTGCATTTATTGATTTACCTTTTGTTTTTCAATCTGTTGTCGCTGGTCATAGCATCATGTCATAGCATCACTAAGAGTGATATAAAGCTTGAATTGGTAGAATATTTGCAAAGCTTTGGCACTACAAATTTCGCCGCATGCGAATATAGTAAATATTTTTATTCGTTTTCAAAAGCATGATAGACGAAATAAATGTTAGAAAAAAAAACTTGAGGCTTAAATGACCATGATTTAAGCACTAAAAAGTGCTTTCTTCAATAGGAAAATTTGTTACAATCCTTGCTCAATTACGCCTCGATTACAGTTGAAGATATCGTTCATAGACAAAAACCTTTAAGAATGCAAAGTTATGAACGTCTTCCTCAACCGTAATCTAAAGTCCCTGGTCTTTGCCCTCTTATAAAAGCAAAATTATTTCTCGAAATTAAAGGCTTCTCTCCCCCAAATTCACATTGTGACCACATAAAAAGTACTCACAAAATTTTAATTATTAGATTTGATTTATTTTATTTGTTGAATTTTCCCGGATTGAAAAGTCAAACCACCGAACTTGACCAAAAGCATTAATAACAATTGGTGAATTAAAACAAACAGATTCCAGCTCAAAACAAACTTGAAAGCTGAATTTTTTTTTATGAAATCACAATAAAAACTGCGACAAGACAACAGTTTGCTCACTTCTCCCCGATTTACAAATCAAGGGAAATTGACAAAGAGATTTCTAAAATTATCTAGATAAATTTTAAAATATTTTTCAATGCAAATCAAATTACCGCATTAGCACATTTATTAAAATAGAACACAGACTTTAAACACTTTTAAAAGGCTTGTCGAAACTAAAATCATGAACACATAATACAGAAAATGCAATGAAAGCTTTTACACATATCTGTAAAAAAACATGCTGCTGCATTTACAAACCGCTGCGTCGATAAGTCTACACAACAAGTGGTTTATGATAAACAAATATCTCCTAATCATAGAATGTTCGCTAACAGGTCTGCTAGTTCAAAGCGCCGAAATTAAAAAGATAAAGATAAAATTTTCTCTTTAAAACACAAATCTAAAAACTCAACTAAGAAACAAGTCGTCTTTTCATATTGGGGTCTCTTAGAGTTTTTAATTAAATTAAATATAATTTTAATGTTTCTATATGCAACCACCGGAAGCAAGTGACCTAATATAAGAAAATTTATGGTGATGGGATTATTGTCTTTGGTTTTCTCTCGAAAATATGGTAGGCCAAAGTGATAACAAAGTTTTGTCATCACTGAGATTTTTCTTGCGTTGTTTGTTTAGTTTTCCTAATTTTCTCACAATTTTTATCCGAAGAAGTAAGGAAATCGAAACCACACAAAAACACAAAAGAAAATTAATAGCCTCTAATATTCGAGAAATGACAGGTTCTTACAAAAAAGTATAGGAGTTCTTTGGTTTCGTTCAGGAATTCATTGAATGGATGAGCTATTTGTCGGTGGTCTCCACACTGGCCTTTGTGGTATTCTTTGCTGTTGGCCCTGGTTCCATTCCTTGGATGATTACGGCAGAGCTCTTTTCACAAGGTCCTCGTCCTACTGCAATGGCGATAGCAGTTTTAGTCAATTGGATGGCAAACTTTGCTGTGGGAATTGGATTCCCTATTCTCAAGGTACATAAAGGAGAGAAAAAAGAAGAAAAAAGTTATCTAATCGGAGTTAATTTCAGACGGCACTGGAGAATTATACCTTCCTGCCATTTAGTGGACTTCTAGCAATATTTTGGATATTTACTTATAAGAAAGTTCCAGAAACGAAAAACAAAACATTTGAAGAAATTTTAGCTCTATTTAGACATGGAAATGGAAGGTAATGCAGGTTTTGATGAATGTTTTTTTATTCGATTCTTTTCAATATTAATAAAATATCAAATAGATAAAGAAGAATGTTATAACAATTAAATTCTTTACTTCCTTCTCTTAATGCATCCCAAAGATCACTTCGTGAAAGTCGACTTTATGGGTAAGAATATTTTGTCTTTCTTCACATAACTCACTTTTAGTCAAGTTTAAGTTATGGTTTCTACTCTTTGAGCTATTATTTTCCCCTCAAGATTTAGTTAGACAGATCAACATACAGCATGGCCATATTTTTACTGATTTATTATTATTTATAACGACAAAATAATCGATGCTTCTGGAATGACAGCAATCAAAATCATATTAGTCCACATCAGAGCTTATTTAGCTGTTGATGATATGCCGGAACTTCTTGTTCAATCTTTTATGCATTAATCTCAATATATTCTGAATGATATTTAAAGTCAAGTTTAGCCACCCGTTTTTTGAATGAGCATCGTACAAAATAGTAAATTCAATTAACAAACGCTTTCGGACTTTCTTCACAGTCCTTTGGCGTGATCTGGTTTTTAACATCACAATTCAAAGCGGATTCTCGCTTGCTTACTTAGCAACCAAATGCAGCTCAAAGATTTTATTTCACTTGCAAACAAATATTCGGAATTTTCAATTTTTTTCAAACATCTCTCGACAAACATGAAGAAGTACTTTCAATACGGATCAAATTTTTAATCGTCTGGTTTAATTTCCCTTCAAAGATTTTTCTAAATGTTCCCAAAACCAATTTTTAGAATCCTTTTTTAACAATCTTTTACTTTTTTCCAAAATGCAATTCAAATTTCATTAGATTAAACTATAAAAATCCATAATCGTTGAGTGATTGGTCGCTTTTCAGGAGTATGCTAAGCTGCGTGAATAATTTGAATTTGGAACCACAAAGCATGAACTCTGGAATTGAAAGAGCTGCTTTAATGATTTCAGAGGAAAAACATCAGCAGGATTCACGTAAGAATTATAAATCATCAAAATATCATAATCTGTTGTTGTATTTTTTATTTGAGAAAACAAAACATCATTTAATCTTTTCATCGTTTGGTGATTGTGATGTTTTCTTACGCGTTTCTATTTTTAAAAGAAATTTATCTGTTGATTGATTTTCAACTTTAATTTACAAACATAATAATTTTATTATCGTAATAGTGGCATATGATTAATCAATAAATTAAGGATCCTTCAAGGACTTTGCTATAATTATGAATGAAATTATAATTGTAAATTGTTGTTTTCCGTCTGAAATTTATGTTTCGCTTGACAAAGCAGTGATTAATTTATCGGATCAACGAGGAATGAGTAGTTGTTTTTTCTTTTCTTTCAAAGTGAAGCAAAATTGTGTGTTTTTATTTTGAGGACTCTTCTGTCTTCTCTTCATTTCATTTATTATTTGATCATTTTTAATAAAATCTTAAACCACATTTTGAATCAAAATTAATCATCGAATAAATTTAGAAACTCGCGAGCTCATGGAAGAAGTTTTCCCATTGACCGATCAAGTAAATTTGTTGAGTGATAATTCTCGATACGCATATGAAAGCTTATTGACTTCACAATATCTCAATTATGGTACGAAATCAAATGCAATCACTGACACAAACATTAATACATGGAATGACGACAAAAAATGTTCGCCTTTGCCATCAAAACGCCATCGTGAAAGCTTACGTAGACAAAACTCTAAAGGATTTAGCCACTCAGGTACATGAAGTCATTGTTCAATAAATTAACTGAACATAACTCATATTACACAACCACCTCACAATTTCACTAAATGTTACACTGAAAACACCGATTTCTTGAACGTCAAAATAACCTGACAGAGAATATTGTCTCACAATTGATATTAACACCAGTAAATAGCGACACTTATTGGGATCCCCCATTAATCCTTTTCTAGTATTTGTAAACTTTTGAGATTGAAACTTCAACAGAAAAAATGGTTGCAGAGACAATCGCACAGAATTTGATTTGTCTAAAAAGGTTTCATTCATTTCAAATTCTTATAGAAACTTCACACGGCTGGCGATGAAAGTATTAAAGCGAAATTAATACTCAATCGTAAAGAGAACTCAATCGTCAGCTTTATTAATTTATCAGTATTCAAGAGTTTAGTTTTGTAGAAATGAAAAACAAAGTTTTCTAACAATCAGTTGGAACACAAATACTAAAACTTTAGTATTTTTTTTAAACAAATAAGCTATATAGTCTAAAACTAAGATCGTTTCAGATAAACCTTATTGACATATAATTGCCATCATGGCATCGCCATGTTTAAAGATTTTGATGAATGTATCACTCGAAAATTATTTCTTTCAACTCGACAAGCACGAAAAAAGGAAGAACCAAAACGGTTGCTAAGTAACATTATTATTTAATTTTCAAAAAAAGTTTGAACTTCAAAATTTTATATCTCACAGTTTTAAATGTTTTGCACTTGCTTCTTTAACTTAGTGATAGCTGCATTTTTCTTCTCTTGTTGTAATATATTTCATTTTGTGTTTGATATAAACCTACTTAACCAATTGTTGTATCGAGTTTCAATTTCTCCATTTGTTTTGCAAGTGCTAATGCATTTTCATTTGATTTCCCAAATAATACTTTAGCTGCTTCAGAGCGTTGTTTAGAAAACGCAAGAAGTACTCAAACACGAACTGCTACTTATGTGCCGCATCACCATCATCAACAAACTGTCTGCCAGCCGAACATAGAGCCTTGACTGAAGAACGGTCCAACGGTACCTAGCAATTATGTACAAATTGTAGATAGTAACGACAGCGGGGTGGTGGAAGACCAATCTGCACCACCTTGCTCGAATCAAGCCTCCTGTCATTATCTACCGCGACAATCCTTCGAGGAATCTGGGGATCGACCGCGAACTGGTAGTTTCATCAACAAATCTTCAGGAGGAAGTCAATCGACACTAAATACTATCTGCAGTAGCCGTAAAAGCCAACAACAGCCCAACTCCTTTTTCAACCGTTTATACAACTCCGACCCAAACACGAATATAATAAGCGAACAAGCCCGTTCTGTCGATGACTCAGATTATCTTTATAACTATGCTCACATTAAGCATAGTCACAGACATCCGCACTACCATTTGCGTCGACAATCGCAGCCCGAGGAGCTGCATTTAATGTCACGCAATTCATCGAGTGTCAAAAGTTTTACGTCACAGAGTTATAACAATCCAGAATACTTTTATGATCTTGCGCCTAATCGATCGTATGACGATAGTCGAGCATCTTTAATATCAAGAAAGCTCTCGAATCAAATTATGTTGTTGAATTCGGAACTACAGTTATTAGAGAGAATGCGTGAGCACTCGCAATCTTACCCAAAGATTGATTACATTGAGAAAGATTACATGGAAATCTCCGGAATGCCGCCAGCTGCACAGACATTATCGTCTTCAGACTCAGAATGCTCTGATGCGAGTGAATTCCACGAGAATAAAACTTCTACGTTGGAAAAGAAAACGCAAAAATCTCGAATTTTCAGTGAAACAGATTCGTTTTCAACAGTAAACGACGAGATCACTCAACTTGTTAGTCAACATTTTTCAAATTCAATTAAGCAACTTGTAGCTCAGAGGTTTGCTGATGTAGAGACATATGCGCTTCCGATAAGACGGCGACATAGCTGCGGCAGTTCCGAGAGTTACGACGACATAATTATTCCTGAACTATTCAATTCACCTTCACGAATCAAATGGAACTTCCTGACAGGCCTACCAGACCGTAGCAGAAGCCAGAGTCAAATTGGCAGCAGTGATTATAAGACTGATATAGACGACGACGAAAGCAACAGTCGTGAATGCAAAATCGATCAAATTCTAAAACGAAAATCGTCTTCTTTCGATACCAAATATCATCACAGGGATAAAACAGTTTCAATTTGGCGAACAAACAGTTGCGGGGAAGCAAAAGACGAATGTAATGCAGTTATTTTTCATCACGATAGTGAAACAGTTGAAAATTGTTGTGAGGATCATTTTAAAATAAATGAAGATTGTAAGAAATCTGCTGACGACAGTTCCACAGTGTACGAGTTTGAGCTGTGCACTAAAGAGAACTGCGAGTATTTGTCTAAGAGTCAGATGGTTCTCACTGAACAAACGCCAGGCGAGCACTTAAATAATCAAACTTTCCCTTCCTCTTCAACCGCCTGCAGCACGAAAAACCTTAATTTGAAACACAACAAATTCAAAGCAAAAAAGAAAACGAAGAGGAAATCGAAGAATATTGTTAATAACGGAAATGAAGATTTACTTATGTGGAGTAAAGTAAACCTTAACCATCTTATTAAGAAAGATAGTTGCAATATTAATAGTGTTAATCTTAAGCCGAATTCAAATTCATCATCCTCCAACTCGTTAAATGACCGGAGAAACTTTCAAAGAAAAAACTTAAAATGTTATCATAAGGCGTCGAGTAAGTTAAGACAACAACCGCCAGGACATTTAGACATCACAACTTTAATACTGGCTTCGTCTGCTTCAACACAAGCTCGCCTTCGTAGCGATGGAGGTATCTACTTCAGCAATCCAGACTTATCGAACATCCCTGCAGACTTTAGAACAATGACTAACTTTACGAATAATAACAACAGCTGCCAATTTATTAACAATGATTTAGGAAATTCAAACTCGAATCGATCGCAATTGCGAGGAGGAGGTGTCACTTCGGCGACAAATTATTTGAATTTAGAAGAGTCTTCAATAAATAGTAATAATAATTCTGAAATTCTACAACAACAACACTTGAGACGTCGTTTAAGGTATAATCAATTTAATCTGAATGGAATAGTCAGACGAGCGCAAAGGCATGCTAGAAAATACTTTAATTCACTGTCATTTGCTTCGAGAAAGTGAAAAGTTCATTTAGAAATCCATAATATTTCTTTATGACTTGAATGTAGTGCATGTGGTGCTCAGTCCAGTGCTTTCTTCTACATTCACCTGTCAAAACCCATGTCACAATATTTAGAGACAATTACATTTTTATTGTAAAAATATGAATAAAATTATTTGGTCCAAGACTTGAAGTAAATTTAAAATTTAACACGAAAGTACATTAGAGAAAATAAATAAATAGAATGATTAGACGCCACGTAAACTGCCACTTTGTTTACAAAAAAAAATTTAACATGTGAAATATTGTTGTTGAGACTCTGACTATCTTGATCTGCTAAAATAAGAAGCCTAAATTTAAGAAGGGTCCCATCATCTGTTGACGCAAATTATGTGCAGTGGCCAACTCCTTAAGAAAAAGAGCGAGCAGAATTTGAAAGATTTTTTCGCACTTCACATTCAATTTACAATGCAGTTGGCCACATTTTCAGGTCCACGCTGAGCGAATTAGCCAACTTACTGAGGATATACATGCACTTTTCCTGTTTAGAATTGCTTTAGATATTTTAAACTCGCAAGGAAACACAACTGACTAGTGTAATTTTATTCTGGTAATATGACAGACGCGATTTTCTTTCTGTTACAAAAATATATTATGGAACTTATCAAACTTATTGCTCAATTCAAGTACATTGACAGGATCTTTTCCTTCAGAAACTAATATTGAAGAGCAAAATTTCTTTAACTGTAATCAATCTCGAAAAAGCTTTGTCTTTGCACAAAATATTTAAAAATTAAAACAAATAAAATGTACTAAGTAAAGAAGCAATTTTTTGATCTTTTGTTGATTACAAGACCTTCCATTACCATGATTTCTAATCTACAATGAAGGAAATGGCAACTTCTGATGAAATTGTTCAAATAAAATACGATTTTCGCCAATTCGCCGATTTCATTTTGACTCCAAAAGAATTCTTCTCTCGACAAAGAACGAAAGAGGATCCGAGATTACTCCGAGATCATTGAAATTGGTTTGCAGTCTTACAAGTGATGTCGGATATCAGCAACGATTGACGGAAATGATACGCACTGCAGAATGATTATTTTTGTTTGCTACATTTTATTCTCGTTGACTGGTCGTCATAAAAGCGGTCGCTTTAAATTTTTTCGTAAAATTAACGTTTATCGATAATTGCATTCTTCTCGCTAATTGAGAGACTTTATGAGGATATTTTTATTTAAGTATTTAACCATTAAGTAGATCTTCAAATCAAACATAACTCACAAGATTAACGTATTTTTCAAACACGCCACTAGAGGAGCAACAGTAGAGATGCGTTTTTAAAATCTTCTTAATACAAAACTTTATCAACTTCAAAATTCGAAGACAAAGCTAAAGCAAAAAAAATATTGTCGTAAGCTTCGTCAAAAGTATTTACAAAAAATTTCTAAAATATTAGTTTAATCTGCTCACTCCTCTTTTCTGAAAGCGAAATTGTATTAATATCCAGATCAAGATACTAAAGCTTATGGATTCGTTATCAACAAGCAGTGAAAATCGAAAAGATAGTTGATTTATTGAAAAAGGTAAAAACCAAGCGCTTTTGTGAACTTTATGTTGGATCGATTCATAGGCACAGTAAAGCGTGTAACAAACTTAATCAGTGATATTTGGTGTAAGGTGAACAACCAACTTGCTATAGAAATGCCTCGATCGAAGCGACGTAGATCCCGACATAGGTCTCAGTCAGAATCATCTGCTCATGTACACCATCGTGACAAAAGACGAAGAGTGGAGTCAAACGAAAGTGAAAACCACAAACTTGATAATTTTGAAGAATCTTCATCGTCGCGACGAAGAAAATCCAAACGCAGCCCTCATCATAGGCGAACACCTGAGTCCGATAGAAAATCTCGACGTCACTATCGTAAGCATAGACATGATTACAATACTAGAAACAATCACAATCACAACGAGAAACATGAGCGAAAGGATCGAGATGAACGTGATGGCCGTGAACGTGAAAGATCACCAGTTAAGCGAGCATCTTCTGTTCGTGATGATCCTGATGGTCATTTGATATATCATCTTGGTGATATTCTTCAAAATCGATACAAGATCCTAGCAAATCTTGGAGAAGGAACTTTCGGACGAGTTGTAAAAGTGAAAGACAGCGTTATGGACTCCACGATGGCATTGAAAATAATAAAAAATGTTGAAAAATATCGGGAGGCTGCCAAGCTGGAGATTAACGCATTAGAGAAGCTTTCAGATAAAAGAGCAACGGAACAGTGAGTTCTTCTTGACTTTAGTCCTATATCATAGTTACGCAATTCTCTTCCATTTTTAGCTTATGTGTCAAAATTCTAGATTGGTTTGATTACCATGGACACACATGCATCGCATTCGAGATCTTAGGTCTAAGCGTTTTTGATTTTCTAAAGGATAACAACTACGAGCCTTACCCGATGGATCAAGTTCGTCATATAGCCTATCAGCTCTGTTATTCCGTCAAATTTTTGCACGAGAACAAACTTACGCACACCGACTTGAAGCCTGAAAATATTCTGTTCGTTGACTCAGAATTTACAACGACGTTTAATGCAAGAAAGGTAAAAAAAATTCATTAACTAAGCAAAAGTATTTGACTCAATTAACAAATTGTCTTTTTCGAAGAATCGTGAAATTCGTCGAGTGAAAAGTTCAGATATTCGCTTGATTGATTTTGGCAGCGCTACGTTTGACCACGAACATCATAGCACAATTGTATCGACTCGACATTATCGAGCTCCCGAAGTGATTCTTGAGTTGGGTTGGAGTCAACCATGTGACGTTTGGAGCATAGGATGCATCATGTTTGAGCTGTATTTGGGAATGACACTTTTTCAAACACACGATAACCGCGAGCATTTGGCAATGATGGAGAGAATTCTCGGGCCTTTGCCCTCTCGCATGGCAAGGTGAGACTTTTTTTTTAAGAAAGCCCTTTAAGACATTTATTTATTATATCGCAAATTTCTTTTAGAAAAACGAAAACAAAATACTTTTATCATGGTAAATTGGATTGGGATGAGAAATCTTCGGCTGGTCGATATGTTCGTGATCATACAAAACCGCTCCATCGCTACATTTTGTCAGATACGCCAGAGCATTTGCAGCTTTTTGAAATTATTCGACATATGCTTGACTATGATCCGGCACAACGGATGACATTAGGTAAATTCAAATCTTGAAACTTTTAAAACCAATGATAAACAAAATTTATTTTAGATCAAGCGCTGCGTCATCCATTCTTCCAGAAATTACCACCAAATCAACGTCTTCATGAGAAAAGTAATCCCGCCCTTTACGTGTCTGCTAGCAGCTCCCGTGAACGTTCACACAGCCTTTCAGTTCGTTAGATCGCAATTATCTGAAGCATGGATTCGAATGAAAATACGTTCTTCTTTTGAATCGAAATTCCATTGAAAATTTATTCTATCAACCAAGAGTCAAAATTCGATATGAACAGTTTGAGAAGTTATAAAACAAGAATATCCCGCGATGTCGTGAATCATCGCCAGTACCGGTAAAATTCGAATCCTTGTTCGTCGTTCGATTTCACTAAATTTTTCGCCAAAAAAATCCCTTAAAAATAAAAGAAGATTTGACTTTTATTTCATAAACATCAGAGCAAAAAGAATGAAAAAAAAAATCTTTTTCGCTCATTAAATTTAATTCGAGTTTCAGCTTATGTTTCATTATTATTTTCAATCAGAAAACAATGTTCACTCAGAAAACTAAATAAATAAAATAATTAGAAAATAGTGAAAACTATTTGATTTTTAATAATAGGACGGTGATTTGAAGTTCATGATTAAAACTTACAGATGAAGCTGATCTTGAACCCCTAGAACTTTTTTAAAGAAAAGAAAATTTTCTAAAATTAGTACTTTTTATTTTTCAGAGATATTTTTTACATTCATTATCATATATTTTTTTATCTTTTTTATAGATACTTCTTTTCATTTATAATTTAATATTGAGAGACTAGCAAAATGAATTTAATTTCTTCCTTTTCTCATCCGATTTTCTCGTTTTATAAACTTAAATGTATTCATAATACATTTATGTTATAATTTCTGCTTTTTCTGTGTGTTTAATTTGTTTATATAATATATTTTCATTTCCTTAAATTAACATTTAACTAAATGTTTCTGCTTCTGAAAATGATTTCTTGTGATCTTAAATTTCTATATCAATTTTTTTATTATTTGTGTTTAAGAACTTTGTAAGGAAAAATTCTTTTCTGCAATTTTTCGTACTTTCTCTTTTCTCCTGTGTTGTGCGACAAGAAGTTGCAATGCTTCTTAATTTATTTCATAACTTGAAATTATAAGGAAAGTCAGAGGGACGGAGTCATAAATAAAATAACGAAAAACAATTGGCTAAATATGAAAACAAAATAAAATTGATTTAAGATGCGACCATTCGACTCATCAAGCGGAGCTTATAGTTTCTCAGATACACTTGTTCAATAAGAATCTGTTTGTGTTGTATGTAAAAAGGATATTTCTTCCTCAATTTCATCTAACAATTGGTATAAAGTAAATGTTCAGAATTTAAGAAATATTTCAGAAGGGTTTGAATTTTGAAATTTCTTTCTTTCCAGCTTAAATAAACAACTATCCAACCGATAACCAGATTTCAGATAAAATATTGTTTTGACAACTTGGCCAACTTATTTACAGCAAATATTTACAAGTTAACAAAATGTGCTCTTTGTTCGTAAAAATCAAATATACCATCTGAAATTAATTGTTGATGATTCGATCATCAAAAGCGTCGAAAGGGAGCTTGGAGATTTTTCTCTTGTGCTTTATTTGTGAGATATTTTCCTACGATGATTTGGAAAAGCGGCTAGTGCTCTTTTTAATTCAATATTCAACTTAGCCCTTGTATCGTTTTGAAGTCAGCTAATGAAAGCGACTCTTTCTCTCTCCATTTTCTCTTCAGCATTGCAATAATTTTTTTATGATCTCAAAACTTTTAAAGGAATAAAATCGCCGATTAAGGAAGCATCTCATATTTGTCCTAGTTTTCATTTCATTTTGCTCGGTAGAATGACCGAATCACGGTTCATTTTGTTCTTAATTTTTCATTCTTTTTTTGATATTTAATTTAAAACACATACTTATTTAATATTAGACAATGATTGCATTTCTTTTTTCAGATTTTTTCTTCGCTTTCTAAAAGTACAAAAAAGGAAAAAAAAAGTTTTTGTTTGTTTCTTTGTAAACAAATTTGATAAAAATATGAACCTCAATCCTAATTCTGTAATTTACTTGAGTACTTACAATTATTTTCTTTTAAGAAGATGAAACGAAGATCGAAACAACGCTTGAAAACATCTATTACAGTGATCATTAGCTTCTATTTTTTGCGCTTTTTTCTGATAGAAGATATATAAAGAGTCTTATCAAAACTCTCAACCTATCTCAATCAGAATTGAATTTCTTTCCCTATTTTAACCGAAAAATTATTTTTTGTTATTTATTTTCAATTTTGAAAAACATTATTTAGGGTTTTCTTATTTTCATTTCAATCTTTTTACTTCAAGTCAATTTAAAACTTGCTTAATGTTGTGTCCACTTAAAGATTTTTCTTGTGGCGTTCGACCTTTTTGTCAGTTACAATGTGTAAAACTTATACGTCTTCAGCAAATTTAGGCAACGTTGAAATGAACGTCACGATCCTATCTCTCGCCCTCCCCTCCTTGCACCATGATAAAAAATAATTTGCTCGTTGCTTCGCTAACTAATGTTCGTTTAAAGAGCTAAGTAAAAATGGAAAAACAAAACCGAGACCTTCTTTGAAAATAAAATTTATGTTATTCTTCATATTATCTTTTGGCAACTGCAGAAATTTTCATTTAACATTTCCTCCTCTTATCTCGATAAATTGACTTTTGACTAGATAAAAAATGGTGCGTTTTTTAGAAAAAGATTTAACATACTTATACAATTTCAAACAGCTTCCGGGGGCCAATATTATTGCGAAATAGTAGTTAACGAAAATTGTCACCTAACAAAAAAATATACAACTTTATGTGATTTCTGATGCCTCAGTTTTGTGATCAGCTGTTTAGCGAAAACTTGACATGGTTCTACTTGTGGAAGAAGAAAAACTTTCAGTTTTACTACTTTTAATTTTTTTATATATAAATTATGTCAGTTTTGTAACTAAACTGAAGAAGTAAACGAAATACTCAAGTTCGAAGCAAATCTTTTGTGATGTACTTTGTTTAATTGAGCTCTTTTAGCTTTATTTCATCATCTAACTTTCCAATAGTTTCTTGTGACTTGTAAATGCCTCTACGATTTGCTTGAAGAAAACAAAAATATATATTTATTTGGATTAACGTGTGCTGATATAATTATTTTCCTTTCTTTCTCTTCATTTTAGAGGAAGATCGTGGAATTTGATTCCACTTCTTAGAAGAAGTTTTCGTTTTCCTTTTTTAATTATAGAAAAATAATTTATAAAAGTTCATATTGGCGTAAATGCATTCGCTGAATTATATCTCGACAATCATTGAACACCCGCTTAATATTTTCGGTATCAACTGCACAAGTAAAATGCGGATAGCAGTAGTGCTTCCCATCTCCACTAGCTGTTGATATGCGCTGTAAATTTAATTTAAATAAATTACCACCTGAGTTTCAAAAAATTTTCATGATGTCTCACCAAAAATTCATCTCTGATGAAATATTTGGCCCTAATAACTTCAGGATCATCACCAGGCTCTATCAATGCATCAGCTAAAATCAAAATATATTAGTATCTTCAAAGTTGCTACTAAAATAATGTTTGGTATCTACCTGGTGTTTGATATCTGTTGAATTCAGCAAAGTAGTCAGACAACTTGCTTTTTGCAGCCCTCACTTTTTCAGCTAGTAAGTCCTGTTTGTTCAGAAATAGAATAACCGAAATAGTTCGAAGCCATCTAAAAAGACAAAAAAAAAATATTTCATTACTAGTTTTAGACTTTTCGTATATCGATTAATTTCACCTATTGTTCCAAATGCTTTTGAATAAGTCCAATGATTCTCTTAATCTATTTTGGGTTGGATCTTCACGCAACACCATGTTATAGCTAGAACATGCAGTCACAAAAATAATTGCAGTTACATCATTGAAGCATTGTATCCACTTTCGTCGTTCGTCACGCTGACCACCCACATCGAACATGCTAAAAGAGAAAAAAAAACAGAAGATTCGTTTGAAATGTGAATAGTTGAAAGTATATATATTTAGCTTACTGAAAGTTAACTTTATCCACTTGAAATCTGGTTTCAAAGATTCCGGAAGTCAGGACACGACATCGCAGAATATCTTGTTCTGATGGTGTGTAATTTGGTTGCTTAACGACGCTCACGCGATCCAAGAAACTAAAATTTGCCGTATGAAACTTATTGTCTCCGTCAATGTTAAACAAAACTTACTATTTAGCGCAATCAATCAATTGGTACTCATTGGATCTTTCGTACGTTTGCTGTACGCCATGGTCTTTCCAAAGTTCTTCTGTATGTTCGTAAAACTCAGGTGGATAGTTAAAATCAGGATCTAAAAAAAGTATGAATTTAATTTTTCGTAAGATTTAATATTTTTTCTTCATGAAATCACTTGAAGCATAATCCTGAATGTAATCTACTCTTGCTTGGTTCTCAGGTTTCTCTAATGATATTGGCGGCGTTAATGTACTCATAGCACCGGTAATCGTCTACAATATTAATTATTATTTGTTAAAAATAATCAAGTAGCGGATGAATGAAATTTACCAATATTGCATCACGAATATTTTTCTTGATGTCTTCAATTTTTTGTTTCCTTTCAGTATCCGAAAATCCGTTGACGTGCAGAATACGCATTTGCTTTACGATTGTTGATTTGCCCGACTCACCAGCGCCAAGCAATAGCAACCTGTGAGTCGCTCTGTAAACCTAGAAGGATTTTCACATGTGAGTTAAATTCTACAAGTAATCAAGAGTTCGTTAGTTACCTGTTTGTCCTTCTGTAGCTGTTTTGTGATAGCATCACTTCTTCTTTTCTGACTTTTTGAATCATCGGTACTATTTGAGTCTGCTTGCTTTGAGCTTGCTGAACCAAAACAACCCATTGCTGACCAAGGAGTCCACCAACAAGCTGATGATGTACCACCTTCAGGTGATGTGTCGGGAGATTCCGTTGTCCCCCGTGCTTCACCGTTACGAGCCAGTATAAATATAAATTTTAAGTGTTTTTTCTCCTACCTCCTTCACGCCGTTTTGTTTCTTAATATCAAAAGAAAGAGAATTGGCTTAATTACTTTGATACACTGTGTTGATTTGCTATCACATTTTTCATACTTTTTATGTAAAACTGTTAGCGTAGCAAGAAGGGATCAATTAATTTGATTGAATCTTTTAATGTCTCCAATATTTTTTAATAAAATATTTTTTATATTGGAATTCTTCAAAGCTCTTGCTGATGATATCTAAAAATAAGTAAAATATAGTTTGAAAATATGTTTTGAGTGTGTGAAGTGAATCTTAAAATAAAATTATATTTTGTATCTTTTCTGTTTGATGAATCAAATTAAAAAAAATCAACTCGTGGCTTCAACATATAAATTTAGTTACTGCCAGTAGTAATCTAATGAATTTCTAAGAAGACTTTTTGATTACAAGTCTTCAAGAATTTGAAAGTTCTTTAAAATATCCCATTTCTCTTAAAATCCAAGTTTCACCAATCATATCAGCAAATCATTGAAACCAATTTTTATTGTTCCTCGGTTCGATTCTAGCAATGTGTGTTTTTGTAATAACAAAAACGAACACTTGAAAATTTATTCATTTTTTTTTGTAAGCTCTTCGATGAATAGTTAAATTAAACGTTTTTAACCACTTTCTTGTTTCGCGAAAGCATTTGCAACCTAAAATCATTATCTCTCTCGCTCTCTCTCTCTTTCAAGATATCAAATCAAGGCAGACTTAATATAGTTGTTCACTAGTGTAATCAAAGCAATAAACCAATTTGAAAGTATTTAATTGATTTGCACTTGCGGTTAGACCGATGATATGAAATTAAAATAATTTAAAAATATAACATTTCTTTCTGAATTGGGAAAAGATTTTTATCATCGGATTATAACAAGTGCAAAAGTTATTGCATGAAACTTTCTATAAAGTGCTTACCGAAATAAGTGATTTTCTCTCTCTCTTTTTCTTATGTATGTGTATGTTTTATATTTTTCTAATTCATTATCGGTTCAAGTGACTGAAAATCTTCTTTCATTTCCTTTCCTCTCTCTCTCTCGCTAAAATTGAACCAGGCTTTTCCATTTATTGCCAAAATCAACTATAATTTATGCGTGATTCGACGTTTTTCAAAGGACATGAGACACAAGAGTTCTGAAGCTGCCGAGATATTTTTTTCTGTTCAAAAATTATTTTATATCGATTTTCTTAATGTATAGGTTTTTGTTGTTAGTATTTTTCATATCTTTCACTTCAATATTCTTTTCAGATTCCCATGTTGAATTTAGCTTCAGCTGTTTTCTCTTTAATATGTTCTGTTCAACATTTTAAGCTCCACTTAGCGATAGCCTTCAACAAGTTTTTCATTTGCAATGGAGACACTTTCGTTATCAAATTTCAGATTCACCACCTTTACAAAAATACACCCTTAAGTTGGAAAAAAGTCACTCTTGCCCGCTTCAATACTCCATTTAGAGTTACACACGTTTCTCATCCGATTGAGAGTTTTGTGCTGGTATTACGTTTAGTTCGATTTTCAATTTGGATTTTCAATTTGGATTTTCAGGAGGTTTTCTTCACAATTTCGAAAATTCGAGTTTTCTCCAACTTTGTAGGTGTCGGCACCGTCGCTTTTCGATGATTTTGTTCAGTGTGGAGGTGCCTCAAAAGTAAAGTTTTGCACGTACAGTTTTTGTGCTTTGTGGCACGAGTCAAAAAAGTTGTTGGCTCAAATCTAAATGAATAAATGAACTTATCTACATGCCTCGCAATATCGCACATTATTCATAACATGAACTTGGCATCTTTGTTGAAAAAAAAATCTAGAGACGGTAACAAAATATTTTTATTTTTGGAGTAAAAGACAAGTTTTAACGAGAAAACATAATGAAACTGTAAATTTTTTAAGATTTACATATCACTTTACTATCTATCAATGTTGATTCTAAATTAATTGCACATCTTCACGTGCACATTACGAGCTGGTAGAAAAAAAAAGAAAAAAATCCATCCTTCGGATGAAAAACCCTAAAAATACAACTCAATATAATTTTTTCGAATCAAGCAAAGTCACTTACGTAAAAATCAAAATTTCCACACTGGCCTTGGTATAATATGTTGTTTACTTTTTTGAATCCGCGGGTCTCGGGACTATCAACGCTTTAATTTTTTATCAATGTTTCAAAGGACTTTTTTAAAGTTGTTAACAGAAATGATCATTCTGCACTCTGGACGGTGAAAAATCAATTCTATATTGAAGTCGCCTTTCAAATTAAAACATAACAGCGACTAATAAAAGTCTTCCTTCGCTGACTAATCGCAGCGGCTTAAAATTTGTTAAATAATTTATTTCATTTCATAAACGTACAAGAAGAACTTCTGTATTATCTTTATCTTTCTGGTAATCAGCAGCGAAAGGACGCATTATTAGAGAACTGTAATTAGACTAAAATTAGATCTAACTATTACTGATATGGGGAAAGAAAATAAAGAGCCATTGCAAAGCGTAGAAACAACCTTTTCAAATGGAAGATTATGACTTCGATGATACAAGAAATTGTTTGTTAGGCTTTGCAAAGTTTCTGCTCGAATCCTTTGAAATCCTTGACTTGTTTAACATAATTAAACCATTTGAATATGCAAACAAACGATTAGTTACGGACTAGGTAATTAGAACATTATTGAAGCAATACAATCCTTTTTCATGAGTCTTTTAGGCCTAATTGCTCTAGAAAAGAGATTTGCAAGATTTTAGTGCCATAAAACCATTAAAAACCCGAGATCTTTGAAGTCCGAACTATTTGTTGGCCTTTTCGGTTTCATTCATTTTTCAAGTGAAAGGATTTTTAGAGAAAAAAATTCTTCGAATCAAGCAAGCTCGAGCCGAAAAGTCTTTATGATGCAATTTATAGTTTTCGAGAAATTAGAGCAAAGTATTTACACTCTCGTTCCTTTATTTATTTGCCTAAAGAAATCTTTCCAATTTTAAATGTAAAATCATAAAACGCAAAGGCAACTTTGTAGTCACAGAAAGAATTGCAGTTGTCATGAACAATCCGCCTAAAAAAATCTCAAGCGTTGCTATTGCATAAAAACATCAAGAAGCACACACCGTTACTCAAAACGATGCAATTTATTGCAAGATCGATGACGAAATTGACACCGTGAAAGGCAAGCAAGAGAAAAAGAAGTAGGAGACATAGCAAAAGTCGCGTTTGAAAGTGTTTACCTCCTTTCCTTTTCAACTGAAAGAACCTAGTAACCTATTCGCTCATTTCGTGTTTGAAAATTATTTAATTTGCTCACACCATCCCCAGTTCATGGCTTTTGAGTTTAAAAAAAGAAGAAAATTCAAAGCTAAACTGCATTTTTTTTCCTTTGCTTGTAACTGTTCGATTCAAAACACAGCATTAAGACTTTTGCTGAATATGGAAAAACTAAACTTCAACAGCATACAAACAGGTATGAGAAGAGTTTCGCAATGCATCATTTTTTCCAACTTGAAAAATCACTTGCACAAGATGCAGCGATTTCCTAATGCAATAGTATTTAGCACAAATCAGAAAAGTAAATGCATGAAGAGTGAGCGAGAGATAGAAAGAAGAGAAAACAAAAGCAGTTTAAAATTATTACACAAAGCTTTTTATTTTATTACCTACATTTTTTCATGTCTTCAGATTTATCAAACAACTCTTGAAATCATTTCTGGAACCATAAATATTATGACAATTTTTTTCTTTTTTGATTCTTTTATGATAAATTGGTAGGATTAGAAGATTTCCGCCAAATGACAAATGGCTTCTTAGCCTCAATTTCTCTAGTTGAACTTCGACAAATGAATAATATTCCTTGGGGAAATAGATTTCAATAAACCGAATTATGCTTGGTAATGGTTGAAAAATAGTTCAAAGATCCCCATCATTGAATTTGTCATCAAGGGAATCGTGTTTATTAGAATTATTTCCAGACAATGCTAAGAAAAGTTTTCGAAGAAATCATAAGATCGATACATCAAAAGAAATGTTTAAGGGATTTTTTAACGTTAAAACGACTTTTATTGGAAACAAGGCAGAGAAAATTTCATTCATATTAAGCCCTTCACCATCTTCGTTCTCAAACTTATCGCGTCACTTGCCAGACGTAATCAAAAATATGGAGAAAAAACCCGACCGTCCTTTGTTTCTTCTTTCTTCTTAACATCTTGTCCTAAATTTTCTTTCGATTGCCTTTCCTTTATGTATTCGATTTTACTTTCGATTTCCTTTCGCACATTATGTAGCTTCTTTCAACATTTTTCGCCATTTCTTTTAGTTCCAGACGATCGCCGCAATGTTTTTTTCTGCTTGACTATGTCGTAGAGGTGGAATGCATTAAAAGAATAAAGCTTCACGTATCTTCTTGATTCGAAATGTCAAATTAAAAATTCAAAGCTTAAAATAAAGTTTTAGATTAAAGTTATGCAATTTCCAAATAAAAAAAACATTGTTCCATTATTTGTTTTAACCTTCAAGTTCGTCTTCTCTTAACAGTTGGACCATTTCTTCTCAATGTATTCAAGAAATGTGTCAGTCACCCATCTCGTCAAAAATAAAATAAAATAAAAGATTGAGAACCGAAAAAAAGGTTGCTTTAAAGAAAAATGCTTCTTATTCCCCTTCGTCTCGAATTGCTTTTGCATCGAAAGCGAGTCAGGAATGAAGAAAAAACCAAGCAGAAAAGATTTTTCAAGGTCAATTCGTAAACTTCTTTTCAGCCTGATGCCTACAGTCAAGAGAGCATAATATAACAACCAATTATAATTTCATCGTCATTTTTGCTTCTACTGCTCTTGGTCCAGACGAACGTAAACGAATCAGGAGAAGGTGCAGAAGAAAGAAATAATTTGGCAGTACGGCCCTGATGAGATCAGAAGTCTGATCAAAGAAAGAGAAGAAAGGAGAAGTAAAGTGTTGCACAAAAAAATTTGAAACGAAAGCGATTCTATAATCGTAAAGGTTTTATCCAATCTGATTCAACATTGCGAATCTTTTCTTTCGAATTCGTCTGAAAGGATTATTGACAAGAAATGTTAAGAGCGTATTAACACATTTTCTTTCTTCGTCAACAGTCTGTGAAACGTGCTTGTATCCAGTCGAATGGGTCCAGTGAATATTCTTTCTTAAAACTTGGTTATTGTTAATGAAGATTTTGATTTCGGTCTTGGGATTTGATTTCTTTCGCAGCTTTCGTGTGTTAAGCAAACTCCTTGAAATCCTCCTTTCTTAGACGATCTTCAAATAAATTTTCATTTCGTTTTGATTAATGGACAAAACAGCTAACACGAAACGATGCAAACGCGGACCTATAACAACCTGGCTGGCCAAGAAAGCGTGATCCGAAGAGTAATTTAATGTTCGTATTACACTTCAGCCGAATGTTGCCGATTTTTTTTTGTTTGGAGGTTTCAAACATCTTCAAGGTGATCTTTTACTTGTTTATGAATGTCTGTTGCTTTGTTGTAATTATTTCTTTGTTGCTTGGTCTCTTACAATTACTTCAGCGCATCTATAGCTTAAAGTATCTAAAGTTCCGTCACTCAATTTTCGTAATTGCTTCCTTCTTAGTTTAATTGTTAAAACTTTTGGCCATGAATCAATATGAGGAAAGTTAAATCGTCTCTTCTAAAAACCGTGGATTTGCCAGCTCATTTCATTTTAAACTAAAAACCAGCGTTTTCGAAATGTAAACTTAAATAAAATTAGCTTTTCCTTTTAAAAAGTTTCTATGTTGATCGAGATAATATTTTATTTGGGCATTGAGTTTAAACGTTCAACTTTGTTCAATCAAGGAAAAAATAACTCTCTGATTTTGTGAATTGAAATCAAAAGTGTTCCTTACGAGAAATGGGAAAAGGTATGAGATGAAGTGAAAAAAAAACTGAAAAGTAAGCTTCAAGGCCATATTTTGATTATCAGTGTTAGTATTCATTAGGGTTTGGATAGTTGTTTGTCACCTTCTTTTGGTTCATTATTTATTTATCTTTGATGGACACATCATGTAAATATGATTATTAAGATTTGAGAGATTTAAAGCGAATCATTATCTACTCAAGCTGTAGAATTTTTAATATTTGTAAACATTTGCTTTGCTATAGCAAGATTATAAAAATCAGTAGATCAAGGGCTGCGTCCATTCATTTCTCCATTTAAAAATAGATTTTTCGTGAAAGTCAAGACATGAAATTATTTTCGCCCTAAAAACGCGAACTCGATTCGACCATATGACAACGTTTTGCAAAAACCCTTTCACCAAAAAATATTGTTAGTGAATTCATGTTTCCTATTCCCTTTTCGTCCCCTTTTTCGGTGCACATCCATTATTCAAATTTTTCCGTGCCCGACATCATACGAAACGTACAAAAATTCGACGATCATCACACAATTGAAATTTTTTTTTCTTCTCTTTCACTTTTTCAGCGCGGAACATTTTAAATAAATATAAAAATTCAAATTCAAGGTCGATGTTACGTGAGTGAAATGAAATGGTGTGTACGTCTATACGGCTATATATCTACGGCTCTATACGTTTTCTTCATCAACTGAAACGTCTCACATTACGCCCTATGAAATTTCGCTTTTACACAATGAACGCAAAGAAGAGGAAAAATTCGAAATTTCACTTGAAAGCTCTCTTTCAATTCTTGTTCGTCTTGATGACCAATTCATAATTATGACACAACGTCTGGAAACAATCGAAATACATCTCTCTTCGAAAGTCTTTTGTTTCTGTATTTTCTTCGAAACTTTTGCATAACTTCGTTTGGAAATGATTGAAGGCATTTATATTTTTGTGTCGTAGGAAAAAAGGTTTTTTCCTTGTAAATAAATGATGATAACTCATGTAATCTATTTCTCTGATAATGAGTTGGTTACAATAAGTTTTGTTAGGCGAATCGCTTCAAAGTCTTCGTTTCTCTATCTCTCTGGAGTCGCGAAGAAAACAATTTTCTTTCGCAATCTTGATCATGATGTGTGACTCACAGAAATATTCGTCGTAGTTTGTAGGAAGATGGAGAAAAACAATTATTATAATCCATCGCGGTGATCTTTTGTTCTAAAGCATTTTTTCATGACGAAACGACACGCGAAAGTAATTTTTTTTCGAAACTTTGTGATTGTCATTAAGTCTGACGTCATTTGATTGCTTTGAGAATGTGCTATTAAAACTTCAAATGACGACTGAAATGTGTTTCTAAAAGACGATTCGATGAGTGTTTAAAGCTTTTGAAGACTTTACAACTGTTCCACATTTCGCTCTCGTCAAGGGGTTTGACTTCCTATATATGCCAATTTCTTTAAAAAAAACTCGCGAGAAGAATATTTTATTAGAGACGGAACAACATTGAACATAACATAGAGTGAATACATACTCCTACCCGTCATTTACACAATGAAAACTACTGACGAGTTTTTTTTTGCGCTTTTTCATTCCATTCATTACTCCATACATTCGAATGCTATTCGTTTTTCATTGAAACTGAATTTCTCAGCAGAAAACACATTTCTGTTTTCTCGAGAGCGTTTCACGAATACAGACACGAGACAACAACACTCTCGGTCCTCTTTGCAGTGAGGCTTTATGTGGCGAGAGGCAAAGTGAAAAAATACTGAAAACTTTTTCGTTTTAGTTCTTTTTCTTTTTCGGCCGTGTAAGCGCGCAGTGCGGCTTCAGTTCTCGGGAATTATTTTATTTTTTATTTAATTTAATTTTCACTCTTTGGTTGCTGTTTTGTGTTTGATTAGATCAGTTTCCTTTATTCCTTGTTTTATTCGACAATTATCCAAGCAAAAAGGGATTGTGGATATCGTGGAAAATATCTCGAGTGGTTCGGATGTGGATCGTCTTGACAATCCTCAAGAAGAGAGTCACGTGAATTTTTAGCGCGAGAAAGTTTGAATATTTTTTTTAAAAAAACTTTATGCATCAAATTGAGTGGAGTGAACAAAATTGGAAATAGCAGACGACATCCAGTGTCAACAAATGATAATGGACAGTTTTTACTCAAAAATTTTGAGAAAGCACAAAATTCAGGATATTAAAATATTGAATCAAGAAAAGTTTAAAGCTAAAAAATAAACTTGATGGCCAGAAACCTTCACTTTTTGAGGCGAAAGAAAGAGAGAGAGCAAAACTTTTACTTTCATTTACATTTTAGCTTCACATAATGAATGATTTTGTAATATGAAAGAAAGAAAAAACAACTTTAACACGATTGTTAAGTAATTTGGAAGATTTGAAGGCGTTACATAAGAACTCAAGCAGAGAGTTAGTGAGTGAGAAAGCGAAAGTGAAGTTTTTCTGTTCATCTGCACAAACACGAACATTGTTGATACGGTGAAAAGGTTAATCAAAGATGTTGAAACCGTGGAATATCTCAACCAGAGCAACAATCTAGCAGATGAAACTAAATTAAAAATCATGGATAATTCTGCAAGAGTAAAGCGAATAGACTTTATTTATATGACTCATATCTGTCACACCAGCTTTGATAAAAACATTCTTGCTGATTAAAAGTGATTTGAAAAAAGAGGAAAAAGAGAAACTGTGACGAAAATATGTTTCTCAAACGACGTTGGTGAAAGACGCAATAAATATTTTCTCAGCTGTATACAAACATTCTAAAACAGTCTTTGATTAGACGTGAAGTTAAATATTTTTTTATAAGCGTGCCAAGAAGAATCAATCACATTGGATCACCAAGCAGGTTTGTGTTAAAAACTGTTCAACCATCGCCATCTAGAGACCTCGAATTTAGAGTACAATTGTTCCATATTTTCCATTTTAAAAGCAAATTTTACGACGCACAGAATTCCCATTAACCAGACGACAAAAAAGCCATAAAACTCAAGAAGAAGAAGTCCAAAATGTCGACGAGAATTTCGTATATTCATGTCCTTTTTTTAATGCTCAATGCACCAATCAGAGACAAGAAATGTGAGGGAGAGGAAATTGGAAAACATGATGTCGTTGAGAGAATTGAAAAGAAGAAGGGCCCGCAGCGTATCTTCCCATAAATTATTATTTCCTTGAAAATTGACATTTCGTTTTAGTGAAAAGCAATAACTCTGAAACATGAAATGGTTTATCTTAATGTAAGCGATCATAAAAAGATTGAGACGTTTGTCTCTAGATCAGCCTCCGCTAGGAGTTGAATGCAAACGTTGCGCATTATTAAATTGAAACTAAAGTTAACTGAATACTTTTTGCTTAATAAGATATTTTCAAAGTGTCTTATAATGTTTGCTTGGTTGTATTTGAATTTATTGCGACCACGGTTGTTCATCTTTGCTTATTTAATTAGAACAAGAGAGAATCATAATATTATAAAAGGTCCACAAATGTAAAAGTTTCTTTGTTTTCCAGACCGCGAAGAAATATAATATCCAATTCTCTTTGTAGAAATTTGCATTTTCTTTTATTTTTTTCTCACGCAATAAAACAATAAAAAGTAATCCAAGAGTTGCAACAGCTTTGGTTTGAAGCAAACGAAAAAAAGTTGAAAAGAAAAAGAGCTTTTGCAATTCGCGTTTTCTTGTGTAACATTTTTATACAAATTGGTATGGCGAAAAATGAAAAGTAGAGAAAAAGAGTTGCAACAGTAAAAGGTTTCGCGTTTCCATTGCGATGAACGAAAAATGTTGAGTATGTCTTGAGGGCATGAGAAAATCTTGAACATTGAACGAGTGTTTGAGTTTATTTCATTATATCATTGCCTCACGATATTCCAACCAGCAATGTCTCAGGAGAGAAAAGTAACTGAATCGCAAATCTCACGTTTCTTAAATGAAAATAAAAATTGTAAAGATGAAGTCATCAAGGCTTTGTTAGTAATTAGATGCTTTTGATAGCGTGGTGCTTTTGATTGTCAAGAACTTATTTGTCCATTAGCACAGCTTTCATCTTTTCTCAATTTGCCATAAGCTTCACGATACATTACTCAGTTGAAAACGATTACATAATTTCTTTAGTTATATGTTTTATTTCTTAGCGTTGAGCAGACATGGAGTGAGGCGCAAAGCATAAACGAAACGTTTTCACATTTCATGACAAAATCTCGGAAGTTATTTCGTTTTTTTTCATTTTCTTTCGGGTAAACGTCGAAATACTGACCTTCGCATTCGGTTATGTATATGTCGCGAGATGAAAAGGAAACTTTTTTGAAAACGAGAAAGAGATTTTACAAAACGCTCACGCCGCAAGTATGTATAATGAAAGTGACCCAGTCACCAAACATTAAAATGTGAAGAAAGGCGCAGCTCCGATACCGTGCTCGCCCTCTCTCTATCTCTCTTACATGTGTGTCACACTCAATGTACTCTGATGAAAACCAGTTTCTCGTATACATAATATTGCATATTTTTCATAACACATAAAGTTACTTCATACTTCGAATGCTATAACATTAAAAAAACTACTTCACAATAAAGTATTGTGTACACTGAAAACGAAATTGAAAAACTTTCACTAACCTAGTTTACAAATACAGTAACTTTTATTGTACAATCTTGTCAATGTATTTTTCTTGATTCGCTGTGCTTTGACTATGAAGCAAACTCTCTTCGCAAGAGGCTCGCTACGAGTACATTTGAACTTTTCCGTTTGAGTTGCAGTCAGTGTTGCAATGTTCGATATTGCTCAATATTGGACATACATGCAGCAGTTATATTGCGCGGGCTTCAAATTGCATTCTTTCGTAAAACAACAAGCCAGCAATAAATGCGCTTGCAAGCGAAGTGAATTAATTTTAAATCTAGCAATTTTTTGTACAGGAAAAATTGAGCTTTAGGTCGCATCGCAAAATATCTGATCACGTATTAGTTAAACTCAGAGCTTAATAAGCTTGGGGATTTCTCTCTAGTATTCAAGGTGAAACTAAAAACTTTTCCTTTCATTTAGTAGATGCAAGGAAGTGATGACTCATAAGCGTCAAAATCTTATTTCACTTTTCGATTTTTTTAGCTACGAAAGCTAAATTGCATCGAGTTCAAACAAGTAAAGGTTCGCTTTCAATCTAAAACAAAAGTGGAACACTCTCATTTTCATTTTAGATTCGCGACTCTTGTTGCGATTTCCATTTCAAATTTACTCTACACGTTGCCATTCATGTGCTGACTCAACAAAAACTGTATCAGCAACGAGGGAAGGAAGAAATTTTATCTTATCGAAAGAAAAAAACGAAGTGAATGGTAGTTTCAGATATAAAAGTTTCAATACTTTTAATTCGTTTGGAGAGATGAAAGTTTCAAGGCTACTTCAGGTGTACTGAAAAGAGAAAGGAGAAGTAGCTTTGACTGCAACACAACAAATTGTACACGAGCTTTACAAGCGATTCATTCATTTTAGTAAAGTTAGGAAGCTTCAAAAACAAAAAGAGACGGAGAAAATACTCAATAAATACTCATTTCCTAGTAATCGCGTAACGGCCATGGGTGATAAGAAGAACTCGACGCGTAATGAAAACAAAAAGTCCGATTCCTCAATGAACCAAAATAGAACTTTCAACTAAACTCGAAATTCTCATGATTTAATTTTACTTTCTAAAACACAATTAGATAGTTTAGTAGAACTAATTATCGAATGTTGAATATCTCCGGAATCGAGCCATTCAATCTATTTCCTCATAGATCACAGCTAAAGTAAGCAGATGATCATTTCGTAACAATTCAATTGTCGTGAGTTGTCTTTTTTTTGGGTGCGCTTAGCTATCGAATTATTTTAGTTTGTATATATTTTGATATGTTCAAGCTTGACTTATTTACATTTCTATTGAAAATAAAGCTTCGTTCCATCGACAAGGAGACAAGGAAGAATTTTTTTTAATCCCGCAATACTTTTTGTCGATTCTTATAACTCGGCACTTTTCAATTTTGACCTGAATCGAATCGAATGCTTTTCCTGAGTCAACGACGAATGTGATACTTTGAGCTATGTGATATTATGTAACTCGTCGTATTTCCCAATGGAAAAAGCAACCTAGAATAGAGAATGTGGAATAAAGAATTTACATACGTCATCTAAAGCGAAACTCACACTTGTGTTGAACAGATTTGATCATTTACTAACTGCTGAGCTGCAATTTAACAATCTATTGTTAAGCTGATTGAAACTCAGCTGTACCACACCTTAGCTTTTAGTTTATTTATTTTCTGTGCAACTAAAACTTTTACATACGAGAAATTGACATTTTCTGTTCGCTAAACGATTTTTTTCATCGATGAAATGATCAAACTTTTGACAGAGAATTTTAAAAGAATTGCTTGTCATTGAAAGTTTAGTTTTCATCTTGTAAATGAATCGTTTGATCTTGCGCAGCAGTTTTTTTTTTATTTATCAAACCACGACAATTCATTTCAATATTTTTTCTTGAAGAACCCCCTCCCTCGTCCCCTTCCATTCCTTCTGCAAACTTCCAAGTGAATGTTATTCGCTCCTCCATACAGAAGAATGCAGCAACTCACGAATTATATAAACTGGAAACAATGACAAGCAGCGCGAGATGTGTTGCTGTTTCGCGTGTAAGAATCGCTTTCGAAAATAATCAAGAACGAAAAAGCACCAACAAAACCTTACACAACTACTTAAGTCAGACTGTAAAACTGCGCACAAACTCAAGCGAAGATGAAATAAAAAATAAAAAGTAACAGTGGAAAAATATAAAGTTTGACCTTGAAATTTCCACAGGTCGAGAATGTGTGTTGAATGACGGGGAGAAGGGGAAAGAAAGAGCTAAAAAGCATTCACGATTCTGTGGTATTATCTCATGCGAGAAGACGAAACGAAGCGCGAGAAAAAGAAAGATTAATTTTGCTTTTTGCATGAAGAGTTAGGGAACAACTACCTAAGAATGAATGCTTGTGGAATGATGAATTTCAATAGAAGTTGAATCATCTAGCGGATATTGACAAATATTCAAGTTTCTCCACGTTTCTCAAGGCAGCCACCTTCAATCTTCGAAAATGAAGTTTCTAAGGCAATAAAGGTTTTGCTTTATGTTAAAGTGGGCTCGTAAAAGCGTGAACTGAAAAAACCTTCTCAAATATCTCCAATCTCGCGCGCCATCCAATGTTTTATGGTAACTCGCGGAAATTGCGCGTTTCAAACATCTAACTCTAACAATACTCATTGGCATTGAACGGCGTGAAGCGCTGAAAGACTCAACAAGTGGTTTGTTGTTATGTTTTTTTGCCTTCTCTAATCTACGAAGCGAAAAAAAAAGTCAAAAGTGTATGTAAAGTCAAATTTCTACCTCGCAGACTCTTTTTTCTTCTTTATTGTATACCTAAGAAACCCAAATATAAATGTAAATCGACTGCTACACATTCAAGAGACTGAATCTCCGCTGTTAAAAGTCATTGAAAGTTATTTTGGAATTAATCATTTCCGTATTTCGAATCACATTTATTAACTTCTTTCATGCCAAAGACAGCATTGAGCTCTCAGAAATTTGTAGGATTTCCATTGAAAACATTTCCTTGTTTCTGTTGTTGAAGCAAAGCAAGAGCTTTTGGCCTAAAAAATATTTCTTCCTTAAAAGTCTTACGATGTATTAAAGATCTTGTCGCTGTAAATCGAAAAGTGCGCGCTAAGAAAAAGTGAGACAAGTAAAATTATTTCGTTCATGAAACCATAAATCGACTTAGTTGGTATTCGTCAAAAAAATGTTTTTCAAGGCCAAAACCGAAACCAAAAAAATCTTTTCTTTATGGATTTTAGAATGTTAATTAAATTTTTAAATTCAACGGTGGAAAAGTTTATATCGCTTTTGTTATCAGTAATATTTTTATTCGGGAAGAGCTGTCTTGAATTTCGTGACCTACTTTGCAGTTAGCTAATCATAGTTTAAGTTCAAGTTCCCTCAAATAGTTAATCGAGCAAGAAGAATGTGTGACGCTTGGATTAAGCTTGAAAAATGAAACATCATTACGATGAAAAGCCATTAATTAATTTAGAAGGACATTTCAAATTGTTTCTTCATTGTGGTAAACATGTCAGAGGGGGGAGTGCGTAGTTGTATAAGGCTAAAGCAGCTTTGAAGTCAAAGCTAGAAATCAGTTTTTACTCGTTGAAAATTTACCGTAAAATTTAACCATGAACCTCCAAGTTGAGCAGAGACTCGATCAGGAAACTTTTTTTGGCTTTCGAAAGAGCCACTTTATTGAATAGGTTGACATTGACGGCGCGACTCTCATATCTCTCACCTCGCACTCTCGAAGTGATTTCTGTTTCCGTAAAAAAATTATCTAAATAATCATTTCATTCACGCACTTTTATCGCCTTTTATCGGGTAAAAAGACTTTGAATTTCGAAGTGTTTTACGTTCCTTTCCGACGGTTTCTCTGTTGCTTTAACGATAATTAAGCTTCAAGGGCTTTCCATAAACTCTCTCGAGCACAATGTTTCGTTTACGACACTTTTTTTCTTTTTTTATCGTGTCGCTTTAACGTCGAAAGCCAGATAGGAATGGAATGAATTTCTTGCTCTTCAGGTTCTAAAAAAACGTTGCGAGTAGCTGAAAGCTTTTGTCATTTCTGACATTAGTCAAACAAAACTCCTAAGGCTATTTTCTTTATTACAAACTAGTTAGCGAATGCCGCTTTTTGATGATTTAACATATCTTACAATCTCAAGGATTTTAAATTAATCTTCTTCGATTTCTCTAATGATTTCAGATAGGATGCTGATGTTGCAGTATAGTAAGCACGGCGAGTGTATTCTCCAAGAAATCGGTGCTGCGCAACGAGGCGAACATCAATACGATTTAGAAATCATCTGCGATGGCAGTAAGAGTACTTTGCGCGCTCACAAGTTAGTATTAGCAGCGGCAAGTCCACTTATAAGGTAAAAATTCTTTTTTTTTTGAAGAAGCAATTTTAATTAAAAATTAAATTTATTATAGAACAATATTGGAAGATACTCCCTGCCATCTCAACGATGGCCTCACAACAATACATTTCCCTGACATTCACATAAGCTTTTTTCGGTTGCTGCTGGACTTTCTATATTCGGGACAAACTTACGTACCAGTTCATGAGTTGGAGCAATTACAAGATCTCCTAGCATTATTACAAATCAAACCAAATATATGGCACAGTGGTGATAGTAAAAAAGATATTGTTAATAGTAAGTGAAGCATAAACCTAACAAATTCCTCAATCGACGATGGTAAAGAGAGTCCTTGACAAATAATGACTCGTGAATTTTAGTTTTTTTTTTATTGAATTTGTCGGTGACCGAATCACGGAAAGGTCTCTTTTCAACTTTGAATCTCTCATGCCAGTCGAACGTTTTTTCACATCATACCGTCAATGTCAAATGGAAATAATTAATGAATTTCTGTATTTCTTTGTCATGTTTCCTCCACAGATTCCCAAAAATTAGATAGAAGTAACGCTGGTGGTTTAAATTTAATTAGCAAAAATAACAACAACAACAGCAATAACAATCGCAATCGTACAACTAGTAGTAATTACACTATTAACAACAATGAACTACCATCCGACGATATTGAACCAGCAACAATAAAAAGCGAAAGAGTCATCCGTTCTTCGTCAAGATCGCATTGTGAAACGGAAAATGAGAAACTCGATGAGCAGGAAAAGACGGACGAATCGCAGGAATCAGCAACGGAGAATGAAGGCGACAACAATAACAACGAAGATGACGAGCGTGCAGAAGGTGAAATATGTGAAGACGACTCGACAAAAAACTCTGAAGCAATTGAGAAGTCCAAACACTACAAAAAGAAGAAGCGTCGAAGACGAAAGCGAGAATTGACATTGAAAAGTGATCAGAGTCAGCAGATCGAGGACGATGAAGACGATGAAATGGCAGCGATCACGGAAAGTCCAATAGGTGATTTTTTATAATAGGAAATCAATCTTAAAACAGATTTTATCATAAAAGATATTTTTAGTGAGACGACGCTTTTCATCATCTTCTGATCCAGTTAATCTTTCAATTGGTCACAAACATCAGGCCCAGCAAGATGATTCCGATGAAGCAAATATTGACGTTGAAACCATAAGCAATGCACCCACAAAAGTAAAATTTACAATTAAAGCTTTAATTGAATCAATTCTTAATAATTTTTTTTTAGTCTTTGATGCCTGCCAGATACCTCGATCCGTACCGCCTTAAACGAAAAGCATTGTACATTAATCCAGCTGAGCACGAGAACTTACTTCTAAAAGCGTTACCTGAACATGAGCTCCTTCAGAACTCATCAGCCGAGAATTATGTGGTCACACCACATCGTAAACGTCGTCCAGGTTTTCATAACTCACCAGCCCAGAATCCTCCATTCGTACCGAGCTACCTTGAAGATTTAAGGCAGCCACACAAAAATTTCCTGGCACAATCAATGTCAGCTCCACCTTCGTACTTAGGAGGTAAAAATTTGTCATATTCGCATAAAACAATTTAAAAAATATATATTTTCTCTCTCTAGATTTTGAATATATGGACCGTAGAGAGATGTCTTCACCACAACCTCCTTCTCAACAGAGAACTGGTCTACCCACCGATTATCAAAATCATAAAACCAACAATAGCAGCAGTCTTAGCGAAAATAGAAGACGACACTTGAGTGACGAGGCGTCTGGACATGCGAGCCCGCATTTGCCACCTCCGCCTTCATTTTACCCATGGCCACATGGTCCATCTGCGGCAAACCTTGCCGCTGCAGCAGCTCTAGCTGCCGCTTTACCAGGAGGACAACATGATTTGTTGGGATTGACGCAATCTGCACTTCAGCAGCAAGAAAACGAACACTCGCAACATCATTCACGTAATAATCAGAACTCTGGCAATAACAATTCGAACAATCCCGTCCGCGAATATCGCTGTCAATACTGCGGTAAACAATTTGGCATGTCGTGGAATCTAAAGACACATCTTCGAGTCCACACAGGCGAGAAACCTTTCGCTTGTCGCCTTTGCGTTGCAATGTTCAAGCAGAAAGCTCATTTGCTAAAACATTTGTGCTCGGTTCATCGGAATATTATAAATTCACCAGAATCTGGTGGACGATACAAATGTTGTTTCTGCACTTTGTACTTTGACACACTTCAAGAACTTGTGCGTCATCTTTCAGGACACCACAATAATTTATTGTTGAGTAAAAACCTTCACGAATGACAAAAAATTGATAATGTATCGTCCCACGAACTTTTTTCACACGATTAAAACCAAAATTTCTTAAATTGCCCCCAAGTGATATTTTTGATATATCAAGTTTTTAGATTTAAAACACAAAAAGATCCAATTTATGGCAATTAAACTTTAATAAAATGCAACAATTTTTTTTCGGGAATTTTCTAAAAAGTTTCGCACTTTAATTTAGATATTTTTATCTTTATCTTTGAAAAAAAAACAAGGGCTCAGAGCTTTCATTAATATGTAATAGACACTTGATTTAAATCTTAAGTTTAATCTTTCACAATGAAAAATAAGGATGAAACAGAACAGAGAGCAAAAAATCTATTGAAAGCTCAAACTTGTAAAACAGTTTGCGATTGATTGAAAACATTCTTTTTTCAAAGAGCGGGTCTCAAATGAGTTCTTCAGTTTGTAAAATAAACGTTGTTTAATTATTACCGGATAAGATTTTGATACTAAAAACAAAGCAACTAAAAAGACAATCAACTAATGTTTTCCATTTTCAAAATGTAGAAGAAGAAAAAAACAACTTATAAATAAGGTTCTGGATTTTATTATTTATTGACCTTTTCTGAGCGTTTCGTCAGCTGGTAAATTTAAGTGTGGCATGTATTTCAGAAGCCCCCAAATAGATAGTTACAAGTGCAACTTTCACTTTCCTCGGAGCTTTTCAGTCCAAATAAATATAATACACAACCGTCGATCAATCGTGAAATTAATTTTCACGCAAATTCACAACAAAAAAATCATTAAAAAGAAGTTTTTCATTCAAATCATGAAAAAAGCACTAAGAGAACTAAGTTAAGCAACATTCACTCTAATAATCAGTTTAAAAGTACAAAAAAAATGAGAAATGTCACCTTTATTATTTATTGAACTTTTAACTTTTTGCAAAGAAACAATCTCCTCAAAACGAAAAATAATCATCAAACGGAAAAAATACTTCAAAGTAGCTCTAAATTATTTTTTAAAAAGCTAAGGATCGCGAAAGTCTCATCACCCAAACTATTCCAATCGATGACTACGTTATCTAAGCGATTATTTACTTAGATTAAAATAGTAATGATTTATGTATACTTTAACATTTGATGTAAATATTTTTTTAAATTAATTTTTAAATAAAACAAAAATTTTGATAAAAACAAAGACTTTTTTTTAACGACACATCTCGTACCTAATAATTATTGATGAAAATTTTTGTCTCCTGTATGGATTTAAAGTATTTTTCATTTCGCGGGTTCGATTCTCGTTGAAGAATATTTGTTTGTTAAAATAATTAAATTTGATGTTGCTTCTACCGATCGTTTCTATATAGCATTGCACAAGCTAAGAACGATGAAACGGAGAAAGTGAAATTTGCATAAAACGTTTTCATCAAGCATGTTCTCTTGATGTTTTGTGAAAGACTCCGGTGCGTCCAATAAAATATTTTTAACAGGGTAGAAGCTACTACTTTTTAATAAAAATAATTTTTAAGAAGGAGCAACAGCAACTCAAAATATTTAACGTTTAAAGCTGGTTGTAATTAAAGAATTAAATACTTGTACTTCTCTCACGTTTAAATTGAAGTTTTAAAGTTGTGACTGTTTTGTGAAAGTCAAACTTGAGAGCTAATAGAAATTTCAAAAGGTTCGCCATATTTTCTACGAATACTTTAAGATGCGAATTCCGAGTGCTCTTGTTTCAGTCTTTTAAGAATATATATCGATGATTGCATGAGGAACTTAATGTACTTAAATGCTTTATTAAACAAACGACAGACAAGAATGTTCCATATTGTTCATTTTTCATTCGCGAATTTGCATCTGCAACTTGTGACGAGAAAACAAAAAAAGAAAACGATAATGAGGATTGCTCAATTTTAATTGTGTCATTGTATTTTCTCAGCAAAAGAAAACGAAATTCCTGCTAAACAAAAAAGAATGATCCATTCTCATCATATGCATCCCATGCATCCATCTCAAATCAACGTGTCCCAGCCGCCACCCCAAATGCCGCAAAACATGGCCCAACCGAATCAACAAAGGTGAGTGAATCTGTAAAAGAATGTCTAATGACGTTGCAGCATTTTTATTTTCGGTCACAACGCATCTGATTTTGCGCAAAACAATATTGGTCTATCGCGTTTATTTAAAGTACTACCTGTTGCCGGAATGGTTTTTAGGGCATTTGACGTCCAATTATTATTTTTGTCTACTCGCCACACGGTGAAGGCCCTCAAGACTTGTTAGAATTCTTTTTTGTTTAAGAGCATAAATTTTCGGCGAACGAGGAAACTTGAAATATCGCGAAAAAAACTTGTATAAGCAACTGTTCGAGGGAAAGTTCAAAACAGTAACAGCCAAGCGAAGTTTTTAGAGGGAAGAGAAAAAGGGTCAAGCTATCAAGTTTCGAAAGGAAGTTGAGACAAGAAACTAGACGCAACTTTTTTCATTAAGAATCAGGCAATCCTAGATTATACGCATTCTAGAGATTCATGACGTTACTAGTGAAACTGTCTTGCAAGTTGCAACCCTTGGTAGTCGGAAAGAACCCTCTCTCAAACGCTTTATTCAAAGAAATGAAGACGAGGCTTCTAGAAGACGTTCAGGGGTTGAATTTTTATTTATATATTTCGCGAATGACAACTTAACAAAAGGAAATATTTTTATTATTTTTTATCTTTACATCGCTTATTTTAAGAAAAGTTTCCCATTTTGCATATTTTTTCTTCGTAGTCATCGACAATAAATTAAGAGTTAAGCGCAACTTCTTTGTGTGGCTTGTGTTCTCATATGCGTTAAACTCTCTTCAAATCTGCTCCGGCTTATATCATATCATTATTATCTTCTTTCGCGAATATCTAAGTACCATAGCATGAAATGATCTGGGATTAAATTCTGAGACAAATCCAGATTTCACCCTGCGGTGCTTCTGTGCAAATAAAATATTGTCCAACATAGATAGATTTTGTCACTAGAAACTGTGGTAATAATAAGAAAACAACATTGTCTCGAATTATCATATCTCTCAGCACTGTCAAAAAGGGAAGACGACTTTGCATAATGTAATATCCTAGTGTGTCTCGTACTTGTTTTGATTCTTAGCTCGTATTGCATGTGTGTACTCGCAATAAAAACAAATTCAAGGAATAGGGGTGAACGACGATGAATGGATATGTAGAGAAATTTTAGCAGGAGAGCTTCAACAGCGTTTGCGGTTTGCGCTCATGAAACTATTTTCTTTCATTTTATATTTGTCTCTCGATTACGATGCACTGTGAAACTGTAAGAAATTAAGATAAAAAAAATTAACCGTTTATATAAATCTTTATTTTGCAGAATGTCTCATCATCATTATCAACAAAGATTAAGCCATCAACAAGTCCAGCAGCAAATTCCAGCACAAATTCATGGAAGTCGATCAAATATTGGCAGCTTGAGTCAACATCAGGTTCCACCTCCTGTAATTCCTAAACAACATTTACATCAGAATATTTCAACGTTGAATCAGAAGCCACCGCAACATGTGACAACGAATCAGCAACTTTCACAAAATTCACAAATTCAGCAAACGCAACGAATTTCTTATGATAGTGAGTGAACAAAGCATTATCTCTAAGTTAAAGACTAAAATTTTGTCTATTGCAGAATCATTTAATCAATCGAGCAATTTGAAACGCGAGAGTAATACAAAAATAAGTGTTTCAGCAACCGCAACACTTGATCCAAATAATTCTTCAATTGTAACCGGCCAGCAATCTGCGTCTATATTGCTGCCGTCAAAATCTGTATTGAGCCATCATCATCTTCAACAACAAACGAACGTTCTGCCAAACAAATATATACAACAGCAGACGATATCCTCAGACGTAAGTTCTGACTGCAAAACACCAGTCGTCAGTGCCAACAAGGATGTTGTGGTCGCGACTAATGCAAGCGTTGTGCAATCTTCGCTTCCTTGCGACCTGTCTGCTATTGAAATAACAGAGCAGGGAATTGATTCACTTGCAAATACGAAAGAGAAAACTCCAATGTGCTTAGTGAACGAGCTCGCGAGATTCAACAAAATTCTGCATCAATATCGCTTAATCAGTGAGCAGGGACCAGCACACAAAAAGAAATTTACAGTAATTCTCAAACTAGGAGATGAAGAATATGCTGCAGAAGGTCTTAGTATCAAGAAAGCCCAACACGCTGCTGCCAAAGACGCTATACTTAAAACATCTTATAAACATCCACCGTTGAAAGCTAATCGACTGTTGAAAGGAGTGCAAGCATGTGGCAAGAGCAACACTGGCAATATTACGCCAACAGTCGAGTTGAATGCTCTCGCAATGAAACGAGGTGAACCAACAGTTTACACTGTGACAAGTACAACAACTCCAGGAACACATGGAATATCTTCCTTGCCATCAACCTCTCATTATAACATTCATGGGGCTTCCCAATTTAATCGAGGTCCAAATCCATATCAACCGCGAAGATTCCTCAACCAAAGAGGCGGTGGCAGTTTCCAAAACGGTCGACTTCCACCGCATTACACTGAAACCTTTCATGTAACATTGCAAGTCGGAAATCGAACTTTCTCTGGAATGGGAATAACACAACAAGCTGCTCGTCATGACGCTGCATCAAGGTCAGAACTAAACCTTCGTACATTTTTGTTCTTTTTTCCATTTCTTGTATTCTATTTCAGAGCACTGGAAGTTATTAAGCCTCTCTCCACTGAACTGGATACTGTCGCAAATAAGACCATCAACAGTGTTTCTGATAATGGCGACGATTCCGAGAATGGCGACGAGAGTCTGATTAATTCTGATATTAAGTCGCCAATCTCCATCGTTCATGAAATGGCATTGAAAAGAAAAATGTCTGTTACGTTTGAAGTGCAGAGCGAGAAAGGTCCACCTCATATGAAAGTATACACAACGTTTTGCCAAGTCGGAACCATAATTGTTAGTAAATCCTCGGGGAAAACAAGCGATTTAAGTTTATTTTGGATTAATTTATTCATTTATTGTTAACAGACTGAAGGTGAAGGAAATGGCAAAAAATTATCTAAGAAAAAGGCAGCTGAAAAAATGATGGAGGAATTGAAGAAATTGCCTCCTTTGTCTCCTGTTGAAGAACCTCCTAATCGTCTCATCACAAGAATTCGCCGGAAGCAGCTGCAGCAGCAACAAACCTCTCCGGTAAGATTGATAAATCGTAAAAAAGTTTACATTTTTTTATATTTTTTGATTCCCTAGCCGATTAAAAAGAAAATCAGGAACTTGATAAAAGATAAAGCGGATGCTGGAACCAGCCTGGAAGAATTAAACCCTATATCGCAGTTGATTCAAATTCAGCAAGCTCGAAAGGAAAAAGAGCCTGTTTATTCAGTTGTTGATGAACGTGGAACAGCTCGACGACGTGAATTTGTCATTGAAGTTTGTGCTGGTGGAATGCGAGGTAAGTCACCAAAATTTTAGCTATGTTTTTGAGACTAATTTTAGATTTCATTACCAGCTTCTGGTACAGGTCCCAACAAGAAAGTAGCAAAGAAAATTGCTGCTGAAAGTAAGTTTACAAATATTTAAAATCTAAAAAATATTTTATATATTTTTTTTAAGATTTGCTGGTTGTGATGGGTCTTGGAAAGTCAACGGAAACTCCATTAAAAGAAAAGTTACGAGTGGAGAGCGAGAAATCGAAGAAAGTTCAATTCGTCGAGCCTGATTTGGGTAAAAAACATTCGTCAATCAGCAGCGCCGCAGGATCAAGCGGTCGACAAATTGTTCCAGGATTGCTCTTAGTATCTTCAACTTCTGAGAACTTCTTGACTCCAGAAAAGAACAATACACCTACAGCAAAAAGTTTATCTCCAGCATCAGACGATTTAACTGAAAAATCGTCAACGAGTCCAACATCAACAGTCTCAAATCAAGACAGTGGAATCTGTGAGAGCGGCGTTAGTGCTCGCGATCAACTTAACTACTTGGCTCAACTAATTGGCTTCACAGTTAGCTACAGTGACTTTCCAAAAGGAAACCATTCAGACTTCTTATCCCTCGTCACATTATCAACTGATCCTCCTCATATGAGTCATGGCTCAGGCTCGAACGTTGACGAGTCTCGCGATCACGCGGCAGTGAAAGCTCTCGGCGCAATCAGTGAACTTGGACTTGATAATGTAAAGCCTAAAGCAAAGTAGTCATGTTAGACGTTAAAGTGCTGATTTAACAGCATGTCAACGAAATTCGCAAAATTCATTGTTTAAGTTGTTCTTATGTAGGAAAAAGTATATGTGCATTATTTTCTGATAATTCTTAGTGTTCAGTTGAATCGGCTTGCCCTAAATTAGCTGTTATTAGTTTTTCTTCATCTCATCAGTTAATAGTTGCTCGAAATTTTTATAATCTTTAAGAAATTTTCTGAATTATTCACCATTAAAAAATGTTAGACATGAATCGTGAAAGCTTCCTTCATAAGCTCGCTTTGAAATTTTTATTGGACATTCGAAGCGAAAATATTTAGAAAAGCTTCAATGGTCTCATGTCATTGAAAACAAATTCAGTATCCTTCTTGCAATGAATATATTTATCGCAACTAAACGTTAATAACTTTATTAAGTGTCTGATTATTCACGTAAATTAAAAGGTGGAGAAGCAACAAGCTTCAAGTTCTTCTTGCTTCGGGGTCGCTAGAAAAGTAGTTGCTTGCTTTTCGATTGACCCGTTCCGCTCTTTCAATGTTCATAAGTGGAAACATGATTAAATCAGACTATGAATTTATTTGTGTAGAATTCTCTAAAGACGGAGGTTGTTTCTTATTTTCAAAATCTTTCCGATTCTAAGAAACGGCGAGGAGAACGAGAGAAATATTTATATCTCGAGGCTCCGTCGTTTTTATATTTGCATATTTTAGTCACAAAAGGAAATTGTATTCGATTTTTTGCTTGTAATCTCGTAAAGCCATGAAAAGTTTTGGCTTTCGAAGATAAATTTTCATAAGCGGTTGCATTAGTAGAGAAAACGCCAAGGAATTGTTGAATTGAAAGTGAAAATTTCCTTTTATGACGAAAAATATTTTTTTTCCCTGTTTTCGTGAATCATTTGATTTAAGGACAAGATTGATTTAAATTGCTGCTGCAAAATTATAGAATTTGAGTTGTTAACTTTGGAAAGAAAAAATGTTAATTTATTAAACAAATAATCTTTTCTTTATCTGTACACATTTTCTTTCAGAAAGCGAAAAGTTGTCGATTAAATTAATTTTCTTCGTAAAATTGATCGGGTATCTAGAAGTTACTGTTCAGGTTAAGCGAAAAGGTAATGTTGCAATGTCCGAAAGGGAAGTGAAGCAAAAAACATCATTTTGTCAGGATATTGATGAGTCAATAGAGTTAGAAGAGCAGTACATGAACACAATCCTGCAGTGAACAAAATAAAAAAGGGCAGTTCTTTCTTAGGGAAAACAGAGAGTTCATGAAAAGCTGGTAATAATTCTGAAAAAGAAAAGAAAAATTTGAAAAGGATATAGAATATTGAAAAATTCAATGCTACCTCTGTCAGCGTGCTCCGTGCATGGAGGATACCTACAAATTAAAATCAAATTTCAAAGTTTAAATCTAGAAGCAAAATGAGTAGGTCTTACGGAAAAAATAAATGGCCTCGTTGAGTTGGATGCGGAATTATTTTAAAAGTCCCTTCCCAGGTATTAAGTAATAAATTCAATGCTCCACCGACATTTTTCCAATGTCTGAGATGAAAGAATGCATACTGCAAAAAAAAAGAAATTAGTTAAGCGAAGAGATGAGATGTACAACAATGCTTCGAATATTGTACACGATATAAGATTTATTTGAAATACTTACAGCAAGAGCTTCAGAGTCGCCTCGTTTCAATATATGTTCAGCTGGAAAGATCAGCTTTTTCATTTCAAGCAAGTATTTCGGAACGTGTGGATTGAACTCGACTGCTCTGTGTATAGCTTCAACAGCGAGTAGCTCTGAGGCTGACAGCCCTCTACGACTTGCTATATCAGGTGAAAAGTTATTTACTGCTCTTGCTTTTAGAAGCGCTGAAGTGTAGCATATCGCAGCTGATTTAGGAAGAGAAATATCGTCGAATTTGTTAAGCACTGCAGCACAATCTGCATAAGCCTTCATTTCCAGAAGAGTTTCAAGTAAATTTTCGTGTATGTTTAAAACACTGATTATACTTGATGGAATCTCTTTTGTTAAATCGCGAAACATTTTAGCAGCTTCTTTCAATTTTCCCAATTTCCTTGCACACATTGCAAGTCTTCTCTTGATATAAATTACAACGTTAGCATCACGTTTGTGCGCTGATTCATATAAAACTCCCTGAAATCCTTGCGACTTTTTGTAATTGATTTCAGCAACTCGAAGAGCCTGCTTCAAAATATTCTCCACTTCAATTATTGTTGTGGCTTCTTCTTCTGCTAATAAAATATAAGCACAAGCGTTTTCAGGATTAATCTGAAAAAGAAAAGAAGTTGAAAAGAAATAAAATTTTGAAAAACTCTTTTCTTTTTCATCTTGAATCGATTTTTCCTACCTCTATCGCTTTTTTGGCAGTCTTGATCCTGAAGTTGAAACAGAAATAAAATTTTGAAAAATTCTTATTTATCATGGTTAATTGATTTTTCCCACCTAACTACAGGATTTCTCTCCCTCCAGGCTTGCTGCATCAATTCATAATCATTTTTTCCGATATCGAGATCGCAATTAAAAAATGTCTGGTGGTCTTGTGCACTTAAATTCATATCATAGTACGTCAGTGGTTCTTTAGATGTAGCCCAGAAATATCTATCAGAAATATTAGTAGATTAATGAAATAATTATTTCTCTCGTTATTCTTCAATTAAAAACCTTTGGTATTCCGAACCGCGGAAAAGATTAAATGGGTTTCTCCAAACTTTGCATTCAAACTAAAAATAAATTTCATTATAAATGGTTTACAAGATATATAAGATAAAGTCGTTAGCACCTGAGAACCTCCATTTCCATTAGGCTCGTTGTTTTGTACGTTTTCGGTGAGAAAAGGGCTGATATGGTTCAAAGAAATTTGTTCAATAAATGAGATTCCATACTTCTTAAAATAAAACCATTCGAACACCAGAATTAAACCACTTATCAGAGAAGAAGTGCCTGTCAGAGCCACATAAAACTTGGGTGTCAAACTATTTAAAAAGACAGAGTCAAAAATCATCTTAAGAGCTCGCAAATCTCACTCCGTTTACAGGGAATATCAATGTCGTTTACAGGGTGATCGGAAAGAAGTGTCGCGGTTTTCTTGTCAAAATTATGGAAACTGTTGCATCGTAAATGAATAAATATTTACATAAGCTTGTTGAATTGATATGAGATCGCGCTTATCAATTTCTCGCAAATTAGGAAAAAATGAGTTGAGAAATATTTTCATGCAAAAAAATGGCGGACACTCAAATTAACAAAATTTAATTAAAATTTTAAGTCAAAATATTATCGTTAGAACAATTCAGGGTATAACGAAACTTTATTTAAAGATTCAAGAATTAGAATACCGAAAGAATAGCGGTCGGCAATAAATAGATCGGACTTCAGCAATGATCAAACCTGTCAAGAAAATCGGAGAGATCAGGATGAAAGCTCTAAAATGCCATGAAGACTAACTTAAAATAAATAGAGGACTTTCTGCATTCAACAAAACTAAAATTCATTGACAAACAGACGCTCAGTAAACGAAATAACAAAATAATTGCAAATAATAAAATATTTGTAACTTCTTTCCGATCACCCTGTAGAAAGCGCTTTATTTTAATTTATCGACTCGACTTAAACAACTTGGTCTCGGCAAACATTTAAAAAAACACACAAAAGTCCTTCTAACTCTTGATTTAAAATGAACACTGAAATACTAGTTGATGCTCTACCATACTTTGATGTTGGATTCGATGAAGGAGTTCGAGAAACAGTAAGAATAAAATAAATGTATTATAATAAAATTATTAAATGTTTTTTTTTGAATTTGTAGGCAATCGCTATGGTTGAAGACGAAATGCGGCGATATAAGCCAACTAAGAACTATCTTGAATTCCTCGCACCACTGAACACAAGCAGTTTTGAAACAGACTTAATGAGAAGTGAATTCTCGAGAATTGAAAGCGGCGCGAGATTGGAGACTATGTCTACTAAGCGATATGAACTTCCAGCTCCTCCAACGGCGAAACTAGGCGAACTTCAAGCTTGGCAAGAGAGTGTGGAAAATTCTTTAGCTCAACTCGAACACCAATCAATCCGCGCTTTAAACTTAGAGCTAATGAGCAAATTTGGAACTGAAACATGGAAAGCAGCTTTAGAAATAATGGTGACGATGAGTGTAAAAGCACAAAAGGAGCTCCAGGACTTAAAGAAAGAAATCCAGGATGTCAATTGGAAACGAAAAACAAAGCAACTTCAAACCGGCGACAAATTGAATCAACTGAACTCGCAGTGGGTTTCTCTTGTGTCACGAAATTATGAGATCGAGCAAGCTATTTCGAATCTTGAGCTTCAAGTTCTCCAAGCCAGCAAAGAAAAGAATTGCGAGTTTCCACCAAATTCTGAAATTAATGGTATTTCAAATCCTCCTGAAGATATAATAATGGAATAATAAGAAAAATAAAAACACTCTGGCTAAATAAATTGGATAGAATTTTATTGCGTAACTTTCGAAAGAATCGACGCTTCGTAGAATTTAGTCAAATATTCTCTGAAGTCGAAGGCGTTCACAAAATATTTTCGCGTTTAATTTTGTTTCCTCGATTTTCTTGCATTTTAAAAAATTTGTTTTTATTCAAGATCATTGGGTAACTTGGTAGAGTTTATTAAGAACTTTATTTCGTGAATATGCTACCAAAGAAAGAAAATTCGCAGATTGGAAAATTGCTTGAAAATTTCGAAGAAATAATATTGAATTCGAGCATTGATCAAACGTCTTGTAACAAGCCAGAGCAAAAGGTAGGCGCAATTTTATGGAAATATTCGCAATTAAACATTTAAAGTGTGATTTGGCGTGAAATTTCTTTTAAAAAAAAATTCAAATAAAAAGGAAATGAAACTCAACATGTTGCGATGACAATGAGTCATCATTGCAAGGAGTTTTCCGATTTTATTTTAATCGATTTTATTTTTTTATACTTTTAGTTGGTTATTGTTTAGTTCCTTAGTTAAAATGACATCACAGGTATTTTTATTTGAAAACTTGTTTTTTTTTAATAAGAGATTTATGATATTCTTGTTATTCAATTTTAGTTTTGGTTTCGAGGCGTTCGGCCTTCAAAATTTCGACATGTATATGGCTCGTCAAGGAAGGAAAATTACACTGATATCAGCATACATCGAACTGGAAGCGATGTTAACAATATTTGCGCTGTAAATCCAGTTTTCATTGCCGTGGAATCATCTTCTGCTTTCGTAGTTATACCTTTGCACCACACGGGACGTATAGATTTTCAAAAGTGCAAAGTCACTGGTCATGCAAGTCAGATCTTTGACTTGAAATGGAATCCATTTAACGACCATCAAATTGCTTCAGCTTCTGATGATTGCACTATAAAACTGTGGGATATTCCAGAAGGCGGTTTAACTAACTCTTTATCTGAGTGGTCTAACGAGTTTCTTGGTCATCGTCGTAAAGTAACTCAACTTGAATGGCATCCCTCGGCAGAAAACGTTTTGATCAGCGCCAGTTTCGACAATCTCATTATTGTTTGGGATGTGTCAGATTCTCCATTGAATGGAAATTGCATTTTGAAAATTATCGATTGTCACGTTGATCAAATCTTCAGTTTGGCAATTAATAGAGAAGGATCTTACATTGCCACAACATCAAAGGACAAAATGCTCCGAGTCATTGAACCTCGCACTGGCATCGTCGTTTCACAAGGATTGGTCCACAATGGATCGAAACAGTCCAAAGTGGTTTTTTTGAACAACAATCGAGTATTCACTACTGGATTTTCAAAAAACTCAGATCGTCAATATTCGATTTGGGAAATGCATGATTTGAAGACACCTTTGACGACAGCTGACATTGATTCATCGAGTGGGATTCTTCAACCATTTTTTGACTATGAAACTAAAACAATTTATTTGTGTGGAAAGGGCGAAGGATGCATAAGATATTATGAAATCGTGGACGAGCAGCCATACATTTATTATCTGAACCAATTCATCTCGGGACAACCTCAGAAAGCTCTCGGCTGTATGCCGAAACGTGGATTAAATGTATCAGCATGCGAGATTTTCCGTTTCTACAAAGTTCAAGGCAGTGGAAATATTATTGAGCCGATATCCTTCATCGTTCCAAGGAAGTCTTCTCTTTTTCAAGAGGACCTATATCCTGATACGCTCTCGAACAAAGCTTCAATGAAGGTCAATGATTGGTTTGTTCTCGGTTCAAATGCGAAACCTAATATGATGTCCATGAAAAGTGGCGAGACCATTCAAGAGAGTGTCATGAGAAAATCTTTAATGAAGAAGGATGAACCTGAGAAGAAGCAGCGTCAAGAAATTATAAAGGTTACGGACAACAAAGTTTGTGAAAAAAATATCAACAAAAAATTTGCCTTCTTGGCTCAAGAGACGATTCCCGACTACAGAACATCGACTGAGAAGTTCTCGGATAAAAATGAAAAGACAAACACCAACCAGAGTACAAAATTTCATCATTTGCAATCAATTTACAATCAAGAGAACAGTAAGGACACCAAAGAAAAGCTGTTGATTCACGAAGAGAAAGGTTTCACAAAACTGACATCGAGCCAAGCGGAAAATGAGGTTTGTTCATTACTTAATTCGATTTCGACCAAAACTAAAACAATCGTCTTTTTCAGTTGAAGAAAGTTGTTTTGCAGCAGCAAGATGAAATTAAAAACTTGAGGAACCATTTGAAAACATCGGACAAGCGCATACGGGAGCTCGAGTTTGAAGTTAAAAAATTGCGTTTACAGAATAATTAAGGATATGGACAATTCTCAACAACTTCTTGACAAGAATGCAAAAGAAAATATTTAGAAAGCTTCGCGTTGCTTTTGATGAAAATGTTTCAATTTAGGAGCTATTCGTAAGTCACGTTAATTACTGATTTTGGGAGATTCGGAAGTATATTGCCACGATTGCCCATAATTAATGTAGAAAATTTATATTTAAGAGCTCATTAATAATTTCATAAGGAAGAAAACGCATCAGTATTGCCCGTTTGGCGAAAGACAAAATTTTTTGTGAAACGAAAACCTTAAAACAAATGTTTAGACATAAATAGAATTTCCTACAGATCGACAAACTTAAGCTTATCAAGCTTATCATAATAACTTTATACTATTTATAATTAAAATCGTAGAGATTATGAATATAATTTCATCTAAAGATAAAGTTGTGAGTGTATTTTGCACAAATGTATTTTTTGAAAGCTTTGTTTGAACTTTTAACTCATCTAGTTAAAAGAAAATGAGGTGTCGCATAAAAACAAGTAACAGTATATGCAATATTTTCATAGCCGTGTTTGTATAGCTTTGGCCGATAAATTCTCGAAAATTATTGTAAGCTTACTTCATTGAATGAAGTTCATTCCAAATAGCAAAGAAGTGAATAAAAAAAATCTATCGAAAAAAATTAATCTTTTGTTTGAGTTTTCCTACAGTTGATAATTTTTCGTGACCTTAAATCAGATATCGGTCAGCTCTTAATGATGAAATATCAAATCTCGAGAGAGAAAATTTTACTATTGTGATCAAGCTCTGGAATCTGCGCAATCAAAACATTACGAGAATTGAAAATTATATTGGAAGGATATAGGATAGATTACTATATCAATATTACTAAATCAGAAAATACTGCGTAAATAAACTAAAATAAATAATTTTCCTTAAACTTTTGAAATGATCAAATAAATAAGAAGCTTTTATCGTGAGAGAAATGTTTTTGTTTTCATCTGCACATGAAGGAAAATGAGAGAATTTTTTTTGCGAGAGCAAATGACTAAGAAGAAAATTTTCCATCAGGACCAAATTTGAGTCAGCTACAGTCAGCTTGAATCTGTCCATTCTTAGAGAGTCGAAAACAATAAAAAATCGGGGCGTAGTCATGTTAAGCTTCATTGCTTGAACAAAAGTTGTGAAAAGTAAAGTTAAGTGAGGTTGGTCTTTATGCAGATGTATAGATAAAGTGACAAAACAATCTGTTATGAACAAGTAAAAAATAAAATAAATTTTCAATCTATGCAGAGGCTCATCATGCAGAAGAAAACTTTTAAAATTTAATAGAAAATCTTTTCTTAGTCAGAAAAATTCTATTTTACTTATTTTAAGAGATGAGTTAAGTTTACTAAATTAAAAAATAAAAGCAATTGGAACACGACAGTAGAAGGGAAACATCGACCATAGCCTACAATGTCCTGGCCTAATAATGTATCGAGCGAGCTTTATCGCTTAGAACCTCACAATCCGAGAGAAAACGCAGGAGGGTAAGCATCGCGATTCATTTAAATATCTTTGCCAAATTATCAATAATCTTTTTTACGAACTCCTTTTTTAATAAATTTTGGTTATGTAATAAACGCAGACTTCACACAAGGCTATCAGCCACACATCTTCTCTCTCCTGATGGCTCTCGGAATTTGTTGACAACAGGTAAAATTATTTATTCTTACTTTTGTATTCAATTAGATACCTCGCTTAACACTAATTATTTTTAGCAGAAAATGGCTTCGGGACTGAAGGGATTTCTTTGTTTAATCGGTTACCACGCCCGAGAAGCTCCTATTTACGATGTTTCAATTGCTTCTTTGTTTGCCAAAGAAACGTAAAGGAATATTTAACGAGAAAAAAGATTGAGCGTGGTCTGCATCTTTATGAGAAGGTCAGTGGTAAAACATTTATGAAAAGATAATTATTAAAAATAATTTCACATTTAGCATCACCCAAATGCAGCCGTGAAAACATGGCAAGCCGCGTTGCAATCTTGCAGTAAACGCGAAGACAGATTTGTACTTCTAAGTTACCTGTATCAAGGTAAAATCTTTAATCCAATTTCAATATCATAATGAAAATTTCAACATTCTATTGAAGCTCATATGGACTGGGGAAAATTTAGAGATTCATTGGATTATGGACATCATCAATTAGGAATTTCTGAGGAGCTCGACAACCCTCAAATGAGATCGGAAGCTTACCTTAATTTAGCCAGGGCTCATGAGAGATTAGGTTTGCTAATTTGGCGTTAAAATTTGGGCTTTTATTGACAAATCTAATATCACTAAATTAAGGTTGTTTAGAGCGCTCATTGATGTACGCTCGTCATTCACTGTACAACGAATGTGAAGCTCAATCTCGCAATGGTGGATTAGTTCATCTTACTGTGGCTTCCGTTTATCTTGAGCTTGGAGGTTTCCGCCGATGTCTTGAGGTAGAAAATGCCAATGAAAACTCTCTTTTATTTAATAAATTAATCTCTTGTAGGGCCTCCAAGGAGCACATAAAATAGCAATGAATATTGGTGATCCTGCTTTGGAACTACAAGTTTATGTTTTACTCTCAGAACTCTTCCATCGTCTCTGTGATTTCGAGAAAAGTGCAAGATATGCTTCCAAAGCATACGACCTTTCTCGCTCATTGCAATTAGGCGATCTAAATTCTCGACACCATCGAGCTGCGCTTTTGCGAATGGCGTCTGCATTGAATAAACAGGGTGAACTTGGAGATGCCCGGGATTACGTCGAAGAAGCTACACGATTAGCATTAATTTCGGGGGATCAAGCGACCTACACTAGAAGTATTAGAATCATGGGAGACATCTATAGAAAGAAACTCGATATTGAAGTGAGTTTAAGTTGGATAAGACTTTGAACTTAGTTTTCTGAATGTTTCACTTTTTAGCGAGCTTTCCGACAATACGAACAAGCAATGGGAGCTGCAGCTAATATGGCAGATCGGATGTCACAAATGGAAGCGATGGACGGTGCAGCAAGATGTTTAGAATCATTGCGTTTACAAGTATGGAGTTACATATTCACTTTATGAATAATTTTTCAACAAAGTGTATTTTTCAGAATAAAATCTGCAGCTGTCGGCCGTTAGAATTCAATACACGTTTGTTGGAAGTTTGCAATTCCATTGGTTCGAAGGTAGTAAATTAAAACTAGTAATACATAAAGGAACTAATTCATAATATAATTTTAAATTTATTTAGATGTTGGTTAGGAAAGTACGATTACGACTAGCTCAGATCTATCGCTCGCTAGGCGATGAAGAGAACTATCAAAATCACATTAAACTTGCCACTCAAACTGAACATTCACTAGGATTGAATTGCTGCTTATGTGGCGAAACATATGGATTGCAAAACGATTCATTGGAAGCACTTCCTTGTGCTCATATTCTCCATCATCGATGCGCTCAAGAAATTTTACGAAGCCGTGACAAAAATCGACAATGTCCTGGTAAGCTTAAAATAATCTAGAAAGCTTCAACTTTTTCAAATCTTTACGACTCTTTTTAGCTTGCAATCATTTGTTCAATTCAAACTTGCATCTTTGCGCGAAACTGCCAACAGAGAACGACGAGATTCTCAATGATTCTCTTCTCACTCATGCCACCATGATTCGTCCAGCTTATCGACGCAGCAATCTTTCTTTAGCATCTTTGAACTTACGTGCTTCAAGCCTCACAATTAATAGCGATTGCAACAACATCACTTCATCGGTTTAAAAATTAAAAATGTGTTCATTAAATTCAAACAAATCACTTGATGTCGCTCCTAAAATTTATCCTTTTTTTTCGTCTACAATCATACCTGCGGATCGAATAGCAGAAACAAACTTTACCTATCACTGGCGGTGATTAACTACAAATATTTCTAGTGCACAGATTTCCTATCAAATTGCAAAAGAATTTAGTAGAAATACGAGCACAGCTGATTGATTTTCTCTTGCACGAACGTTATTAAACTTTTTGATTTTTTAATTGATACTAACAACATCAATGAACGAAACAGTTTTCAATATCGAGCCAATTCCTCATCAATTTTTATCAAAGTATTAGGAAAAGGAAATCGAAAACTAGATTTTTGTTACATGTAGAAAATTTTATGACATTAACTATCGTAGTTAGAGTACAGACAAACAGCAAGTAAAATATATTTAGAAAATGGGATTATCGAATAGCAATCATGTCAGCCGCCTGAAAGCGTTTAAATCAGCAAAAACTCAAGGAGTTGAGTATGCTTTCATTAAATTGTTTTTTAATAGACTTTCTCTTAAATCTCCAATTAAAACGAAAAATTATTAAGAGGAACTCCTTTTCAAGTTAACAGAAATTATAGAAAACTATTATATTGAAGCTATTGTGATAAAAAATGCAAATTACTTAAAACTTAAAAACTAAGAAAATAAAAGATATTTAAAACTATAAACTTAAAAACTAAAAAATTACTTAAAAACTAAAAAAAACTTACAAACTAAAAAAGGCATTTAAAAATATAATATATTGGCTATTGTGATAAAAGATAAATAAATATTAATATGTTTAAAAAACTTTAAGCTCCAGTTTAAAATTATAAAAAAATCTTTTTTCAAATTTCCTGTGTTAATTTGGCTGATGACAAGTGTAGGGCACTTAGAAAGGCCACTTGTCCAGAGCCTTTAATTAAGTCAGTTATTTCATTTAAAATTAATTTCTTTGAACGCGACTTGCAAATGTAGAGTCTCCAAAATTTCTTAAAGTTCTTTGAAAACGTCTAGGGGGGACTTTTCATCGAGAAACGCTTTGGTGTTTGTATTTCTGAGTAAACTTCGATTTTTGTAGAGATTTGACGAGAATTTTCAAGAAAAAAGTGATTTGACACCTTTAAAGCTAAGTTAATCTAATTAACTTATCTGACTCTTTCTCGGTTCTATTCATAGTCGCTAAAGAGCAAAAGAAAATGAGTTTTGTGATAGAGATTTTTATGAGAGAAAATCAATAATTTAGGATTTTAAAATGAAGTGTTTCCACTATTAATTTTGATAACTTAGGAGTTTCAATCTATCTAAATAATTTAGCAGTAGTATTTACAATGGCCCAAGTAAGTATACAATAGAATTTTCTACTTAATTTGGAAGCTAGATCGAATCGAGCCATTTTCCTCCATTACTTTTTCTTTTCTCGCGTTTTCATAGTTTTTTTTTCACATTGCTGAGAGAGAAAAATCTAATCGCTATTTTATAACCAAATGTAAAAATTTACAATTCAAACCATTGAAATACTCCTTTTGGTTTGATAGCGAATTTCGTATGTGGAAGCCAAAAAGAAAGAAGTGAGAGAGATGGAGAGCAAAGACAACTTGTATTAAATTGAAAAAGTCACAATGTCAGTTTTTGAGATCGCGGCTCCTATCCATGCATTTATCGAAGACATCTCTCCACGATAAAATAAAACTACTTTCAAATTATGGGGAACTTTTGCGGGAGGAGGATTTGAAAATTCGTTTCTTAGTTTTTCTCTAGTAATTCCAAAATAGACAAAAAGTCTTCTATAAGCGATCAAGATTTTTGCATTTAGAATTCAGATGATTATGAAGCGTTCGCTTTGGAATTAAACGTCATCATATTTGCATGTGTGCTTATATATTCATCTTATTTCTTTTGATTTCTGAAGGCGCTTTATGTGTTTCTTCTTTAAGTTCATTAATTAATATAAAAAAAATTATCAGCCGATAATGATGACTCCTTTAAGAGAAAAAAATTGAGGTTTTGCGACCTTGAGCTGTTACTATCAAGAAACGAAATGCCTCTCTTTTAAATTAAATTGACAGTCAAGTGTTTAGCATCCTCATTATAGAAGAAATTCTAATAAAGCAACAGTTAACGAACTTTGACATAATTTATTTCTATGCTACGGCATACAAGAAAGAACATATATATTCTTTAAATATCCATTAAGAATCACCCCTTAACAACTTGATCCATTGCGCAATATCTTGTTCTCTATTCCATCAACCATTCCCTTCTTCTACTTCTTATTTTTTTTTTTGTCAATCGACAGAAGAGAAAAGTTTGTGTGGTTGTAATAAAAGCGATTCAATATTATGTCCCGTATACTTAATATTTCTACTTTTTAACCCTCTCTTATTTTTAGATTCCATCAACTTCTGATTCCTCATTGCAAGGAATCTTTGGCATTGACTTGAGTTTATCCTTCAATCCAAATGCGTCTGTCGAAGCGCCTGTCATCGTTATGCTACTAACAACGGAGATCGAAAGGCAGGCGAAAATACAAACGAAGCTGGACTTATACAAACTTTATCGTACAAAAATCCCTCTCGAGTGTCTAATCGAATTAAGAGATGTCCTCAATACAACCAATGATCAATTACAACAAATCGATCTTAAAAAATATGAAATTCAATATTTAGTTAGCATACTGAAGCGTTATTTGCGCGAGCTGCCTGATCCCGTCATCCCAGTCAAGTTTTACGATGAGTTTATTAACATTTTCAAACAAAATGCTGAGAAGCAAGCTATGGTTCAACTAATGCATTTAATCAATCAAGAAATGCTTGATCAGCACAGGACAACATTGAAGTGGATTATGGCTCACTTGTGCCGAATTTGCTGTTTGCAATTCAGTAGAGGAATTCATGATCAGCCGTTAGCACTAGTACAAGCCTTTTGTCACATATTTCTTCGTCCAATGTGGAGAGACATCATTCAAATAGTGTACAACACTCCAGAGCATATTAGGATAATGGAGGCGCTCTTGTTGAAGGGAGATTGGAATGAACCACTTCCAGACTTTGTCAGTGCGCCAGCTTTGCCTCCGCGCAAATCTTCGCGCATTGCTCCAATGGCAATTGTATCACCACAGCCACATGTTGCGCATTACAATACAGTTGTACCGCTTCCTATGAAGCCACATCAACCATTGAAGGATCAAGTGCAAGAAAGTCTTTACAATGTTCCAATGAACAGTCCTACGACACTCGCCAACATCACAAACATTGGATCTACAAAACCTTTGCCGGTACAAAATCTTGTTAAGCAAGCATCATCACAAAAACCTATGGTGCAATCTCAAATGCCGACCACATCAACTGGTGGCAAGAAAGAAAGTCTCAACCTTAACGATGCTGAATGGTATTGGGGAAATATCTCGAGAGATGAAGTCAAAGAGAAATTAATGGAAGCTCGTGATGGAACGTTCTTGGTTCGTGATGCAATCAGTGGATGTGGTAAATATTTTTTGTTCTGCAAATGTAATGAAATTCTTGATTATTTTTATTTTATCATTTTAAGGTGAATATACATTGACACTAAAGAAAGATGGAACAGATCGTGTAATCAAAATATTCCATAACAATGGTCTTTATGGTTTCCTAAAAGATTGCACATTCTCATCCGTCGTTGAACTCATCAATTTCCATCGAACGTACTCATTGAAGGAATATAATCAAGTCCTGGACATAAAGTTGCTTTATCCGGTCTCTCGCTTTGTCTATGATGATGAGTACCAAAATCTTTTAGAAAACAAAGATGCTCTTGTACAAAAGTTTGTTGAAGTCACGACGGAGATAAAGACGTTGACACATAGTTTGGAACAGTTTCATGAAAATTATAAGAGAACCGAGAATGATATTGGTTTTAAACGACAAGCGCATGAGGCTTTTCAAGAAGCTGAAGCAATGTTTAGAGAACAAATCGATATTCAAAATCGTTATAAGATGGAAGCACAACCTCATGAAATGAAAAAGTTGGATGAGAATAGCGATTTGTTGCATCAAAGGTTGAAAGCGTTGACTGATTGCAAGAAAAACTTGGACTCGGATCTCGATCAGCAACGGCGTCAGTATCAAAAATTAGAGTTGGATATTAATAAACTAAAGCTTGAGATAAGTGCTTTGGTACGTCAAGAGAAACGATTGAAACAGATGATGCAAACGCAAAACATTTCCGAGACTTTGATAAAGCAAATTATGGATGAAGGAACAAGTGCATGGACAAATCAAGATTCATTCGAGCACATGTATGAAGTTCAGAGCTGGTACTGTGAGAAGTTTACTCGTCAAGATGCTGAAAAGTGTTTAGCTGGTGCTCCAGTAGGAACCTTTTTGATTCGAAAAAGTGCAGCTAATCGTGCATTTGCTTTGTCGATCCAAGCAAATAACACAGTAAACCATTGCATCATATATCAGACGGAACATGGAACGTTTGGTTTTGCTGAGCCCTATAACATTTACAAATCACTTAAGGATCTTGTTCTGCATTATAGTATCAACAGCTTAGAGGAGCACAATGAATCACTTCAGACGACATTGAAAATTCCATATTATGCTTATGCCCCTCCATCTAGTTCTTCATCTACAATGTCAAATGTGTCGTCGAGCGGATCCAATAGTACAACCCAGTTATCGTTTATGAATAATTAAAGTAAGCAACCATTTCATTGTGAAGACAACGTAACATTAAGATGTCATAATAGCGATGGACGTTTAGATGAACCAAGAATTATAAATTTGTCTAAATGCGTGAGCGGAAATTCGAAAGGTGAAAATGATGACAAAAATAAACAGAAAAGAACTAACTCTTCATCATGTCTCAATTGGATTTCCCCTCCGCGTGAAAAAAATATTCGAAAAAGCGAATAATTTGCATTGTACTCAACAAATTGTTTCTTAAAATTGGACATGATATGAACACGCTCTTTAAATGATACGTTCGGTTCATTCTAATGGAAAACCAGTCAAAAATCTTTGACACAATTTTCGTTCATTTTTTCTTAAAGGAAAATTTAAAATATTGTTTTCAAGTCATTTCGAGAGCTTTTATGAGCTGCTCCACTTTGGTTCAATAGAAAGATCTGGTGTCATTTCTGTTATTTTGCTTGCTAAATCGAGAACTAAGAAGAAAAAAAAATGATAAAAGCTTGGAAAAGAAACATGAGTCAATTTTATCTTTAGAAACGATAAAATCATGTTAAAGAACAAACAAAATACTTGCGTTGAAATGTTTCAGATGTGATTTAATTTTAAAGTTAATTTGCTGATTTGCTAGGATGCATTCTATGCATAATCCGTCTTCAAAAAAATGTATATATTAAGTTTTTAAAAATGATTTTTCACTTGTCTCTTGGTGATGGTTTGCTTCTTTTTCCCGATTTAAAATCCTTCTTTTACTTTTACTTGGACGAAATATTTTTTACTGTCTCAAAAAACAATAAAATTGAAGAATTGAAAACATAAATAATTATTCAATCTATAATTTCAGATTTCTTATTCGCGATTTGTTTCATTTCTCTGGGTCAGTAAATAATAAAAGTTAACAACGAGCTTTTTTGTTTTGAAAATAATAAGGGAAAAATTCTATGCTTGCGGGGCTTTACTACGACCATTAAATTAATTTTTTGAGAAGAAATAATTAGAAAATTGAGAAGAATAGGAGAAAACAAGAAGATCATAATCCTTTGAATTTTATAATGCCAACGAGAGGCTGTCTTCAGCGCGACTCCGATGCAGAAGATCTTTTAGAAGGAAGCCGTGAGTAAACATATTGAGAATTATATTCCGAAACTTGTTGCTCATCGATCTATTGTTGACAAATTCGATCTTGCTTTCCATAGCGAAATTTGATTTCGTTTATTTATTGGAAAGGACATTTTCATCGCGTGAAAATACTTTACATTTGCTGAAAATGATTTTTGTTGTGAGCTTAATGTTTGCAATCAGCAGCTTTTGTCATATGACTTGAACATTTGTGTCAACTAATTTCACGATTCTTTCGAAAAAAAGAATCTTCCTTTCCAACTCTGATTCTATTTATTTAGCAAAACAATCTGTTTCGCTCTGTAAGCTTTGCACGAACGAACGCTTTTCAAACGACACACCTTATGCCACTGACCTCGTTTAGTCTGAAATATCCTTTGTTTATCTTCCTCATTAGTCTAATGCTTTAGGCTTTTTATTATCAGTCTTAATGCGAAACGACATCAAAGTTTTCCTCTGATGTTGACACTTAAAAATGGATTGTAATAGTTTGATATAAGGCTTGGCCCGACCCGGCAAGAAAAAAAAAACGCGAAAAGACACTAAACCATATGACAACAATTTACAAATTCCCATATTTTTTCTTAATTAGAAAATCTGTGGTCTGGGCCTGATTGGGGATTTTTTTTACCTTTTTTCTAACGCGAATCCCAGGCTCCGAAAAGTCGTAAAGTTTGCGTGAAAATCACCCGTTTTATTGCGTCGATGGCCTCTGTTTGATTTTCTCATTCTCTACCTTTACACGGTTCTGCTCATGCAGTCGGAAGTTTGTAGATAAACATAGCTAATGACAGTTCACTTTTCCTCCATGCGAACATCTCTTATCGTAGCACACCGCTAAAGCGCAAAGCAGTTTGGACATAGTTTTCAGCAGAATACGATAACTCAAAAATAAAACTTCCACAGTATACGTTCGAACGTTGCCGCGTCAACATGGGAAAACAAATTTTTGGTGAAAAGTTCGCTTCGTTAATTTGACATTTTTCCTTTAAATGTTCGTGTCGTGATTGGTCAACAATCTTGTCGAGAAAGGAAAAGCAGGCATTGTAACTTTGAAATGTCATGGAAATAAAAATTAATTGTGTGGAAAGGCAGCGCGAAATGAAAATAAGTGAACGATCAAGAGTGTGAAGATTTTAACTTGTTAATTTTGAGATATTTGGTGAAGATGACGGAGCAAAAAAAAATGTCGATTACTCATCAAGTTGCCGTTGATGATGTCGAAGATTCGGCAAACATTTTAATGGAAAGTTCTCCGGTCCGTAATGGAAGCAGTTTTTCAAGCCGCGGCTCTAAGCGACAGTCGCAAAAATCAAAAAACAAAACAAACGATGCAAATATTGAATCAATTACATTACAAGAAAATTCTCCGAAAAGTCAGCCGTTGCCATTGAAGGCGTCGTTCCTGCGTAGAAAAGCTAAGGAATACGAAGGTAAAAGTTTATCTATCTGATCGAGCGTTATCACAAGTTTCACTTTGACTCAACTATTGCTTTACGTTATTCACTTTACTGAAAACAAGCACAGTTTTGTTGAAAGCATATAGAAGTTTCTGATAAGATTTGAAAGTATTTTCCTCACAACCACACAATTTACTCAATTTTCTCGAATCTCTCATGGAAAATATTTTTCAACGTGATCATCACGATTTCAGTCTCACGCGTTTCTTTGAAGTGACTCAACGCGATAAATCAATCATTCTTTGTTTTTTTTTTCATTTATCGATCAATTTGATTAAAACCTAAAAATTGTGAGAATCGGCGAGAGTGAAATTTTTAAGTTAAATTCTGAATTCATAGCTCGATGACTAATTCGATTTATTTAGCTGTGGAAATTTGATAAACTTGTGACTGAACAAGAGTCGAAAAGCAGAATAAACGAAATTCCTGTTGTTAAAATTAGAATTTCCAACGATTTTTTCATCGCTCGCCTTTGACTCGGAATTGTCTTTTCCGAGTCAAAGCTAATGGAAAACGACAAGATGCAAATTGATCGTGAGGCCTTCATTATTTCACTCAATCTCTCGTGAAAAGATCGAATATTCATTTAAGTAGTTTGGACTTTTTTATATTTCTGGACTTCGGCCAAATCGAAAATTTCTCGGAATGATTGCGAGTTAATGTCATACGAAGTCGCAAGAAATTTTATTATAATTTTTTTTTTGATCTTTTTGCGGATTTTAGATTCGTTTTTAGTTCTTCGTTGGTAAAATTAAAAAAAAAAGAGAAAAATAGGCAAAAATGCCTTTATTAGCTGATTTTCAAGAGAGAGCCGAACAATCGGGAAGACGACTGCGTGCATTTTCGAATGAAGCAATGCAAAATATTCAAGGAATATTTTCTCGAAGCTCGGACTACGTTCAACAAAGATTCGTTGCATTTAATAAAACCTGTCGGGGGAGGAAAACCGAAGATGCTAATTGGTCATCAGCATCAGATCGTACGTTGCAGCATAGGGATTCAAGTAAGAACAGCGTGTTAACCACGATGCTCGTGGTGCAGGAGAATAATTTAAGAACATAATAAGCTTTTAAGCTAATTGATACTAACAAGCGATTCTCCATAAGCTTAAATAACAAAATCTTTTATTAAATCACCTTACGGAATTTGTGTAATACATCAACTCAAGAAATTGAAAAGGAGACTTCATTTTACACTTCAATTTCCATCTCACTTGCACTTATCTTGAAATCACGCTTGTTATTGTTTTGTCGCATTCTATCCGCTCTCGTATCGATTTTTCCGCGACTCTCTTTTGACCTTTAAAAGGAATTTTTCCTTTTCATTCCCCGCTCTCATTCTCACGCTCAGTTTTATCTGAAGCTTTGGCACATATGCTTTGTAGCCTCTGAAGTGCTGGAAAATAAATATTTTTGTATCTTTAGCTAGGAAAATGAAGTTTTCGCAGTGGAGCTTTCAAATTAAAAATTTTATACGCAGTGAAATCAATTTTCTTTCGTCCTCGAAAACCTCGAATCTAACTTCACCTCTTGTATTTACTTCGAGTACATTCAATCTTTAATTCATGTTTGTAGTAGATTAATCGAACTGATGAGTATTTGACTAAGTAAAAGATTCGTGTCGACAGTGAGATTGTGCTATGGCCTTTTTCTCGTCATTCTACAAGGCACTTAGAATCACTCTGGTGAATCGTAAGTTAATGAGAAAAGTCGAAATTATTTATTGATGTAGTGTGAGAGAGAAAATTCAGATTTAAAACTTACTACTTTTCTTAAACTTCTAATTGTCTTGTTGAACGAAACAGCGGGGAATGAAAAAGGTGAAAATCGATGTTAGCTTTAGAAAAGGAATCGAACTAAAATTAGGAAACACTGACATAGATTAAAGTCAAGTGAATCGGTTTCAGGCGTACACACATAATTTTTGAAGCAAATACTTTTATTGATTAGTTTAACGTTGAAGCAGAAGAACATGAACGCACAGAGCCCAAAAACACCTCCACCTACTTCTAATTAAAAATTGAAATCGATGACGATTTTTAAAATTCAATAATTCATCGTCAGGAGACTAACCAAATCTACGCCTTTGAATAACTATACCCAAATTTCCGTGATAACAACCTTACACAAGCACGTAATGGATTTGCCTGTTTACTGTAATTCTAACATTCAACACTTTTTAGCTTTAAAATCATTTTCGATCGTTTGATAATATCGTTTAACAAACTTGAAATTTTGCTTTTAGATGAAGACGATGCGACCACGTCTGGACATAACATTGACGATTCAGAAAAACGAGTGATCTTCCTTAACCAACAACAGCCGCAAAAATATTGTAATAATCACATTTCAACAGCTAAATATAGGCAAGTCGCTCATTTCCATTAACAGATCATTTGTAAACTTTTCTTTTTTTTTGTTTTAGTGCATTAAGCTTCATTCCATCTTTCCTGTTCGAACAGTTCCGCCGTTATTCGAATTGTTTCTTCTTGTTCATTGCTCTCCTGCAGCAGATACCTGATGTGTCGCCTACGGGTCGATATACGACACTGGTCCCTCTTATATTTATCCTTACAGTCAGTGCACTAAAGGAGATCATTGAAGATTTTGTGAGCTGAAGAAATTTGATAATGTTACATGTTTTTTAAACAATTATAATTTTTTTTAGAAACGACATAGAGCGGATGATGAGATTAATCATCGAGAAATCGAATGCCTTCAACAAGGACAATGGGTGAATGTCATGTGGAAGAACTTAGCGGTTGGCGACATTGTTAAAGTGCAAAACAACGACTTTTTCCCAGCTGATCTCGTTTTGTTGTCTTCGAGCGAACCCCAAGGGATCTCGTTCATTGAAACAGCCAATCTAGATGGCGAAACCAATTTGAAGATACGACAAGGCATCCCGGAGACATCAAAGATATTGGAAGTCAAAGACTTAGTGCAATTACAAGGATCAATAGAAAGTGAACCACCTAACCGACACCTTTATGAGTACAACGGAAACTTTAAAGAACTTAATCGTCAAGTGTTGCCGCTTGGACCCGATCAATTGTTGCTTCGTGGAGCAATGCTTAGAAATACGTCCTGGGTGTTTGGAATTGTCGTTTACACGGGACATGACACGAAACTTATGAGAAATTCTACCTCTGCCCCGTTAAAGGTATTGTTGAATGTAGAATTTTGCTTAAAATAGTTTGCATCAAACTTTCATTTTTTCGATAGCGGTCGACTGTGGACAAATTAACAAATACACAAATCCTGATGCTTTTCTTCATTTTGCTCGTCCTTTGCGTTACCAGTGCAGTATTCAATGAGATTTGGACAACAAACTTCTTCGAAAATCATTGGTATTTGGGAATCAAAGGTGAGAAACATATTCTTTAATAATTTAAAATTTAAATTATATTTTCATTGTTTTTTAGATATAACAAAGAACTTCGCTTACAATCTTCTGACATTCATCATTTTGTACAACAATTTGATTCCAATTTCTCTGCAAGTAACTCTAGAACTTGTGCGGTTCCTTCAAGCGACTTTTATCAATCTTGACATTGACATGTATCACGCAGAATCAAATAGTAAGACTTAATTTAATCTAAAGATGTTTGTTGCAGCTTAACGATTTTATCTTTTAGCTCCTGCAATGGCTCGAACATCGAATCTAAACGAAGAACTTGGAATGGTCAACTATATTTTCAGTGATAAAACAGGAACACTGACGAGAAATGTAATGGAATTTAAGAAATGTTCGATAGCTGGCCAAGTTTATTCGTTAGAAAATCATTCTGAGGAAAATGGTGACATGTCTTCAACTTCATTCACAGCAACAGATGGACCAGCTCCATCTCGGATAAGCGAAAATATCAGATCAAATCAGCCAACGTCTGAAATGGCACGAGATTTCATGACACTTATGGCTATTTGTCATACCGTTATTCCAGAGATTAAAACTCCAACAAATCACGACGATGTTGACGGAATTAATGTCAATCCAGTTCAAGAAGATATTGTTTATCATGCTGCGAGTCCTGACGAGAGAGCTCTCGTATATGGAGCGAAACGATTTGGCTTTGTGTTTAATACAAGAACCCCAGCATACGTTGAAATGAACGCTTTGGGTCAACAAGAGCGGTATGAAATTTTAAATGTAATTGAGTTCACATCAACGAGAAAGCGAATGTCGATCATTGCGAGAAATTCTCAAGGAGAAATTAAATTATACTGCAAAGGTGCTGACACAGTAATTTTTGAAAGACTAGCGCCAAACGGACAACAATACAAAGACATAACATTGAAGCATCTTGAAGAATTTGCCACGGATGGTTTGAGAACTTTGTGTTTTGCAGTTGTTGACATTCCCGATGATGTTTACGATCAATGGAAAGAAACTTACAATAAGGCATCAACTGCAATTCAAAATCGCGAAAGAAAAGTTGAAGACGCAGCAAGTTTAATTGAAACAAATCTTATTTTACTTGGTGCCACAGCAATTGAAGATAAATTGCAAGACGGGGTTCCGGAAACAATAGCTGCCTTGCTCGAAGCTAAAATTAAGCTTTGGGTATTAACTGGCGATAAACAAGAGACAGCAATCAATATCGGATACTCGTGTCGATTGCTTCAGCAAGGAATGGATTTAATTATCATGAATGAAGACAGTTTAGACAACACAAGAACAAGCATAACAGCACACACAAGCAACATGTTTGCAGCGATCAGTTCGAGCAGCTCTTCGAGTTCCGAGAATCATATGAGAAAGGAAGCAGCTTTGATTATTGATGGAAAGACTTTAAAATACGCATTAAGTTGTGAGTTAAGGAGGGAATTCTATGAGTTGTGTATCAATTGCAAGGTCGTAATTTGCTGTCGCGTATCGCCGATACAAAAAGCGGATTGTATTATGCTTGTCAGAGAATGTTCGAAATCGAAGGATGTAAGTTGATTGTACTATAAATATCTTGATAGTATCTATTAATGTTAAATTTTAGCTCATGAATACAAAGTCTGATGTTGTTACCTTGGCAATTGGAGATGGTGCAAATGACGTGGCCATGATCCAAAGAGCTCACGTTGGCGTTGGTATTTCTGGCGTTGAGGGCTTACAAGCTGCTTGTGCATCTGACTATTCAATCGCGCAATTCAAATATCTGCGGAAGCTGTTGCTTGTACATGGTGCTTATTTATATTTTAATTTGTTTATTTTTATTTCTATTTAATCTTTTAAAGGCGCTTGGAATTATTCCCGAATGTGCAAATTAATCCTGTACAGCTTCTACAAGAATATTTGTCTCTACGTGATCGAACTGTGGTTTGCAATTTATTCTGGTAGGTTTTATTGTTATCAAGACTTTTGTAATTAAGAAACATTCCAATTACTTCTTTTAGGATGGTCGGGACAGATTTTATTCGAGCGCTGGACAATTGGATTTTACAATGTTTTCTTCACTGCTCTGCCGCCATTCGCGATTGGAATTTTCGACAAAGTGTATTCAGCTGATACACTTTATAGGTAATGTTACATATTCATTTATTATTTAGCTAGTTCATGAATGATTGTTTTTTTTAGAAACCCTCGTCTATATGAACAATTTCAAAGTGCGAGACTTTTCAATGTCAAAGTTTTCTGGATCTGGATCGGCAATGCAATGGTTCATTCAATAATTCTTTATTGGATGCCAATGTATGCTTACTTTGGAGATGTTGTTTGGAGCAATGGTCGAGATGGCGGCTATTTGGTGTTGGGTAACATGGTTTATACAGTAAGAATTAAATTACATTCTACGACAGACAAATAATTTTTTGCTTTTCAGTATGTTGTTGTGACAGTTTGTTTAAAAGCTGGTTTAATAACAAACTCGTGGACTTGGCTTACACATTGTTCTATTTGGGGTTCGATCGGTCTTTGGTTCCTCTTCATGTTCGCCTATAGGTAACGAATATTTTTTTATATTAATGAAACACATTTTTTATTCGATTTAATTTTAGTAATATTTGGCCGCATGTAAGAGTCGGTGCAGTTTTTTCTGGAACACATCACATGATATTTACAAGTCCTGTCTTTTGGCTTGGGCTAGTTTTAATACCAATCACATCTCTCCTCCTCGATGTATTGATTAAAGTGTAAGTTGTCTATTCTTTGAACTTTTCATCCAAACTCAAACAAAATTTAGATTTGTAATGGCTCGACTTGATCCATGGCATCAATCTGGCAAAGTTTTTGAAGTTCATTTTTCAAGTTTTGGTTTCACGCCTATCGTTGCCGTTTTGAAAGAGCCAACGCTATTTTGCAAATGTTCAACTCAAAATCTTAAAACAAGAAACCATCTACAGCAGCATTTCAAGTTAAATAATCAAGACTAATTATATTCTAGTATTCAAAACCGCCACAAAGGCAATAGTCGACATGTGCAACGGTCGGAGCATCCGAAAGCTGAAACAAAAGCATCGTGAGTGTCTAAATTTTCTTTCTAATTTTTGGGTTTCGAATTTTCTATTTAAATGACATTCTCTAGAAGTTCTTCTAGTGATAGTCATTCATGTTTTGTTTGTCTCCTTTATAACAATCGATCTTTCTAATCGGTAAAACTGATGATAAAATTTGTAATTTGAAATCAGTTTTTCTGGTCAAAGCAGAAAATTATCATGATAGTTGTGCATGTTTGCAATTTCTTACACTAATATCTTGATGCTTGATGTCACTTTATGTTGCTGTAGTCTGTGTTCCCTTATTATATGTTCGCAATGGCTAAAAGTCTTTGATCCATTAAAAAAAAGTTCCACGATTTAAGCATCACAAGTTGTTTGGAAGTGAAGGCAATCTCACGAGTGAAACTTAGAAGCCAACTTACTAAAACCAAGTTTTGTTCTTATTTCCCATTTCTCAACTTTAAAACTAACAAACTGGCATCATTTGAAATGAATGAAAATCTTTAATTCATTGAATCAACGAGAAAAATGTTAAATGTAAATTTAAAACATTCAATTAAAAACAGACAAGCAATTGGCACAATCAAAGGATTCTTCGGGTTTAATCGAGATCCAGTCAGCACAACAGAGCCTTACTCGTTGCGACAGAAAAAATCGTCCCGAAACTCTGTTGCGCCTTCTGAGACCTCTGACATTAAAGTGATAACTCCAGCGTCAACAATCTCGAATGAGTCGAGACAAAAGGACACGAACCGCACATGACAGGAAAAATCGCTACTTATCGAGTGGAATCCTCACGACTATTCCACTAACATTCCATATGCGATTCCGTATCTCGAATAATGAAATTGCTTATAAATTTCTAAAATCAATTTGTATTTGTTATTTTCATCTTTGTGTATTTCGTCTAAAATTTAATTCGCTTTTAGTTACATAATTTCGCTTTATTTTTTTAATAACGACGGTTCTCTTCAGTGTTGCTGTTAAAGGAAAAGTTATAAGGAAACTACTGAAAGCGTTCAGGATTCCTATGAGAATGAGTTTGAGGGCCGTCGGCAATCTCGCCTTTATGAAAAAGAAAATCAATTTACAAACAAAAAAATCATTTTGTGATTTTGCCTAAATTAACCGAGTTCTTGTAAAAATTTGTTCTAATTAGTGTAAACAATTTTATCTCATGCGTACGCTGGTTGTCTATTTATTTTTCATTAAGTAGTCGATGCTCAAACTATTTAGAACAAAAGTAAAATTCCATCACAAAATGAAATAGACCTTAAGCCAGACTTCTGGCTTTGAATTAGTATTTCATTTAAATTATGAAGTATTAATATTTTAAATTGTGAGTAACTTATTCAGAATAAGAAATTTTAAGCTATTTTCTCGAGAAAGAAGTAATTTTTATTCCTACACTGCACTGAAACTTTCAAAATTTACTTAACCAACATGATCACTAAATTTCGCTTATATTCAATCAAAATTCGAACAAAGTCATGATCAACTGTAATACAAATCGTTCGAAAAAAATTTAGTAAGAATTAAAATTAATATCACTTTTTTTTGTTAATTGGTGCTCTAATTAGTCTTAAAACGCAAGCAATAAAACAACTTTTTAACTTGTTTCTAACAAGTCTGTTGATTTATTAATTTTCATTTGTAATCGAAGTTGCTTTACTTTATTTTAATATTGATAATTGAGATTACATTTCTTTCTTTTCATCCCTATTCGTTTCGATTTACTCTCTTTAACTTTGTTATCAAAAACAAACAAACTGAAACAAACCATCAAAATTGTCTAGAACTATGCATGCACTTGGATCTATAATCAGGTGTAAGTAAAATAAAGAATTTCTAAATTTGAAGTTAATTCATTTAGAGAGCTATTTAGTTTAGTCTCATCTTCATTACAAAACAAAGTTATGCACAATGCAATACATTCTTCTTGACTTGTTTTATTTCCTTATTTATTTTGTTGTGTGCATGAAGTTCAGTCAAAATATCTGAAGTCAAATATTTGGAGCCGCACAGAAAGTCCTTTCAGGTTTATAAACTTAGTAGCATGAGTTTTTATGTATTCTTGTTTTTTATGTTAATCTTGTTTCTAAATCGCTACTCTGACCTGAAAGCTTCTTCAAAAGGTCTATCGTTTCAATGTTTCAGTGGTACGTTAAATAGATAAGAAAGAAAAATTACATATTTTATCATAAGAGAAATTTTCCCCACATTTCTTTAATACTAATGATTTCAAAATTGAGATATCGACGGTATTTATCGATTTTCTTTCGCCATCGTCTTTAAAACAAATTTCTCCTCGTCCCAATCATTGCAATTTCTCCGACTACAGATTAACTGAGACGGCTCGTCTTTTGGTACGTACAAATGTCCGAAGAGTTTTTGGAACAGGCGGGACGAGTCGATCGCATTCTGCTGAAAAACGTGAAATGGAACTTAAGCGTAAGTAACCCTACTTGAAAAAAAGTCCCTCAAAAGTTTTGATGAAAGAGTGTAGAATTTTTTAATTGTGCTTTTAAGAAATTTTCAATCCTATTTTTTGTACATATATAAACTCTACATCGCACACGAATACTCACCTCAATCGCTTACTTCAAACGCATAAACGAAATATTGAATGATTTTCCAAGTTAATCTGTTTTCTTTATTCATAATGTCTACAGATGGATTTGCATTTTCTCAAGAAGAGGGCGGCGTTATCACACAATCCGAAGTTATTCGATGTTACGACTCGAACCAACCAAAACCTGAGGGAAACTAAGTTCGGATGTAATAGTTAACATTATGCGAAAACCAAAAACTAGTAAAATACTAAGATCATAACATTTTTTCTCTTTGAAACAATCTAATCGTTCTCAATGTTTAATTATTTACATGTTCAGATCAAAAGTGAACAAAATAAAGACGTGAATCACCTTCTTAACCTATTAGTGATGATATATTTTTTCTGGAAGACCTTTTGGAAGAGATTCTATAAATTGTGCCATCAAAAACCATCTCTAAGACTTATAAGAGTTTTGAAAGAAACCAACAAATATTCTTTTCAATATTAATTTTTATTTCCACTTTATTTCTTTTATCAGTAAACCCAATTTTATCAGTAAACAATGTTTACTAAACATATCTACATGGAGTTATCCTTGAAAATGTCTTAACTTTTAAAAGATATTTGAATTTACATACAGCGAGAGAGTTTTCACACTAAACATACACTTAATATCTTAACGATTTAGAATAAATATTTTCTGCGCTTTCCTTATCTTCCTTTCAGAGTTCTATTGAACGTTGACTTCAAGTTAAGAACTTCTACTCTAGTAATCGTCACTCATGGACACTTATTATTTTTTGGCTTCTAACATTTTTACAATCAGACTAAACACAAATATTGCTAAAAATACACTGAATGAGATTTATTTTCAATTTTTCATTAATGGTTTGGTTAAACTTTATTACATTCTGCCTCGAATAAACGATAATATTTTCTTTTCTCTTGTCCTCGAAATACTTGAAAAGCATTTCAAATCGAAAAGAAATAGATGTGAAGAGAAACTCACTTAATTTCAGCTCAAAAATATCACAAGAAGATTCCAAGAAATGCCTTTAAGTTTCAAGTTTGAGGTTCACGAAGTTACACTGCTACATTGTGTGATTCAACCACGTGATTCAAAAGTACTAATCAACAGAATTGCTTTGCATTGCTATTTATCTCGTCATGGAAAAGGAATAACTCTTCTAGTTGGTAATTCAAATAATTGTGACTTGCAATCCCAACTATTCGTATGGTGATAGCTTCTTGTAGAGTTCAAAGTTGTCAACCTGATGAGCATTTGCATAGTGAGAATATGAGCCTAGATGTGGGCTGACATGAGACGAGGTTACATGACTCATTGAGTGCGGCGGATACAAATTTGTAGGACTTCCCCAATTGCTATATCCTAACGACGACGGAAAAATCGATGCTGTGAAAGAGAAAATGGATGGATCTCGATGAGTGTTCTTTAAAATTCCATCTTGCGCAAAAAAAATATAGCTAAATCAACTTTGATTAGAGTTCGTTGCTAAACCGAGCGACGACAACGAAATCCTTTAAAGCGTAATAAAATTCCCCATTTTCTCCCCTCTTCACGTGAAAGCAACAAACATGACATGTATCTAAATATCAACCAATGAAATATTTTTTAAAGTGGATGGAAATGAAAATGGCACACTAACGTAGAAAGAAAAGTTTACTGCTTCGGTTATATATAAAACCACCCCCATTTTCCATCTGATTTGGAGGCATAAAACATGCGATGAGCAAACGGGAGTTTGAGAAAATGAAACGCACACAGATATCAGTCTAATCTTCGTTGTGAAAAGAGGAAGCGCGAAAAATAACAATGAAGGAAAGAACGTTCATTATTTAAATGTAAATTCTTAGATAGACGAAGTATTATTGAAAAGTATGGTGGGGCAAGGCGGGAGAGGAAAGCGGAAAAATGGGGAAACAAGCCAGGAAAGTTCATATTTCCGAGAGGACTTCCCTTTAAGTTCCGACCGTCGAAAAATGGTACCCCGAACGGATATTCTCGCTCACACAATGACGTACAATTATCGGGCGCTGATCGACGGCGTTGAGCCTGGCTTGTGCCATCCATTTTTTGAACGATTGACGCTTTAAGCTTTAAAGTGTTTGCCGACGGAAAATTCAAACTGCGAAACTCACCCGAGGATGATGTCATGCTGTGATGCGGAGACATGAAGGAACTGAGTTTTGCTCCATGATATGGCGACATGAATAAATCACTTTGATACTTGTACGAGGCATCTGTTGCTTGCGGTTGAGTTGCCGCAGCTAACCCAGCAAAGTCAAACTTGTACGCATAGCGCTTTCCTGCGAATCAAGTTGATGAAAGACATTATTTTAGTCGCTGCTTTTAATTAAAAAGAAATATTCATACCATGTACTTTGGTCATTATGTTCTTGTCGTAGTAATACCTAAATGAAAAGAAGGAAAACTTAAACGTTGTAGCAATTTTTTCAAATGTAAAAATGTAAATGCGGAGGACGACGGCGAGAAATTTTGTCACGCTAATTAACAGCAAGTGATGCAAAAGTCAAGAAGAATGTTTTAAAAATGTGCGAGAAATTAAATAATAAGAAACATTTGTCATCACAGATAGAATATTTTTTATTTGTTGATACTTTTATGATTCATTTTTTTCTCTATGTACCAGGTCTATCTTTACAATCGAATGACATTCACATTGCTTCGATATATTTGATCGAACTGTTTCTCTGATTTGATTACAGCATTTCATTACGGAAAAAATTTCATTACGGATTCAATCTGAATCTCTCTTCGGTTTCTCATTTTTTCGATTTGTTTTTAATAAAGATTTTTTTTCTATTACGTTTTGATAGTGAATCAACTTTCCGATTAAATACAAACGAGTTTCTTTATTCTTAGCAGTTGTTTCATACAGAAAGCAAAACAAGATCGATATGAGAAAAATATCACAAAAGCGAATTAAAATGAATGGAAATTAAAATAAAATTTACGCACGGATTCATCCGATTTTCTCGGATGTGGAAATTTTCATCTCTTTCTTCCGTTGAATGCCGACTGAAATTCGCAGTGATTCTTGAAAGCGAGGGATCGTAAAAAGCCACCCTACAATAAATAACCCTAAGCAACGAAAGCAAATTATATGAACTGAAGAATGTTTTTCTTTCTTTTTTGATTTTGTGGGATGAATTTATGAAATTTTCCTTCGGCAGTAAAGTGGGCATGAAAAAGTTTGCATTTTAATTTCGAGATTTGTGTTCAAATTGCCAAACGATTTAATTCGGATTGAGTAATAATGTGTTGAAAATTCTCTTGGAATTCTATTGGAAAATAAAATTATTTCAGCTTCATGCTTAGCTGTGAATGGTAAATTAAATAATTTTTAATCTAAAGGGTTGCACGGAAGTGACTTAGTTGTGACAAGAAAATCTTAAAGAATCTCACCTTAACGCTCTACTTAGCTTGTCGTAGTTCATGTTTGGTTTCGATTTCCGTTCGCCCCACCTTCTCGCTACCTCATCAGGATCTGTCAACTTGAATTCTCCGTTGGTACCTTCCCATGTTATGCAGCCAGCGTTTGCTGAGTCGCTTAGTAACTCTAAAAGAAACTGCCATAGCTGAATTTGTCCTGAGCCTGAAATGGACGAAATCAATATGAAATGAGTCAATGAAGGATTTTTTTCATTATTCGTTCTTGAACGTTCGGTAATTAGACTTAATGAATCAAAAAATAATTTCAATAACGGAAAAAAAATATTTTCTGGCATCGAAGAATGAGATAAAAACCTTTTCTGTTCCAATAAAATTCTGCAAAGGAAGAAAAATTGGTTTAATTTAAGTATCGCGTGTTGAGAAGTAATTTTACTTTTTTAGCTTCTCAAAAAAGTCTTCTATTACGCGATAGAAGCAAGTAAATGGAGTTTAACAAAAGTCAGTTAATTACTATCATTGAAAGTAAGTTTTGGTGTCTCAAATGAATTGCATGAAAAATGAGATTCGCAAAGCGATAATTTTCTCAGGAACAAATCGTCGATACTACCATCAATCATTGGTACAAAGAGATAATCAAAACATATTTTTCCCGCCATTCGAGTGGAAAAATGTGAATTTATTATCATAAACACTAGTAGAGTTCGAAAGTCAATTTTCAACCCTCCGTCGGAGCTTCGCATGTGCATTCCCTGACGATCGTAATTTTTATTGCGTCTAATAATGATTCAAATCACTGCTCTATTCTCTTTCTCATGAGTCAATGATCAGCGATTTCGTACGAGGGCGAACTATTTTTCCTCTATCAACGAGTGTTTTAGTTCGGGTCGAAAATTCATAAATCAAACGAAGACATTGCAAAATGTTTTCTCTTGGGAAAAATCAAGGCTTGCAGCGATGACTCAGAAGTTTTTTAGGTGTTGATTAATAACCCATCAGCAGTGATTTTTCTTGATGCAATTTCTCATGCCACTCCTTTTGCAAGCACCAAGTCATAAATTGTTTTTTAATTTATTCATTCGACCCCACGATTAACTCACATTAAACTCTTGGTCAACATTCTAGAAATTCCTTGCATTTAAGTTTTTGGTTTTTTAGGGTGCAGGACCCCTATCAACATTAAATAGTCTTGTATTGTATTAACGCGACGGTGAGTGGAGAATATAAAAACTTGGTGAGAGAAAAGGTGAAAAGTCATTGAATATATTGAATTTCACAATATAGCTCTTAGCTGATGTTTAACTTTTGACTAAGAAAACTAAGTGCAGACGGGCATGTCACGATATTTGACGTGAGCAGTCGTTCGTGATGCTGGCCACGTGGCGTTTAAAACAACTCGACTGCAACTGTTCCTTAATTATTATTGTTTTTATTCATTCGCTGTTCACGGAACGTTCCGAGTTTTGATTTGCTGAGGGTGCCAAAACATAAAATAAACATAAAGCGATTTTTATCTAATTTCTGAATGAACCATATATGAAATTTGCAATTCCAATTCATTCGGGACTGACACATGTGATGCAAGTTCTCTCTAAGCCGTGAACCAGGTGCTTGAATATTTTCAAATTTAATTTAAACGCTTCGTTCGAGGAAATCAAAGTTTGTTCGTGACGAAAATTATTACGAAACTCACCTGAACTCGCTAGTCTACTGCTAGTTGCTCCAAACATTTGATATGGATCTGAAACGAGTCCAAATGGACGAAAGATTTTATTATAATTTCATAGACGCAATCTAAGATAGAAATCTTTCTTCACGGTCTCTGACTAAAATACATAAAACCATGTCGCAATAATTACGCGTAGCACAAATAATTTGATAATTACCTAAAAAAAATATACGAAAATAAAACTTTGTTATTCACCCTTCTTTACTATTTCGTCTGATAAAATCTCAGCGTGAAATTTATTATGTTGCAATAGAGTCTCGAGTATTGATTAGATGATTTGCATATGAAAAACATTATCGAGTTGTGTCACTAAGTAGGAAAAGCTTGAATTTGCTGAGCGATATTTAAATTGGTAACCTTTTTATGGCTAAGTATTTAACCTACTTCAAAGATTTTTGTAAAGGTAATAATTACCTATGCAATTTGTTTCAAGTTTATAAATAGCTAAAGTCTTCAAGAAGCTCACTTAAACATCAAAGTTAACTTTCAGATACTTAAACATCTTAATTTCTTTTTTCTTCCAGTTCCAAGTTTACTAATTGAAATTATACGAGAATTATAAACGTTTGAATTCTTGCTGCAAACTCCGGTGAAAGCTAAGAAAATAATTAAATGTTACATGCGGAAATTCCTTTTGTCTGAAAATCAATCGCAGTCAAGACATAAAACAAATTCGTTCGCTTCTCAACTTAAGCTTACATTTTCCACAATTTTCCTGCCTTTTGTTTCATTATTGCTTTTTTATGTCTTGGCGTTTCGGTCACGCCATTTGAATTTTAATTTGCCCTCTGCTTTTCACGGAAAAAATTCAGTCATTCTAATGGTTTTATTTTGCGATGTTGGTGTTGTTAAGTGAGTCCATGACTTTCTCTCCTTTTCACTCCACGAAGTCGCAACAAGAAAAACTATAAACGAGATTATGAAAGCTTTAGACTCTCTCACGCACGCTAGTTACTTGAAAGCTACATAGTGTGAGGAATGCAAAGCTGAGGAAAAGGAAACTTCTAATGTGAATTAAACATGTCGTGGTATAACCGGTTTGAATGTGATAAAATAACATGTTGTCGGGTGCTGATAATCGGAAAATGTAACTTAGAAAAATAATATAGCATTAAACGTGAGATATTTCCTCCATTTTGTTAAAACAATAAATTTAAAATATTCAATGTTTTCTTTTAGCTTTTTCCTGACGGCGGATGTAACTATTTAATTTGTTTAATTAATTTTGGCATGAAAGCTTAGTCGGGAGTTAACAGCTAGCCAAGTTGAGAAAACTATCGAATCAAAAGCTTTTTATTTCTATCAGAACCCTCCGAATGCTTAAATATTTTCAATTATGTCGCTTCTTAAACAACGAGTGTCTAATTATTTAATAACGCACAGTGAATGCATGTGTCGTCAAACAACTCCCTCATGATTTTACTGATTTCAAGTGATGGAAGTTGAAAGTGTGGCATTTTCAAGAACCTTTAAATTCAACAGAATCCGAGCGGGTGTTTAAAAATGTGTATGCGCTCGCAGAACCGAAATAAACGTATTCAATGATTTAAAATGTATTCTCTGTTTAAAGTTTACAAATGAACAACTTTCCATGCGCACTCAAGTTATTCTGAAGAGGTTTGTGTGACAAGCTCGTCGTTTTTCACAATTGAAATCATTCGAAAGTCCTTATCATTGTAGCTATTCACTAAATTGCACTTTGAAACGTTCGATATGGTGAAATGAAATGTTTGTCATGAAAGGGAATTTTGCATTTTGATTTTAAGTACCTATAGTTGACAATACACCGCATGCATGAACTGTTTTTGAAGTCTCTTGAAGAGTAATGATATGAAAAGTGGAATAGAAGGAAGAATCAGAGCTAAAATTATGAATATTTCTTGGATTAAGGTTTCCCAACATGACCATTTGCCATCTGATTGCCACATTTTAAGCGTAATCGATAAATAAACTAACGCTACTGAATATTTACTGAAGAGGCGTAATCAAGACTTCGCCATAATTGCCTTAATTTTCATCAAAGTTTCTCAGACTGCTTCTTCAAACAATACTCTCCTACATACACTTAAAGATCACGTCTCGATTAGTGCTAACAAACTAAATTTCCATTAGGACGTTGAAGATTAATGAAGATATATTTAGTGAGAGGAATAACTTTATATCTGACATTGAAGGGAGTAAACACGACCCAGTGTCAGAAATTTTATTTTTCCTCTCGCCTATCGATATTTCAGTTCATTAAGTTCATTCATATGTGTGCTTGGTAAACAAAAAAGCGATTTTATTCTTGTGATGTTTGTCAAATAAATTAAAAGAATATTTCATTATGTACATCTCAATCACTTCTTCGCTTCCCTTCGCATCGTTTCTTCAATTTATCTTCGTAATTTTTATGAAAAATCTTCAAAAGAAAAGGCAATTGTGAGAAGCATTTGAGTAGGAAAATCAGACGATAAAAGTATTACGCCTTCGTCAGTCTGTGTATGGAAGTGGAAGAATCAAAATTCAAAGACTACTCACAATGATGATAATGCTGAAAAACGTTTGCCTAATCAAGCGTGAAAGTGACATGTACCGCTTTCATGTGATGTAGATTCTTTTTACACAAAAGCTAATATTTTTCTTTGTAAGGAAAAGCCATTTAACTCGTTTTACATGAATATTGGCGAGAATTCTGTAAAAATTGTCACATTGATTTCGGCTAGAATGGAATTGCATGTTCCAAAAAATTTCCCCTCCAGAAGCTTCTATATTTGATTTGTAAACAAGACCCAGAGAAAGAATGTATAAAGGTTAAATTGACCGTTCCGGCAATACCAATCGATGTGTCTATGTTTTTCGAGAGATCCCTTCGAAAGATTGCCTTTCAATATTGGTTTTTGTATTTAAAAATCAAGTGACTTTTTTTTAGGTTTAAAAAAGTTTTAGGATGTAGCTACAATTTCAATCGATATTAAGTATTAAGCTTACCTGGTTGTCTGAAGTGCGTATGCGAGTCCAAAGAAGATTTTCCGACGCTTACGGTGGTGAGAGAGTTTGTTGAGTATGCTGTGAATGAAAAAGAAAATTACACGATGAATCGAAATCAGAGACAATCATGTACAGACAAAAAGATTGAAAAGTCACACTTCGTTAGGCCATTTCAAAGAAAATCCTTTGTACAAACATAAACGAGACGAAATTTTATTGCCAAATTATCGCTTCGAGGCTTTACTGAATTTCAAAATAGAAAACATCCAAGTGGCATCATTATCTCTCACACAAGATTCACCCTTTGCCATCACCACTGAAGCTCGTTTAAAAATCATTAGAAAGTGTCATAACATTTATGTTAGCGAATGAAAAGAGATGTTAATAAAGCGAGAAATCAAAGGAACAGCATCAGTGTTTGAAAGCCTCGGAGCGTTTAAATGTTTGCCATCGCTCTGTCACGAAAATGAAATTTTGATTATGATGACAGTAGTGACAAAGCGGAAAATGTCTCGCGGCGAATAGCGCGTTGTAACATCATTCGATATTTCTTATATTCCAACAAAATTTTGATTTTCTTATACAATCATGTTTTTTAACAAAAAAGAAATAAAAATTTAAGTCATTTACCTGGTGATTGAGAAGTGTGTGCACTCCATGTTGATTTGTACGATGAATCTGGTTTCGATAATAAATAAATTAATAAAAATATATTCAATCAAACAGACGTAAATGGCAATTTGTTTCAATTTTTGTTATGACCAAAACAAAATTTGACGACGGAATTTACGTATTTCAGTCTGTTTTTAGTTCTATTTAAGTTAAAAATAATTTAACTAAAATTCACAGAAATTTTCTTTTAAATTCATTGATTCCATCGATTATTTTTATTCTACAATGTTAATTACCAGCAAACAGCATCGAAATATTATTTAACGTTCCAGACGTTCGTTGTAAATAGTCAGTAGAAGAATTTTTTATATCAATCATTTTGATTTTTTTTTTCAATCACATAACTTTCACGGATTTATTTATTGAAAACAATGAAAAGTCGCAAATCGTTTAAATTTCCACAGCCACTTTTCCTTTCCTTTTCTTAGGAAAAAATCAGAATTAGTTTGAATTTATTTTTTCATCCACGTTTGTTGCTTAATTTTATTGTGTTGCAAACGGGCATGTTGATACTGATGCTTAACGGAAGCCGGAACCGGGCGGCCAACCGGACACCTTTTTAATGCACACTTATAAAATATATTTCCGATTTTATTTGTTGCTCTTTCCTTTATGTCTTCCAACCACTGTGAACGATTTTCGAACCTTTCTCTTAATTGAAATCTCGAGAATGAGCAAAAAAATCAAATATATTTTCACTCCGTCCTAAGTCACTTCTCGCAAAACATTTAATGACAGCACACAAAAAATCTACAACTTGTGAAGAGATCTCTTTCTCGTAAGGATTTTGTGTAATCAAATATATCCTGAAAAATTTATTAAACTATCCGCTTACGAGTTCAACGACGAGTTGAGACCGGATAATACTTAAACTTTTTACATATTGTTCCATTATATGACACGGATTTTCTCATTCACTAGACGATTTTCCTTTTCACGTTGCTACATACGCAAGCGACACCAATACACTGACTTATTCACCCTTAGCAACACCCAATAAATGCTCAGTGGGTGTGTTTCACTGAACGAACAACAGGCTTTCGATGTGAACAATTGCTACAACGACTCAAAAGACGCGTCAGATTTGTTAATGTATTCAAGAGAAATATTTACACAGGAAAGAGACGAATGCATAAACCACCGAGGAACCACTTCCTTTTCCTTTTTCACGTTAGGATATTCGTCATTATACTCCTGTCTCAAATATACTTTGACGAAAAATTATTTTTCATTACAACATTGAGAAGTTTTTAAAGAATGTTGATTGATATTTGTAAAATGTTTTGATTAGAAAGAAAAACACACACGTTTTGAATATCTATTTTGAGAGAACATGTTTTCAAGGAACTTTCCTCCTTTTCAGAGTTTCAATTGTTGCGCAAAATCCTTCAAATTTCTCCTGAAGCTAGTCGAAGGAATGCGCAAATATCAATTAGAAGTTTGTTCCTCCGACAGTGATAGCATCAAACAAATTCTCGATTAACACTCACATAATACCATTTGATGATTAAATCCCATCGAAATGACTTTTGAAATTGTTTACATGTTTCGAGGGCTTAATTTCCCACGATGCAAGAACTCGACGGTGAAACAAAATAGTAAGAGAGCAATCACACGTATCATTTGCTGGTGAACAATATGCTTACGATCCCTCCCTGAGCTGCAATCGCACAATAATCACTTTAACCACCCCACTTGAAATCGAAAGTGAGTGAGATAATTCGATAATAGAAAGAAAATGCGTAAATGACATTCAGAGATAATGAATAGATAAATATTTTCGGCTGTAGTGCATTTAAAAGAAATAAACAGAGTTCTATTCAGTGCCGACATGAGAGATTCGCAACCCTTCACAAACACGTGCCCTTCGAAAAAAAAAATTCATACGCTTCAACCCCGTTTCACAACCATCTACAGTGGCATTACACAATGCATTGTTAATTGCTTGTGATATATTTTTTTCCTCTTCGTAGTTTTTATTTGTTTCGGAAGTGGGGAAAGAAGGAAAGCGAAAAATTGTGACTTGAGATAGTATCGCGTTTTGTAATTGATTTTTTTTTACGCGATAGTCTATTGCTTTCACAAGACTTTAAACTTTTTAAATTTAAATTTTTTCGTCACCTTCTAACATTAATTTTCTGATCTCCCTCAAGCTTTTGAGTTCTCATTTTTGTCACATAACATATTTGTTAATTTCAACTGTGCAACCCCTAAATGAGCAGTTATCTAAACGGAAGAAAGATTGCTTACATTTCGGTCTCTGATTTTGTGAGCGTGTCAATAATGATCCGACACGTGTTTGAGTGCAGGAGGAAGTCATATTTTGCTTTTTTTATTTCTCCGTCTCAAGTTGCTCGTTTTAATTAAATCTTTTCATTAGATCTCACTGCTTAATCGAAATTTGTTAGAGTTGTTCTCTATTACTTGTATCTATCAACAAGAGGAATAACATTTAATAAATTGTTAGGAGTTTTATCATATTTCTCCTTTCTAAAAGTAATGCCATCTGCAAAAAGAATGTGAAGGCTACTTTTAAGCAAAACATAACGGTCTCGTAGCTTCAACTCATTGTGTTTAAGCAGATATATCTCTAATTAAATTCTCAAGGGACTTCTCTGACAGATTAAAAAATAAAAGTCTACCAAAACTTCATACAACGCATTTTCACACTGGGAAATGGAGAGCAGTGGCAGAAAATCTTCCCCCGCTTTGGATGAAAAGCTCAGATTGCTTTATAATGAAAATTTTATAATAAATTTTGCTGGTGTCGCAATAAATTTTCGCTTTCACAAATATTATTTCATATTCCGCTTTAATCGCTATTCACATTTGAGTTAAAATATTAATTTATTGCCGACAGAGCCAAAAGTAAACGCGTCGGCGTTGGATGGAAAATGATAAATGGTTCTTGCGATTCCTAAATATTTTAATCGCTGGAAATTTGTAATTTCTTACCTGATGTGAATTTGGATGACTTTGCGCTCTCGTTTTGGGAAGAATTTTGTATAGTAAGTGCTTTGTCGCTTATGACAGTGACTGAAAGTTAAGAAATTTGAAAGTTTAGTATCGATAAAAGTTAATGGTTTCACATCGACAAGGATGATTTGCGAAATTCTCATACGCGTTGTGACACGCGCACACACAATTCACGCCAATTAAGCAATTTGAAAGGGCCAACCCTAAAGATTTCGACAATGATCTGTCTATAATGTTATCCCCTATTAATGCGATATCATCCCTAATGTAAATATTTATTTATTTTCATTTGTTTACTGGTGAGTTTCCGAAATGATACGAGGTTAATGTTCCGATTTTTCAAATCATCGATGCTTGAGGAAAAGCATAAATTATGTTCTTGAAAACTTGAAAAAGCGCACTGAATAATAGCGAATCCTTATTCTTATGTATCGAATCGAGAAGCGTGTTCTGAAGTCTATTGTTGATCACCAAACGGAAATAATTAACGATTTTTTTTTCTCGGTTCAATTATCAAAGAGCGAATTGTTTGATTTTTCCTCAGGATGTGAACTTTTTTGTTCGTCTCGGAACGCAAGAGTAACTTACTTTGTTGGCGTGACTTTGATGATTCGGGAGATGTTTCGTGAGTCTGCGGAACAGAGTTAAGTCTCTGATTCAACATACCATTGGAATGGGAGTGATGGATCGCATTGGATGGAGCACTACCATTTTCTTGTGGAGATAAATTAACATTGCTTTCGTTGTTATGGATGTGATTGCTTAATGTTGTGGAAGAACTGTTTTCATGTGGTTCATTTCTTTGAGTCGCGTATAAGTCACTAAACGCACTATTATTTGAGGAAGACCCCAGAAATGTTCTGTCTTGCAATGCCGCTTTAGCTTTTTCTACACTTTGCTTTAGCTGCTCAAAGGTTGACTGATGAAAGCGATACGAGCTCCAATCACTTGAATTCTGTGCAAATGCAAACTCTTCTGTTTTAATAATTGAATTTAATGGTGACGACGGCACTTTCTTCACGTCCAAAGCCGATTGATAGGAACAAGAACTTTCATACATATTTTAAGAGAAGTTTTGTCTGAAATTTAAATAATTTTTATTGATATTAAAAAATTATTTTGGTTGCGATCTTAAAGAAAAACTATCAAATTTTCTTATTAAGAAAATATTTTAATTTTTTTTCACTCACCTAGTAGAGCTTGAAATATTTAACATTCATTGACTGTAATCATTTAACTTAATTCACTTGTTATCAACAGAGTTCCTATCACTCATCACACAACTTTGTTTGTATTCACTTGTTAGTTAATCTTTTTTCAAGTTTGCAATAAATTTACACGTCTTGAAGCAGCATTTCCAGTTGTCATTTTTCACTTTCACATGTGAACTTTAAGAAAATTCGAGTGATATTCTTTCTTCGTTTCGATTTTGTGCTGCTCGGAAATAAGGCAATGGAACTATGTATGTAAAAGACCTTGGCCGTTGTTTTGAAAAACTGGATATCCGCTTCGAATGACTGCCAACAATGACAAGAGGATCATCCTCGAAGGAAAGGATTTTTTTATTAGTTTATGCGATGAGAGAGAAGACAGGAAAAATATTTACAAGGCAATGAAAACGAAACGTTCCTTTCACACGAATGCGTAGACGACAAGCAAGGGATGGTCTAGAAATACTCACACACTCGTCTATACGGATAAATGTGTTCTCTCGATGCTCTTTTCGCTTGCAGTCGAAGATGAGTGTGTGATGATACCTTCAGTCAAAATGAAAATTCAATGGGCGTGGTTTAGCGGAAAATCTTTTTTCTGCAATGGAAGCAGCCAAAATCAAAAGACTTTTATGCCTTTTATTCAATGCTGAAATTTCTGGGGCTCATTATTGTTCAAAAACTTGACTGACTTTGAAACAACGCAGACTTTTAATTTTATTCTTTCTAAAAATATTTTTCCTTGAAAGTAAGCTGAAATTTTCATGTTTGCAAACCAGGTGTTTAATCGTGTACTAAATGTTTTGTGATAGGGGAAGGTTTGACAAGATAAATTGGAAACATAAATATCACTAATTGGATTGAATAAAAAATGTTCACAATCTCAGAGAATAAATCATAGATCCTATTTTGTCGATAAAAAAATACTTTTATGAATTTAAAGTTGGCTAATCTTCAATCTTGAGAATGTTCAAACCCCTTTCTGAAAAATGAAATATAATTACATAAACCATAACCATAAATCAAAACGTTTAAGACTCATCGAATGAATTAAAATGAACGTCGTTATTTGCATGTCGCGTGTGAAGTTCCTGTTTCGGTCACGTGTCCAGGAGTTCATCGTTTAATTGCTGAAATAAATTTCTGAAATAAATTGAACGAAACATAAATTGAATGAATTTGTAAAGTTTGATTTTTTTTAAAGAATCTTGATTAATACAATATCCGGCAGTGATGATTATTTTTCATTTTCATCTATCGAAATTTTTAGTTTTCATTGCTTACAAAATCAATAATTAAGGTAATTGTACACAAATTAGAGCGGATATTTGTCAGTACCTTTAATATCTGACTTGTTCAAGCTATTTCAAGACTGTTGATGATCAATTTTTGAACAGAGTTTTAAAGTAAATTTTCCTTTTTCTTTTTAGTTCTTTCCATCCAAATTAAAATTGGTTTGGGAGAAATCAGCTTTGGTCTCCCTATGAGTTTCTACAAGACGACATTAAGCGTCATTTTCTAAGTTTCAATTAAATTGTTGTTTCGATTTCTTTCTTTGCGAGAAAAGAGGTGGTTGCTCAGTTTACCGGTGTAGAAATTCTGCTTTGATAAATTCAACGAGTGTTTGTTTAGATTAATAAACAAGATGTCAAGTTGAAACACATGCGTCATCTTTAATCATGTTCATGAGACAATACTGAACTTTCGATTGCCTAGCTACAATTTGACAAAATCAATTTTTTTCTTCTCAAATAAAAATTACAGTGTATCGATTTCTTTTTTGAAACTAGAGAATAAACGCGTTCAAATGCGTTTGAACAAATAAGTTCATTTACAAGATGATTTCTTTTCATAGACAGCATCAATCTCATTTGTAGGACGCTGAGAAGCAGAGTGAAATACTTCATTTGATTACAGCAGCTAACACTTCTTGTACGTTTATCAACAAATAATTTAATTCTCTTGTGATCTGGTCAACATATTACAATATTTCTTTTTGATATGGAAAAGTGTAAAGTGGTCATGAAAAGAAGCTCAACAAGGGTGTGGCTGAGAGGGAGTAGGGGATGATAAGAACGGATCCCAAGCATTTTCACACTTTTAATCCTTTAAAGTGATTTTAAAGTAAGATGACTTGTTTCACAGTGATTTTAAGAACATTACATTTCTTGTTGTTCGCAATAATCATTATTGTCGATTTTTTTTTGCTTAGGTTGGTAGCTTTGATGACATATTTACAGTTGGTTTTTAGGGGTTGTCATTGAAACGATGATTTAGATTGATTTAAGACGATTGATTTAGACGTCATAGACCGAAAACGAGTTGTATGATGGAAAGCTAGAAAATTTCAATTTTAAATGAGAATAGCGTGAGCAGCGGACAAAGCGGAAGACAAGTCAAATGTCATATTATGGTTTACCGATCAATAATTGTAATTAGAGTTCACGCACATAAATTTTGGGAGGAAAGTTTTCATCTTAACATTTTAAAAGTAACAAGAAGTTGACGAAGTTTCGGTGAAAACTCTTATGCAAAAATTGGAAAGGAAAAAATCATTATTAGTTGGTTTTCTTGCTAATGTTCAGCTTTAAGTTCAGCAATCTCACTTTGTGTGATCCTCGTTATATCAATAATTAGAAATTTATCTTTAATATGATATCGACACTTTGCTTTTGCTCATGTTAAAGGTCTTTTTGTGTTATAAGAAGTAACAGATAGAGTCCCTCTCTTGAATAAATTTCGAATATACTATCTTGAATTCAGTTTAGTGATAGAAGCTTAGTTTTTCAGTACAAATTAAATGAAATTTTTTCCCACACCCTACTAAGACATATTTGGGTCAATCTCTGCGGATCAGTCAACTTCGGTTGCTTCAGAAAAATGTCCGCGGACATCTAGTTGTGTTGCAAGCTGTAGCACAATATTAGCTAGTGAAGGATGTTCTAAAAGTTCGACTGCTGGCAGTGGAGGCTCACATCGAGGTCGTTGATGTCTTCCACGAAAACTTCGATGCAGTCGCATTGTTACATCACAGAAGACAAAACGAAGAATTAAAGTTCTCAAGAAGTCGTCACCAAAGAATTGAACGTATGAGGAGTCTGTGAAGAAATTAAATGAGTTTCGACGACATATTCAAATGTTTTCTATCTTACCAATGAATCCACTTCCTTGTTCAATGTCATCCATTCGGCATCGAGTCACGAGTCTAGATGCTTCCGTAACAAACCGATCAATGTAGCTTTGACATCTCTCCCAATGATGAATTGCGACATCACCAACGTTGCAAATATAACAAAGAGCAGTGAGTGGCGAGTGAAGGAATAATGTGAATAGCGAGCCATGATGATGGAGATCTAGAAATATCATTAAAATATGAACTTAAACGTCTTGAAATGGATGAATAATACGAACCTTTACTTTGAAAGTTTTGCGGCACGTCTTGCGGGGACATGAGAATTACCAATGGTTGGCCAAAATATTTTGGAATATGAGCAAACACGAACGAGTTGTCAGAGTCAATGATGATGAACAAGGGACGGCGAGTGTAAGGATATAAATCGCCTGGGTACAAGCAATGGGGCTCTTTCAAAGATTTTCCTCGTATTGACACTCCACTGTTATCATTGGCTTCTCGTTTAACGCTTGTTGCTAGTCCACCCAACTCATATCCATCTGAAATATAGTTTTGTTGTTACCAAAAAGCTTTGAAGAATAAAAAGCTAATCTTACAATCTTGCGGATGCTTTGTAGTCGAGAAGCAACCGTCAGCGGAAATGTAGAGCAGCAGAGCTCCACCAGGTGGCAGTTCCTTAAATCCGCTGGACAGAAACACCATTAACTGACTAAGCGATGGCTTGTACAATAAGTATTTATGAGGATTATCTCGCATTGCACGACGATTATCACCATTTTCTATATAACCCTTTGAACCAGGCACATAAGCGGGCATCCGACTCGTAGCTGGACTTGCATCTAAAAATACTAAAGTGATTTATATTATCATAACTGCATTGATCGTATCGTACCGTGTGGCATCGGCATGCCATGCGATAAGCCGTGAAATGATTCTTGGGGCTCTCTTTCCAATGTTTGAAGCATTCTGAAATTAAAAATGTATTTTGACGGAATGTTTTAGTTAAGTTATCTATTTACTAAGCTTACCTAAACATATCCATCGTCAGTTCAGAAAATTTTGCCTGTTCTACCGCCGAGCCAACGATGACGATTTCTTGAAGTGACAGTGTCATATGTGGCGATCGCTCACACGGTGGTGTTGTCAGTGGACTAAGCCTAGAACCAGAACCACTAATCGATTAAACAGTGAAGAGGTGACTGTTCGATAATTAAATATGATGGCCCGTGCTTTCGCAATGATAATGATATGAAAGTGTGAGATGAAAACTTACACCAAAATGCTTTCAAAAAGTGTAGCAAAATTGCATCATGAAAATGACAAGCAGCGAAATGATTCAAAAATTTAAATTAACGAGAGAGTCGTCAAAAGTTTCTGAAGCACAATAAAGCATCCTGAGTCAACTCACAGCCAATTTTACAAAGTATGTAATTAAATTTTCTTCACTCAAAGCAAGACCCAGATTGACTTAAAAGATTTTCATCACAAAACTTCCGGACGATTAAAAATAAAACCTGAAAACACGGGCCTACAAATTATAAATTTTCTAAGCTAATTTTTTTTCCAATTAGATATTGCAGCTTTTCAGCAAGAAATCAAAATTAATTTTGAAACTACACAAAACAATTTGTAACGAAAAGTTCAAACAACTAGTTAGAATTTCAGATGATGATTAATATTTTCAAGAATACAACATGATCGTTACGCACCTGTGTGATAACACAATTGGATTGGAGTCCGCATGAAGCACGGACACGGCAGCATCAGCTTTTATAAATCCTTTAATTTCATCCAAAACAAGGGCCCATTCTAATGCATCTTCAGGTTCATAGCTAATTGAAAAGTTAAAGTTAATATTTTGATAGAGAAAACGCTTCTGTCATACATACGTTGAAGTATACTCTTGTATCTGGCGCTCTAGCTCGATTACAAGCTCCCTCACAAGCTTCATTTTCTTTAGTAACAAACATACAACGATAAATCTAGCATAATATCTCAGCTTCTTGACCATCAAATCAGGTCGATCCTCTTTACATGCGCGCGAATAATAAGCTCGCCCTCGAATAGCAGCATAAAACGAATACGCTTCATTCAAATAGTTTGTTTCGCTTGTTCGTAAACTGAAAGTGAATTTAATTAATTTCATGATTGACTTTTCTTTGGTTAATAAATCTTACTAATAGTGGTAATATAATTGTCCAATTTTACTAGCTATTTCTCCTATTTGCCATCGTTTCAATCCATACTTGGAATCAAGTACAAGTCGGTGCTGTTGCTGAAACTTCCAAAGTTTTGTGTACACGTCAAAGGTTCGACCGAAATAAGCTTGCCATTGTCGATGACCTGAAATAAATTTCAAATTTGCGCTAAGTTGATATCTCAATGCTTCACAGTCAGAATTTCTTACCATATTGCGGCAAATCTCGTAAACCATTAAAGAGCTGCTTCGACTTTTCAAGCAAATGGCAAAATTCTAAAACAATTCGTCGATCCTGCTCCTCGGAGGACGCCATAACCATTTTCTTTTGTAAGTTAAGTTTTCTTTGAATCGTTTTCTTAAATGATTTACTTGTTCATGTTTCTACATAAAAGAAAAGAAATTATTTACAACAAAAGAAAGTGAGAGTCGATGTTGTAAAAACTTCATTGCTTCATTGAGACACTCTCGCCAAATATTAAAAATCTCTGTTCGTCGATCAACTTTTGAATGAATGATTTGAACGACTCGTATTTATTTTCAACATGTGCAGTGTGAGTTGTCATGCTTTACTCATTTCTTTTCCTTTATTTTCAATATGTGAATGTGTGTGCGGGACTGGAAAATGTTAGTAGACGTAAAAATATTGATTTTTTCACTGCATGGAAGGATGAAGTTTCGGCAACGGAGGATAAAGTTTTTTTTAATTCATAAAAATACTACCGGTTATGTTTTATTGATGCTTAAGTTTTGAGGATTTTTAGAAATTATTGTTTCTTACTGAATCACTCACGCTTCAATTAAAATTATAGAAAAATATTTTCTCAATTCTATTATTTCCTGCGCCAAAATCTAAATATTTCACTAAAATCCTCAATTAATGTTATCAATATCATCATTCTGTTAAGTTTCACGACCGCAGCAGATTGATTAGAAATGATGGCGTCAAACCTTTCTTGCACAATGAAATTCCTGCTTGATTGTGAAAATTTACTTTTCTTTAATTTGTTAGCTCCTATTTATATGCGTTCACAATCAATTTGTTCACGGTTAAATTTACTATTCACGGATGTGTCCAAAAAGACGAGATTGAGATTCTATGTTTCATATAAAATAAAAAAAAGTATTACTAATGATTTCTATAGCGCTTTGATATCTCCGCGAAATTGAATGGAAAATTGTAAATATTCCTTTTAATTTAAGTGTGTTGGTGTGATGAGAATTTTCCATTTCACATTTCCATCAAATTTCCAGGCGAGTCACGCTGTGGTGTTTCACTGCAAAAAACGTGTTCAATTTCAAGGGTAGGGAGATCCTTGTTTTACTGGAAAGTGTTAAGAAATTATAACTTCAAGATAAATGAAAAAATCTTCTTTTATTAAATTTTTAATTAAAACTAAGGTCCCCCTAAAGGCTTTTCAGTGTATCCTTCGGTTAAAGGTTTGCATTCTTTTTCGTGGTCGACTGACACTGTGTTCTTAAGCAGAGTTTTAACATCTTTGAGCGAACAGAATGTGGTGCAACCAGGAATGGTTAGTGAGAATGGTTCGCTTCTTGATGAATTTTTCAACAAGATTTCGACACCATATTCACCTGTTTTCCGGTTTTGGGAAAACTCTAGCAATGCTGTGATGCCATAATCTGGAAACTGACCGTCCCAAACATTAAATGCTGACAAAATATTTGTAACCGTTGAATCATGACCAGCGAACAACATTATCTTTGTTTTCAACTTTTCTGCAACTTTGTCATCCCAGTCACTGAAGGTTTTGTTCACAAAAACTCCACCTTTCAGTCTTTTGAGTTCGTCATTATAAGCGTTGTATACATAACTGCTTTTTGTTAACGGCTCGAGCTTATGCGGATAAAAGTTTTTGGTCCATTTGGGAAGCTTCAATCCATACTCTTTCTGTAATCTCAGTTAATATTTAATCAATTAATAAACAACAAATACATATTTACCTCAGCCTTCAGCGTGCTGTAAAGTGATTGAACATCATCGGGGGTCCTAATCTCTAAACCTGTAATCTCTGACAACTCTTGGAACAGCGATTTGTTTTCGTCTATCGTTTTTGCAACAGTGCCTTCCTCAAAAATGCTTTCAAGAGCTTCCGAATATCGTGGGCAAGGTGTTCGAACAAGCAGCAGAGTATCCTTGTCAAGATCTTGATAGTTATAAGGAATCGGAAGCCAGTTAAGATGTTGATTCCATTCCAGATCTGTTCCTTTTGGTGGAAATAAACCAGCGAGAAGCAGTTGCAAAGACATTTTTGTTCTGGTGAAATCATGGAAATTATAAAACAGTTTTCTCAGAAAATTCAACCTCACATACCGCGTGACTCCAGTACTTTGTGCATAGACGTCCTTGAAGAGAGATGTTTATTTAGTATTCTTTTTTTACTTGGGTACTCACATCTGGATTGAAGTTTTTTCCTAGAAACTTTTGATACCGTTCACGTAGGAATTCTCCATTTTTAAATATTTGTTGTCTACCTTCCTGAGAAATTGATTTGGAATTCATCGGAATTTATTTTCTTTAGCAGAATAAAACAACTTACGTTTGTAAGTTGACCCCAGCCGTAAGGACGAAATTCCTCATTTAAGTAAATATCGTTTGGATAAGTATCCGCGGGTGTCCTCGCTCCGTGTCTAAAAATCTAGAGGACAATTTTAAACTCTTGAACAATCACGCATTTATCACTTGAGTTCTCACAACATGAACAAGTTTAAGGTCATAATCTGCTTGTAGATCACCCGGCCTTGAGATACAACTGACGACAAGACAACTCGCAAGTAAAAACACAGACACCAAAAACATTTTTTTACACTTTCCGCATCTACTACGATGGTCTCTTCGCAAGTTTTCAACAGATTCTGAAAAACACAAACTCATCGCCAGACTTTATATCTGTTGCCCTAAGAACAAAAAAAAAACGTGTTTGGTTAGCTCTTTTTTTCAATATTAGCAATCACGAAAAGAACACAAATGAGAGTCGTGAGAAATTTTAAAGTATTCACTCCACATGACTCTAAACAGCTGTTTGACAAACTAAAAACTCTCATTCGTTTTATCATCTTTTGGCTATCATCTTTCGACGTCGATGATAGTAATGAAATAATAAAATCATTTGTTATTTAATAAAAAAGCTTTCAGTGTGTTAGATGTAAATCATCAGTTCTACAAGGGAAATGTTTGTTTGTTAACCTCAGTGTTGTCACTAGACTCTTGTGTAAATTCTAGTGGCAATAAAAAGTCTTATCAAATATTGTCAAAGTTTTAATTGTGAAGAAATTACTCTCCTTGTAGTTAAATTTATTAGAACACAACTACTTCAAACAAATCTACAGTAGCGTCAATATTTTGTGAAATAAATCACAAAATTTCTTTAAGAGGCACTTACTATTGAACTTAGCAAGAGACTAAAAACCCTTCGACTCGAAGTCATGAAACGATTTTATTATTTCCGCCAAAATGTTTTGAATACAAAACCAGTTCGAGTTACATTCATCGATGTTTGTCTCATCTCGACTTCGACAACACAAATAAATAAAAAAAGGAATTTATACTTTTTGAATTTTTGTAATCAATCTTTTTTAATTTATTTTTTGGTTCTATCGAAAAAAAACTTTTTGTGAAATTCTTCTTATTCAACATCAGTAAACCAATCTTCGCAGCCGGAAACATTTTCAGGTGCATCGCAACGTTTAGTGTCATCATTAAAAACTTCACCATCTGAACAACGGAGCTCTCTTGGTTCAATTCCATTTAGGCAAACGTAAAACTTCGTGCAATCTGTTGAAGCATAGTGTGGATGTGCAATTTGTTGACCCGTTCTATTTAAGGTGATTCAAAATAATTAAGTAAATAATTTATTTAAAATAAATTTACCAACCTGTCTATTTTATTGGCGTTATCAGGGCAAGAAAAGCCATCAGCAAGTTTCTTTTTATTGTCTTGACAATTTTCTCTGTTAGCACTTTCCGGCCAAATACCTGAGATTAAGTAAGAAACTCATTTTTAACATGTTACATCTGATGTAATACATCAGTGAAGACTCGTTATTAACGAGACAACTTACATGTTCCTGAAGTTTCGTCAAAGTGAAGACCGGGCGAACATTTTGTTTCGATGTATTCGCCGTCAACGCAATGAAAAAAGATGTTGCAAATTGTTTCATCTGGATGAGAGAAAATTCCGTTTTTGCGTGGACAGTAATCGGTATTCCCCTTTGGCTCCTCTGTATTTATCAAATATACATTGAAAAACAATAAAAATGTTTTCAGCATTAAACTTACGCAATTCTGTTCGATCTCCACAATCAACATTGAAAAGCTGATCGCATTTGCTCACTCGTTTTATGTTTTCATCAAAAACTAAACCGTCAGGACAAAAATGTTCCTTCGGTACTCCTTCAACGCATTCGTAATATTTGTCACATTGGAGTTGATCCGAGAAAAATCCTTTCTCGGCTGGACACTCAAAGTTTTGGGCGACTGGAAATAAACAAGAAATTTAGGACAAATATTTTCTAAATAGTGTTATCATATTTGACATTTTTTTTCAATTTTTTTTTTCTTCTCGACCGGTTTTGATATTACATACGACGTAATACATTGAAAGGGAGAAATTACATTATGAAACGAGAAGAAATTTTAATGTGCTACATTGAAAGTTTTAATAAATTAAAAAAAATATGAAATTAAACGGCACTTACCACAAACCACGACTGATAACAAACAAAGGGCTAATTTCATCATGAAATAAATGTTTGATCGAAAAAGCTGCAACTGGACAAGCGAATCTTTTAAAATAAACTGAGATGATTTCGCTGTTTTCACTTTCATCGTTTTCTCATTGCCCCTTCCATCACAGTTTCACTTAACTCAAATTTAAGATATGACATATTTAGAATGTGTTAAGAGGTACAGTCAAATATTCGTTAACAAAATTGTCGTTTTTTTAGATATAATAAGTTTATTTTGAATCTTCTCGTAAACTAGCAAAAAATTTACTGGAATATTTAGTTGTTTTTATTTTAAACTATTTAAATCAATGAAACAGAAAATCTAATTTATAATCGCAGCTCATTGACAAACATCACAAATGTTCGAAAAAAAAATGTTGAGTCAAACTAGACACATGACTTTATGTTGTTTATTTGGTGCTTAGTTGCGTAACTCAACTTAAAGGCTTTCCGTTTACAACTTTTCCAATTCCTTCTTTTGGATTTGCAGAATTGACCTCAGATCGACAAGATCTAATTTCAACTCTTCGTATTCCTCGACCTGAAAAGGATTAATTTCAAATTAACAGATCTGTACGAAATCAAATGCGAGATACATACTTTCTGTCCAAACATTTCAAGTAAAGCATCGTACTGAACTTGCATCTCAGCTTGCTTTGCTTGAATCTCCAAATTATTACTGATCTGTTCTGAAGCTTTTTCAAGATCGATGTTCAAATTGGTGATCTCACTCGACAAGAAGTTTCTTTCTGCATTCATGCGTGGAAAAAATCATTTAAGCTTTTTGAAATATTAAAATTTTAGCTTATGCAAACCTGTCTGCAATCTATGAATTTCGAACTGAAGTTGTTGAACTTCTCCATCTCTTTGTTTAAGGATTGACTGCAAACCTTCCATCAGAGGGGCCGATGATTGAACAACGCCCCCATAATGACTGCTGCTGTAGTTAGCTGAATTATCCATATCATCCTAATTGATAAACTTTAAAACTAAAGTTTCTATAAGAAGGTAAGAATCACTTACCACGTTCCACGGATGAGAACGAAGAGACTCAATACTTGGAACAGGCGAAATATTTCCTAATTCATGATCACGAGAATCTTGTCGTTCATGATAACGTTCTTGTTGCTGAAGAAATTGGGTTTTTTTCTTTTCCTCTTCAACTTCATCGGTCTTCAACGTCAATTTGGTTTCAAGTTCTGCAATGAGTTGCCTAAAATTGTCAAATTCTCTGTTCCTATCTGACAATTCCATAGTCAACTGATCGATCTTCAACTTGTAGTCGTTTTCGTGGAGTTGGTATTCAATTTCCTTTTGTTGCATATTGCCAGCGGTCTGTTCAAGTTTTCGGCAAGTTTTCGATAAATTCTCTTCGAGATTATTGATTTTCAAATTCATTTGAGTCATTTGATCTTTTGCTGCCTTGTCGCCATCAGATTGATATTTCAATTGATTTTGAGCGGTGTCAAGTTTTTCTAGCAACTGTTTTTCTTGATTCTCCCATTGCTTTTTCCTTACATTGAACGTCGATTGTAATGACTCGAGCTGTCGAATCAAAGGAATCGAAGCCAGCGACGCTTCCTGTTTCTGATCTTCAATCCTGAACTCAGTCTCTTCAAGCTTTTGTTTTAAAATAATATTTTCTTGTCTAAGCTTTTGCTCTTGGGTCGTTGCAAATGTTTCAACATCACGAATCTTTATTCTTAGGTCGGTAAGCTCTTTCTTCATTCCGCTGCTCTCATTTAACGCCTTTTCTTTATCGTCTTCAAGACTCTGAAGAATATCCGCGTTTTTCTTGTCTAATTCATTTTTGAGAGTTTCATGGGACGTTTGTAACAGCTGAAGTTTTTGCTTAAAATCTTCGATCTCACTTTTAAGATGTTGATTTTCTTTATCAATCTTCCGTTTTTCAGTAGTTAGCTTATTGATTCCTTCTGTTTGGGACTTTTCAATTTCGTCTTTTGCTGTTAACGTTTTCTTCAATTTTTGATTCTCCTCCGAAAACTCAGTTAATTGCACATCCTGCTTTTTCAACTTATCGTCGCTCTCTTTTAACTTTGTCCTCAACTTTTTAATAATGTTTGAGTGAGTTAGAATCTGCTTTGAAAGCTTTTCGCCTTCGGATTTAAGTTCATCAATCAAATAATCCTTTTCGCAAATTACTCGTTCATACTCTTCCCGACTAACTTTAGTCTCCATTTCGGTTTTCATTGCGTCTGCTTGCTTTTTGAGCAATGCGTTATCTCGTATGGATTGTTGAAACTTCTTCTCAAGTGCTGAAAGTCGTTGAGTGTATTCTTCTTGAACATTCGTCATGTCAAGTGTGTTGCGATTTTTTTTTATTTCTTCGAGCTGTTGAGTCAATTTTAAATTGGCATCAAAAAGTTCTGCGTTATTCCGGCCCAACTGCATCATTTTGTATTCTCTTTGCTCTAAAGTTTCCGAAAGTTCACTGATTCGTTTATTTAGCTTCTCGTTTTCAGATGGTGATCCTGGTGAATCGTCGCTTGCTAAACTAAGAACTGAAATCTCCGAAAGCTCGCGACTGTGTTGCTTCATTCTTCCAAGCTTCAGCTCAGCTAAACAGGATTCCGAATTTTGATAGGGAAATTCTGACTTCGGACTTATCTTGTTGCAACTGTTTGTGCTACTCGAATCGCAATTTGGAGAACTGATAATTTCAATATCAGAAGAAGTTGTAGTTTCCATTTCATCATCCCCGGAAGTTTGTCCTGAGCCGTCTTTTACTTCTTCTGATTTAAGTTCCTCGTGAGATTCAAGCTTAGGCGATCTCGATGGATGTTGTATTTCCTCGAAACTATGTGTTGAATCCGAAACCTGTGTTTGAATTTCAAAACTCTCCATTGATTTATCCATGAAACTTGAAACTGACTTCAATGTCTGATCCAGGCTTTCTTTTGTAGCATCGTAAAAGCTTGATGTATCTGAGTTTGTAAGCGTAGTCGATGTATCAATTTCTTGTGATAAATTACGGGCTTGTATTGGAATACTGGGAACTTCATCAGGAGATGTCAAACTAATCTCATCAGCCGTCGAAGTTAAATTAGATTCATTATCACCACAAGATACATCAACAACTGAAGGCGTTTTGTGTATAATTTCAACTGAATCGTCGATTGAACCATGCATAGTAGATCGTGAACTATCGAGGTCATCTGGTGAGGGCGAAGTTGTAGTTTGACTACTTAGAACCTCCAGTGATTCTAAAATAAGTTAAGTTTCAGATTATAATAAAAGCTGAACGTGAATGCAATTTACCAGAACTGATACTAGTTTTTTTCGGCGGTGGATTAGTTATTGGGGTTGATGGAGCTTTTTGTTCAAAGAAACTTCCATTAAAAGATCCCCAGGCTGTGCCTTGCGTTTTGCTTTTGCCAATATCCGGAATCGATGAGTCTGTCTTGCTACGACTCATTTTGGCATCATCCGCATGCAATTCCACAACTTCATCTTCGCTAATATCCAGAACGGAATCTATATGCTTTTGTGCTGAAATCAAAAGAAAATTTGCAAAATAAAAAATATTGCGTGGCAATAACTTTGTAAATCAATCACCTTCTTTCAGTGCATTTTTCGCCAGATTAGCAAAATTACTACTGTCGAACCACATCTCATGGCTTTTTTAATATTCCCAACTCGCTTCAGGCTTTTAATTCTTTTTAAAATTTTGGTTTATTTACATTCTCTACGAACTGAGCAAACTGGTCGTGTATCCAAAATATTTCTTATTGGGTGAAAAAATCAAAACAAAGAACTTGAAATTTATTTTTCCTAAATAAATAGATAATACGAAGATGTTGAAACCAAAGGTTTTAACTAATGTTCTGAGTCAAGCAAACACTGGAGGAGTTGAAAATACGCTGTAAGTAGAGTTCTAGAATGATAATTAAGTATTTTACCAAATTTTATTTTAGTCTTTTGAATTCTGAAGGCGCCTTGCTTGCATTCAGTGGGTTTCAAGATAAAGACGCTCGTGTAACATCAGCTATCGCTAGCAATGTTTGGACAGCTTACGAAAAACACGGACACAATTCATTCAGAGAGGATCGACTTCAGTTTATGATAATTAACTGTGAGGATGGGCGAGTCATCGTAAGTGAAGTCGCTAATCTCTTGTTGTGTCTTTACGCTACAAAAGACGTCGGTCTAGGAATTCTCAAAACAAAGATCATAAAATTGAAAGAATCACTCGAGAGCCCATTAAGAGACATCAGCTCTTAAGATATTTCCTAGCATTTGATTATAAAACAAACTTCCAAAATAAATTTTTTATTTTAAATAAGGGTCTTTCTGTTGAATCTTGAAGTAAAAAGCAGAAATTTCTTCCAGAAATCAGTATTTTATTTCCATCGAAACTTTAAAATGTCGAAAAATGCCCTCAAAAAAACAGAAGACTTCTAAGGAAAACACTACATGAAATACATGTAGATCATAATCATTTGAAGAACATGCTGCGATTCCGTTTCATCTATTTCAAATAGATTAGATCTAGTTCAGATGAAATAAAAACCAAATTTGATAAAATTTGCAAAATGATTAAGTAAACAGAATTTTCTACTTCTAAAAAAAAGTGCACTTTCAGTTATAATGTTTAAAACGCTTACCGATATTTGGCACATTAGAAAAATTCTTATGATAAAAAGTAGTGGTATGTATATGAATCAACAAATAAACATTATTGATGCTTAAACAGGTACATACAATCAACGGAAACTACATCATGATTGAATTTCAAATGCTAAATGTATCTAAAGTTTCTAATTAGATTTCAATCAGTCGTTTTAACGATCAAAGCAAGAGGCTGATTGCAAATTACTTTATGGTAAATGGATTCAGATTAAAATAATCAAAACTCTCCATTTCGTAATTCACGAACAGGCTTCGTCAAATGTTGAGGTGTTAATTTACATTCCAAAAGAGTGGGAATTTTTCAGCTAACGATTTAATCTTATTTCTAACAATTATTTTGTGTAAATAGATTCAAAATTCGCTTATACATAGTTCAGACATGTAGTTTCACTAAAGTTCTAACTTTCCTCAAGTTTATTATGTAAAGAGACAAGAATCGCGATTAAGGAAGCAAAATAGTTTTCATGCTTTCTGATTAAGAATTTAAGATGTTGATAAGAAATCTCTTTAGTAATCGCTATCATGCAACATTCTAGGAAATATCATGCGAAGCTTTATTTATGATTATGATAAAGCGTTGAAGTTGAACGATGGCTTGATGGAAGAGATAATGCAGATCTTTGACGTTGCAGCTGCTTATTGTTCTGAGAAAATTGTGCTTGAATATGAGGCTGAAGATTTTTGGTTTCAATTCTTTGTTTGAGGAGAGAGAAAGTCTGTGTCATTAATCGCATTTGATAGCGCAAATCCGTTGCCATGTTTTGTTGAAGTCTGTGCATTTCACTGAGATCTCTTCGAAGAGTTACATACTCGTTCGTTACATCTGTCACTGATTCTAGTAATTCCATAACACATTCGCTATCAACTTCTGCTTCAGGATTCTGTATTGGATTTGGTAAAATATTCTTTTCGACCTTTCCTAACTTCGAAGCCATAGTATCCAGTTGAATATTTGCGTTATCAACCTGAAATATTGAAATGAATATCAGTGATTGAATGAAAACAAAACGATAGAAAATCCACACCCTTAAAATATCAATTGGTATACTTTTGAAGAAAATTAACCATAATGAGAATGTTTAACAACTTCTCCTAACTATGCAAATCAATCGAAAAGTGTTGGCTTCAATAAGGAAAGAAGAAATAATACGTTGAATCAATTTTCTTACCGATTTTTCCAACGAAAACAAAGTTTCTGACATCATGTTTTCGATTATTATTAAGCTTTTCGCTTAAATGTTTTAAATGAAGGCGACGGCTGAATAAAAGGGAGTAGAATTAACTAGTTTTAAAATTTCTATTTAAAATTTAATTTTGTTATTAAGGAGAAAACAACTTTTAAAACCTTATAACAACGCGGGGTAAATCACTTTTGAAAATGTCCGTTAAATGTGAAATCGTTTAAATTTTTCCGTTAAATTGAAGTTCATTAAAATGCATTTTTCTCGCTAACTAAGCGATTTCATAAGAATGATTTTATTTAAGCATTTAACCATTTGCATACATCTACATAAAAGTTTGAAACATGTCTTATTTTCAGAGCAAATGTGAGAGGTTTCTTGATAAAGGTAATTTTGCCTTTAAAGTGTACTTTCTATATCTCAGATGCTAACCCTGAAGTTAGTAAATTAAATACCGTGCCCAGTGCCCAAACTATTCAACTTAAGATATATTCTTTGATTACTACGCAATTCAGCAAAAATTAATTTGTATCAAATTATTATGTCGTTTAAATTAAGAAGAAGTTTTACACAAAAACTTGATCTTGAAGGATCAGCAAATTCCAGCACCTTCTATTCAAATCCTTTTTTTACTATTAATCTTATTTGAAATGCTCTCAATCATTCACATTTCATTTTTCAACAAACGAAGAAAATTGATAAGAACGATCGCCAAGCAACAAAATATTCATTTATTGATAAGCTTTGATTCGACTATCTCAGCGCAATAAAACTTTATCGCTCTCGAAGCTTAACCCCAACACTGACCCTAACTTATTACTCAAACAAAAGCGTTCCCACATCTTCTAAAAACATCCTTATCGCTTAGACATGTCTCTTCTTTCTTTCTTAGGTCTTGAGCTCAGAACCACGTTGTCAACTTACATATATAAGCTGATAATGAATATTCATTCAACTCGACGAACGAGGGAAGTGCGAGAAAAGAGAAATATGAAATGATCCCAGTGAATAGTTTACATCTAAAAGAAAAGCGAAACACGTGGAAAGACTTTTTGTACAAAAAAAAATATTTGCTTCATTAGAAGCAATGAAAGCAACGCTGGGGTTTCATTCGTTCGCCACCCGAAGCACATTGCTCGCTTAAATCGAAAAGCAGGAAAAAACTGAAATGAAAAAATCGTTCATTTCAGTCAGTCGATCGTCGCAAGTCAAATGGTTTAGTCGTTTCGGAATGTCTCCGTGTGTTTTGGTGTGTTGTTCGAGTAAAGAAAAGAAAAAAATAGAAAAATGTGCTTTTCCGTTTAATTAAGTGGGAACTATTGAAAAATGGACAACAAGAAGTTTCACAAATATCTTCAAAAGGAGGATCAAATTTTTAAATTGCCCATAACTTTCTTCAAATATTTTTCGGTCGAGATATAAAATGTTTAATTTTTGAATATTGACTTCATCTTCGGTGTTTGAGACTGTTTTAATTATGATGAAACTCTCGTTTCTCGGTTGAGTTTCACACGTTTCGACTCGCCGCAAAACGAAAAGGAATTAGAAAACCGCTTCTGATATTTAAATGTTATCCGCAACTATTACACAAATTTTTTCTCTCCTTCTGCTACTGTTTCTCGACGCAATAAGCAATGAGATAATTTAAATACTAGAAAATAATATAAAAACTTTTGTGCGTTTGACTAAAACAGAAATAGTTTAATCCCCATCATCTCCAAATTGAATGGGGGGAACGAATTACTTGAATACTTTCAAATGGTTCGACAAAAAGAGGCTTGTCACTGTAACTGTGATAGATATCATCCTGGAACAAGCCCAAAACTAAAGCCGGAAATAAAAGTATTCGCGAACAATAATCGAAGTCGTATTGTTGGCGAAATTCCTTCCACGAAATTTACACCGAATCGAAATGAAACTCACGAGCCCCATGAGAAAAGAAAATTAACGAGGATGAAATGAAAACGAGCAGCTAATAAATTTTTATACAAGAGAAAATAAACTCATATATACTGGTTAAATGGGTGTGATTATTAACTAAATAATTAAGTTAATTAAGCATAGAGCAAACTGTTCTCACCCTCACGTTACTAAGAGTGCAAGAACCAAAAGTTTCTTGTTGATAAACAAATTGAGGGTTGACATGAGTTTTCTTTTTGATAATTTAACTGTTTGAAACTTTGCGATCTCCTCCGAAGTTGTTGACGGCAAGTGGAAGCATGTGGGAAACAATATATTGTCAATTTTTGGTTTCGTCACGAAAGCGGAAAGTGTTGTCTATAAATGTGAACCATCATGTGTCATCATCAATGGAGAAATAACCAAACTTGAATGGGGGAGAGAAAAAGGAGCAATGCTACATCTTACTTGTAACAGCATTAGATTGAGATTTATTTCGGATTTGAAATTTCTAATACTGTCAGGTAAAGATGTCGTTCGCTGCCTAGTAAACACATCCTAAGCTCTCCTTCCAAAACAAGTTTCAGCTGATTGATGTAGATTGAAAGACTCGCCAGATATCAACATACAGATGTTTGTTGAAGACAATTTAACAAAAGTGAAAAATGTTTAAAAAAGGGATGAAGAAGAAAAATAAAAAAAACTGGACAAACTTGAAGACTTTAGACCAAATGAGTTCGATAAACTCAAAATAATCTAATCTTGTTCAGCATAAATATCGATATATTCCAACATTGTTCTTTGCGACATCGCACGTGGATTTCATCGTGGTTGGGACATAAGAGAAAACTTTCATAAGTTTTTTTTAATAAGAAACGAGAAACAGCAGCTTTTCCAATTCGTCTACTGTGTGTGGGGTGACGGGGCCAGTTGTCACCATTAAAATGTTTAAGAGTTTGAAATTTATTGATGAGCTGAGAAATTTTAAGCTAAGCCATTTGTTTTGACCTGAGTGACAGTGAAGATTGAAACTTTGCTTACGGAGACAGAAATCTCAAATAACATTCGAGCTAAAGAAAAATTAGTTTCAAGGGAAACTCTCCTAGTTCCGTTGATTAACAGATTAGTCTTGTTTCTATGAAACTCATTAAAATTCTATCTCCAATTCAGCTAAAGCTACGATTTATGAACGTTTTCTTTATTATAAACGGCGCTTTAAACAACACATAAATTTATCGAAAGACTTTAAAACGCGTTTCCCAAACTTTCTTCTTAGATTTTGAAAACTCTTTTTAAAATAAAAAAAAGAGTTCAAACGACGAAAATAATCTTGCGTATGATTTATTAGCAGCTGATTGCGTCTCTACCTACCGACAGATAGTTCTTTCCTTGCCGATCTACCTTGAAGTCTTTCAAAAAAATGTGAATTTATGAAAAAAGTAAATAAGATGGGAGCCTTGTTGAATTAAAAAAATATTCAGCACTCTCCCTCTGTTCTTTAAATTTTAAAGCGATGCTTAGCAATGCTGAATTGAGTGGGAACTTTCTAGGTCCTACTTTACGGCTATCATCATGCGAATCTCTTTTCATTCTCTAAAAATAATTTTCAAGCAAAGCTTCTGATGGCAGAGAGATTTCGAGGTGTGTGTGCGAAGGCGACTTCGAAAGGAATTTTCTTATTTCGACTTCACAATATTCATCATTTTCCAATGGTATGACTGCAAGTGAACAACAACTAGACCGACCAGACACAACAGAAAAGAGCGTGTGCTTTAATTAGAAGCAAATTGCGACCTCAGAACAATTTTCTTAGTGAATTATGAAACTGTTGCACATACACATTAAAATGCTTTCTATACTTCAAGCTGACTGCACAGCAATAGCGATACTCTTCAGCTTGCATGCAAAAGAATTCTCGATGAGGGAAAAGAGTTTAATTAGCTAATTAGTTTCCCAAAGGCATCTTCATATGCTTTAGTGATCTGTAGAAATTTTTGGTTAAAGTTCGTAAAAATCATTTGGAAAACATCAAATTAAAACAACGTCGTTGCTCCAAGAAAAAAAGTAGGAAAACGCGAAGGAAAATTGATTTTTCACAAGCGTGCATGCGATCTAATGGTGCCACTGCTGCATTTTGCCGACGATTTATTCGAAGCGCCCATGTCGACGACGACGAATAAAATTTTTACACACACGAGAAAAATTGAATTCATTGAATATTTTTTAAAAATGTTTTGTGCAAGTAATCGGAGCGTAGAAACACGATCACAATGCTGTTTAAAATCATCGTAATATGCTACTCGACTCGCCCAAACGTTTTGATATTTTTTATTTATTTATTTATTTTCAATCACTTTTTCGCTATTAGGACATTGACTCTTTTGTTTTTTCGAAAAAAGAAATATTTACAGCTACCGGCATTATTGTATGATACAACTTGTATCAATTCTCAGTATAAACCACCCAGACAGGTGTTGAACATTCAGCGTAAAACACAATTACTTTACCGACATCAAAGGAGAGTAAACAAGTTCAAATTGTCGTCTTGAGTGTCAAATGTCTTCATTTTTAGCTGTACTCAACTTTTACTTGTTATGTCGAATTCAGCAACACGATTCACGGTTGTTAATGAAACCAGGATAACGTTTTTGTGTAGAATTATGAAAATGTTATCAACGCTGCTTCAGGTCGTATCGACAATGACTCTATTAAACATGAGCGCATGAATGTTTAAAACTTTCCTCTATACCTTACAAGTTCGTTTTCTCATGCAACACGCCAAAAGCGGCTATGAAACTTTGTTCCGACGACCCACAGTAATATTCAACAAACACAAGCATGCAAGAGTCCACACAGCACATCAGGCAAAATTATAATAAAGAGGAGCGACGGGTAGATAAACGAAACTTTAATAGGTTCACTGGGACTCGCAATTGCGACACATCTAGACATTCATGTTTCAACCCAGTTCCATGCTTCTTACTTTTTTTTTGCTCGCCCAAAACTACTATCCCTTGGATTCATTCGACGTCTCCAAAGTAATTGAAATATTCGATAAAGACTGAATACGTCTAAGTAGTGACAGTAAAATGATTTATTTATGACAACTTAAGCGTTAGAAACTTACGATTCGTTAAGCACCAATCCAACTGAAGCCATCACATTCGTGTCGATTAGCACATCACAACATGTTTTAAGTGAAAATAAAAAAAAACGCTTTTCCTTGATGAGGTGCTGATTAACATGTGGCCTGAGTTTTTAATTTGAAATAAACTTGCGATAACATTGTAAACTGTTCGAATAAAAAATTGAAATAAGCTTAATCTTCTTAAAGGTCAAGTGAACTCGCAATGAGTTACTCACTGCGCAAAGACAAAAATGCGATAAGAACGATCATTCATTCTATTAATGTTAATGTTGCAATCCCTATTTGTTGAACGATTAAAGCAAAAGTAACTTATGCGGAAATTGTTGCGTGCTGCAATTGAAATCTCTTTTTCCTAGAGCATGGTTCAGAATTGTTTTTTTTTTTTCATTTCAATTCGTACTTCGAATTGAAATTGTTTTGGGCATTTTGTTAACAACCCAACCCCTCGATACGAATGATATTATTTTGCGCAACTGTTTTCCTTGTTGATTTTTAAAAATTTCCTGTTTTCAAAGTTTTTCCTTCATGAATAACAATAAATAGCTCAATTTACATGGAATTTCCGTACAATTGATACCTAAAACGATTTTTAGTTTGATTTTTATTCTTGTTTTTCCGGAGATTGAAAATAATTTAACAGAACTTTCAGCGCAATGCCGAGGAAAACAAAAGGTGTTTTATTTCCAATTTCCTTATCGTCAATTATGTCATTATTATGTCACCTATTTCACTTTGATGATTTTTTTTTCAGAAGGTTAACGAATTTTTTACAAGGACAGATCAAGAAGTGTGCATTGATCTGTTGAAGGATTCAACTTTAAGCAAATCATGAAGCCCGGTAAAATCCTCTTAGCTAAATTTATCAGAATCAAAATTGTTTGAATTTTTCAGAGTTTAAATAGTGTAAACTGTTTTATGTCATACAAACGATCACAATAAAAATTCTCATCGATTAGCTACAGGCCAACAAAACTGATGATTTGAGATCAGTGAACGAGATCTCATTAGCATAAATCTCAAATAGCCTATGTTTCTGGTCGGTTGAAAACTTTCAAAACCTGATTATTAAAGTTTTCGGGGAGAAGGAACACACTTGTACACAAACCAGTTATGTCTTCTTCACAAGATAATATTGAATTCTTATGACATCGCTCTGCGATCAAGTGGACGATTTCTAACTTTCGCATAACATTTCATTAAACTAGAAACGATTTTAAATTTAAGATTATCAACAATAAATGCTTGCGAAGGAGAACAAACAGACGTCTCCGGTCAAGTCAAAGTCAAGCGCCTAAAGGTTCAAACTTCCGAAAAGTCAAAACTTTCATTAATTCGATCGTATGACTAGATTAGATACTTGATTTCAGGCTGCGCTATAAAACTTTGTCGTCGTTGCTTATTTGAATTTAAAATATATTGAGAATTATAATGTTTGCTCCATTTCCTTTCTGACCCCGTCGAACTTCATTTCGCATCTAAATCACTTTGATAACGTCAAACATTTTTTTTTTCAGTTGCTAATTATTGACTAAATTATCTGATCGAAGCTTCTTGTTGACTTAAACTTCTTCACGCGTCAAATCATTTCCCTTTGTAAACTGCAATCACAGAGTCGCCGGACGAGACCAAAACACGAGTTTGTTTTCGAAACTATTTTTAAATTCGTCACTTTTCACCAAGTATTCGGAAAAAAGAAGAAATATGAAAATGGAAATAGCTTAAGAAGATGTCGACTTCTTTTTCGTCTAAGCAAGACGTTTTAAATAAAAGTGGGTGAGTGAAATGGAGAGTGAGTCGTTCACATCGTCGGAACTTTATGTAGATGAAAGTCGGAAAGGACCACGTCAAACTTCAAAATAACTAGAAATAAACGGCACACAGACTCACGTTTGATAGGTGAACACGAGGAAAGGTTGCTTAAGTGAAGAGATAATTTGTGTAATTTCACAACGGCTTCTATTTTTATGTTGGAGAAAAACGAAAAGAAAAAAATTAAAGCGAGAAGTTTTTTGGTTTTAAATTTACGATGACATTTCGAAATAAGAAAAAAAAACGACAATTATTCATGACGTGAAAGTATTTTTAGAGAGATCCACACAAAAATGTCGCCGTTTGCGAGAAATCTATTGTTGTTAGATTGAAACAAAGGCAAGGATTTTTCTTGCGATACGAGTCAATCGTGAGCGAGAGGTTTTAAAAATAACACATCTTTTAGCGCTTTTCTTGTGGGAAAACAAGCATTTTACGCTAGAATTGTCAACTTAACTTCGTACTTTGATTGGAGTTAAACTTTTAATTTTTCGTAAAAATGGTGGAATGTAAGAAGAGAACAAGATCGAAACGTGTTTTTAAAATGTTAGTCACTCAATGTGTTGCTGATCATTTCGTTTGAAATAAAATAAATTTTATTTCGACTAAAGATGACTTCAAATAATCTCCTCGTGCTCCTTGGGGTTATCATCATTGTTGACTCTGCTCTGAATGTAATTATTGCAAAACGCGCCCAACTTTCATTTACATGTGGCGAGTGAAGGAAGCATTGCGACTCAATTAAGCAAATTAAATAAGCGAGTCGAGTAGAATGTAGAGTTACACCCTCGGGCGGAGCATAAAATTTTACAAACAAACTTTTTTTCTTATAACTTTGTTACTTCTTCGAAATGCTAATCAGTAAAGAGTCTAAAGAAATAGAGCTCGATAAGTGAATCCGGCATTTTTCAAAAGTCGTTAACCGAATTGAAAAATCATTGATTATTCAATGGCCCAGAAATTTTGATCATCATCGCATTTTTATTCAGTCAGATGTTGTAATGAATTCGGAATTCAAATTTGTCTCAAGCGTGGTTCTTCAACCTTTTCGTTCTTTTCACTTTGACAAAGCAGGAAATGTGAAACGAATATTCAATGTTAAAGGAAAATGCTGAGCGATTATGAAAAGGCTTTCAGGCAATCGAACATTTCACGCAACCGTATGCAAATTTTTGCTGCCGGACAACGTCAATGTGAGGCGCACATCGTCAGTCATTTCTACTCGTTCTGTATAATTTTACAGAAGTATGCAAGAATGCGCTTTGCAAAGAACATGAAAAACCAAATCAGTGACGAAATTGTAAATTTATTATAATTCTTTCTTAGACAAATCGAGTTTTTAGGATCGACATTGGAAATTGAATTGATGAGATCGCATGAGAACTCATGACCGCGTCTCTACAGCGTCTACAGTAGGAAACTGAAAAAAGAGTCTATCACATTATGTGCAGCTGTTTTCACTTCGAGTTATGTCTTTTTTATTTGCTCCGTTAGGAATTCTCGAGATGAGCTCACAAATTTTCTGTTTCGAATGTCAGGTTTTTTAGGTATCTCACTGAAATAATACTTTTTCTTCTGATGTAAATATGTTTGCTTTAATCCCACATCTTAAAGACGATGACATATCGAGAATTTCCACGATTGAGAAAATTCGTTTCCCAACAGATCCCCGAACAACAATAGAAAGAGTTTCTAAAATTAAAATTATGTATGTTTGGTCATAATACGTGTATGTGAACGTTTTAAAAACTAAATTATTGAGAATTCCTTTATTTCTTTTCCAGTATCAGAACATTTTGTTTGTTTAATTTTAATGAGAATTTAACTTTGTTCAGTCGAAATGCTAATAAAGATTATGGAGGGCTAATTCAAATTTGTCGTTTCCTGAAGCTTTAAAATCAGCGATCTTAGGCGTTCTTCGTCAAAGTCCGTCGAGTAACCTTTTTCAACCCATCTCATAAGAAAACTTAATGCATAATTTTGAAGAAACGCGATTTTTCAAATATCGCTATTAACGCTTATCGATGACATGAGGTCGTGACTTAACTTCGATTCTCCAAGAACATCTGCCATTGAATTTATAATATCGAGGAGAAGCTCTCGACTGAGTAATTTCATTTTCGGACTTCGTACAACAAGAGAAAAATCATGAACGATCAGCTTAAGAGCATAACTTTTGATATCTGGTACGTTCATTTTGTCCGAAGCTTCAAGTATTTGCAAGACATTCTCGTAATTGATGTTATTTTCTAGGTTGTGCTTACAGAATGCCTGAAGTCGATTGTTTGTGAATCCATAGAAACAAGGAGCTTGAAAAAGATACAATGAGTCCTCAGTTGGCATTTTTGTTTCTCCATAATAAATATATCGAAGGAGTGAATTGAACGATTCTAAAGATGGTTTAACTTCACCAATTTGAATGTTAACGATATTATCAGCTGGATTGAAAGATCGGAACATTGCTTGAAAATAAGCACAGCGTGCTGCAAGAATCGCTTTATGAGCAGGAATGATATTATTTTCTAGGACGAGATTAATATCGCAAAAATCTTTTCCAGTTGTTTTCAAAAAAACAGCCATGTCGCTTTCTAAAGTAGTTCCTAGTGATTTATCAAACTTAATGTCCACTATTTGTTTGCTGGGATTCAATTTTTTGCGAATCACTTCGACAATCAACGGTTTGTCAAGAGATGCAAATTCTGGAGACATCACAATGTCGTAAAAATGATCTTCCTTCACAATAAAGTTGAGACAATATTCTTTGATGGATGGAAGATTGAGATGATCAGAGTTGAATAGAGCCTCGAGAGCATTCGCTTTCACAATTTTAAACTCTAAATACTGCATACAAAGTTGCTCTAATCGTGGGATATTGAACTGCTGAGCAATCAAGAAAACATCCATGATAAGCGATACAATTTTTTTGTTGAAGTATGGATTCAAACTATTAAACTCAATAATATCTGTGTAGATATAATAGAGGACTCTGTCGAATGCTTCTGGTGAGATCGTTGGCAACTTTACTTCTAGTTGTGGAAGTTCTGCATTAAACTGAACTTCGGTTGTTCCAAAAAGTTTTTCAAAATGAATATTTCTTGATTCTTTTGCTGCAATGATCATCGTCTTCAGATATAACGAGCGAGCAGCTACGATTGCGATGTGAGCAAGAATTTTCGATTCATCAGGTCCAACGATGAATACAATGTCGCAGAATTGTTTAGATATAAGCAGTTTTCCATAATCTTCTGAAAGCGTCTCTTTTGGATATGACGAGAACTATGAAGTGATTGATAACATTACTTACATTGCAAATAATTAGAAGAGTCATTTATTAAGTGTCATACCTGGAACTTGTACATGTCTCCACTTCGTACGTTCATTCCTCCTGACTCAATAGTTCCTCCAAAAACAAACATTGAATCTGACACAACTGCAGCAGCATGAAATAGTCGACTAGAAAAGATAGTTTTATTATTTCAGTTGATCATTTAATATTTGGTCTAATCAAACTTACCCAGTTGGAATTTCTCTTTGAGAATCTGCAGGAATGATGACTGACCAAACATGAGAGTCCAAGTCACTGTATTTTTTGAATAAAAAATCAATGAAACATCAATTACGAATTTGTTTACTTTTATGTCTTACTAGCAATGAATGTCATTTGGAAGTGATGAATCGGCGGCCCCACCGAAAACGTAAAGAAAGCGATCATGCGAAACCATTGTGTGACCTACGAAGATCATAAAACTTTAATCAGGATTATTAATTTTTTTTTAAATTTTTACCATATCGTCTAGACGGTGGAACTCCACCACGTATTACATGTTCATTCGAAATTCGTTGCCATCTAAAAATTTTAAAACATAAAGGTGATGTTCAATTGAGAAAGTATCATTAGTTACGCACGTTCTTTGTTCAAAATTGAACTCGTAAAGATTATTTGTTATTTGTAGGCCGGATTGTCCCGAGAAGACGTACAAACAGCCTCGAGCAACAGCAACTATAACAAAAAGTTGAAAAGTTATTTAAATTCAACTAACGTTAGATGTCTTTACCTGGAAAGTTGCAGCATCTAAAATTTAAAGATTACTTATTAATTAAAAATGAATAATAAATTTAAAATATTCTTATTGCTCACGTTGGCGGAATATCATCTCCAAGCTGTTTAATCTCTTCCCACTCTTTAGGACCTCCATTCAAAGGAATCTTCCACATATCGTTGAGTCGGACATTTCCGTCATACCCAGCAAATATCCAAAGAAATCCGTTGTAAACTACTGAGCCATGAGCTGACCGAGGAACTGGAAATTTTGATCCAGCATACTTCCATTCAAACCACTGCCCGTTTTGAAATTTATACTCGAAGAGATCATTTTTGTTAGTCTGAAAATAATTTTAAATTATTAAATGAAAATGAGCAGTTATTATAACTAACCAAGTTCGAATTGGAGAATATGTCACTGTAAATAAAGTCAAAAATAAGTTTATTGATATTAATTAAAATAGATCTATTCAAACTCACCCCGTGTATCCTCCAAAAACAAACATAGATTTTTCGTAAACCACGGCTGAATGATGGTAACGAGGAGCTGGGGCTGTCCCAGTTGAAAAAGCTCTTCCTGGAGATTGCAGAAGATTAAAGAATCGAAAAAATTAATCCATTTTACTCGTACCCCAAGATTTCTCTTTGACGTCAAATCTGATCAAATCATTCAGCATTTGTTTTCCATTATCGCCACCAAAAACGTAAATCGCTTCCTTGTAAGCTACAGCTGTGTGTTTACTTCTTCTCGCTCCGACCTAAAAAAGTTCAGTTTCTTTAAAAATTGTCTTTACATAAATTTATATAAACTAACAAACTCATCCACTTCCAGGTATTTCTTCCAAGTATGGACGTTATCTCCAAAGTTGAAGTCATTCAAGCTCGAGGACGATGAAGGCCCGGCCTTTTCAAATTTATGACTACTTTTCAAGGACGACGAATGGGACATCCGAGCCATTGGAATGGTAATTATATTTCCAGCAACTAAACTTCGTTGCAGCTATACGTTCTCACTTGAATTATTTCTTTTAAAACATTTCTTTAAATTGCATTGACTCTCTTTTGCAATTTCTGAATTCACAGTTTTTCTTTGTTTGTTATGGAAATTCGTGTGGGAGTAAGTCGCGGCCCCGCGATTTGCTTCATTTCTGCTTCATTCATCTTTGTTTATGTTTCGCTTCAAAAATTTATGTTTTGCTTCAGAAATATCAAAGGCGAAGCGACGAGTGAGAGTGAGAGGACGACGATTGATGGACGGGGAGATTTGTGTTAAATTAAAAATATAAATTTAAAGATCTTAGCGATGTTTACTGAGTTAAAATATAATAGAAATTATCACGACTGACTCAACATTGCGGAATATATATATAAAAAAACGATATTGTATCGGTGATATGTTTTTAAAGTGAAACAAAAAAAAATTCAAAGAAAAAATCTCAGCCAAGTGAAAACTAAGTTCGAGACACATTCATTGTCGAAATTACTTAAAATTTCAAAGATCTTCGTGTGATAAAATGGGTTTTCAACAAAAATAAACTGCAATCAGTGAGAAAATAATAATTTTTCCAATAAACAACATTGCTCATATATTTTCAAACAAAATCAATAAAAAAGAAATATATTCAAAAAATGGAAGAGTAATTTAAATGGATAAAAGTTTGCTAGAAACCAAATACTGGTGAGTTTACACTTTGCTCAAATATTCTTTTTCAAAAGCTCTCCTCAATCATTGCAAAAAATCATTTCATTGTTTGTTGGCCTCATTATTCTTTTTGGTGCGAAGCTTCAGTGACTGGAGTTCAGTCGCAACGAAAGTATCCTTCTCTTTAATTTCATGATGTCGAATTTTTGTGAACAAGGTGCGTTTTTTCATAGTTTGTCATTTATTATCAGACAAAGACATTTCAGTAGCGCAATGAAAATTGCGTTGCCAAGTTTTATTCTGCTCAACATCCTGCAACTGTTTGCAATTTGTAAAGGGTATGTTTACAAACTACGTATCAACCTCAAAACGAGCGAGAAAGGAAGAAATAAGTTATTTCCTGTCATTTATAGGGCTAGACGACTTTTACAAAATTATAACTTAATATCTTCTTCTGTCTACCTCAGTTTATTTGTGGTACGAACTTTATGCAGGATTACGCGAAAATCTTCGAATTGACCTCTTAAAAAATGTAATCTCACACATTGAATTGCTTTTGATTAAACGCAATTGAAGTTTAAGTGGAAACTTCATTCAGAGCAGTTCTAAAATCTGACAACGTCGCTAAATTGCAATGTTTTTGGTTTCTTCCTCCGTCTGGTTGGTAGCTCGCACTCTGCTTTTTGATGAATCATATTGTGTGAGTGCATTTTGAAACGAGTTTCATTTTCTCAGCATGAGTCCACTAAACTGTTTCTGCTGAAATTTGTCTAATGATTCAATTCTTTGTAAAATTTTCTTACCAAAATATTTTGAGTTGTTGCAAACGTTGACTGTCTTAATATATCAAAGATCTTTATACGTGGAGTTCTCAATTGATCACATTTCTTAATAAATAAAATGGAGATTAGCAAGAGTTTATCTTTTTGCTAATTGAGATAAAACTTTTTTTCAAACGGTATTGTGTGACATGCATTTTTGTAAGAATAAAAAAATGTACGTGGGAAGGTTTAATGAATCGCAATCTTCATTTGAATTTACAAAATCGGCAACGTCGCTAAACTTTTAGAGAACGATAAATTTTGTTTCAACAAATTAGACATATATTTAAAAGCATAGGCTAGCTGATTTGGTTTGCTTATAAAATACTTAAACCTGATCCTTAAAGAAAATAAACTAGATATTTGTAGTGAGTCATTAAATTGGCTAACTGATAAAAAACTAATATCAACATACCGTGTGAAAATACTCAAAAATTTTGAAACTTTTTGCTTTTCTCGAGATTTCATAAAAATACGACGGAAATTTCGTAACGTAGAATGATCTTTATGTGCATTTAATGGCCTGTTAGTTCGAGAGTTTCGCTTTTCCCGAACACGTGTATACGAAACTGTTGAGTAGAGAACTTCACATTTTATTGATACGATTTGTGAAACATCTGTTTCTTATTGTAACGAAATTAAAAGAAAATACTCTTTAACATTAATTGAGTGTATGCATGTTAAATATTTGGATGTTGTGTGATTTTTGTGGAAAGTCTGTGTAAGACGTACAATTTTTTTTCTTCAAAATGCACTTGAGCTTATTGTCACCGAGGTTTTCTGTTTAAAAACTTTTACTTCCATTGTACATGAGATTGCAAAAATTAAAAAGAAAACTAAAATAATTTTTATATATTTTACAGACTTGAAGGAATTGAAATAAAACGGCAATTGCCAAGGAAAAAGATCAACTTGCTCATCAAGCTCTGTCTGGAGCCGTAGACATAAACTCATTAATTATGGGTGTGCCATCATTGCTGACCAATCTATTACAATTCAAATTAGTTTCATATGCCGTTTTGGCTATCGCGTTTATAAACATTTGTGGAATCTCAGCTGAAAATGAGCAACATTTATTCTACAAAGAATATGAGCGACTTCAAAAGCAAGTGAAGCCTGTGAATTATAACTGGCAGGATCAGATAGCTAGCAATCAACAGCAAAACCATAGACGCACACCAAATTATCAGCATCCACAATTCAATGCAAATTTTCCAAGCCGAAGCACCTATGGTGTACAACAGCAAGAACAACGTCAGGAACAACATTTGCAACATCCGCAACAGAGAATCTTAAAAATAGAAAACACAAAATACTCTGTTTGGTCTCAGAACTTCTCGTTCATGAGTTCAACAGATTATAATGCACTTGGAATGTCACAACTCTATAATCTCACAAACAAAATTATTGATGTATTTGTAGACGCGGATGAACCAATTCCTACAGGTGAGTCATAAGTTGGACAACAAAAACTTTCTACTTTTATTTGCCTACGTTTGACACTTAGATAAATGAAAAAAATATGCCTATATGAAAATGTAAATTATACCTTTATTCCCAGGATATTTCGTTGTTGATGAAATGAAAGTCAGTTGGGGCCCGAATGTTCAGAAGCATCAATATTATGAACTTTTTAAAAAATATTGGCTAATCATCATCATCACTGTACTGACCATTATAACAGCGTTATTAATGCCTCTGATCGGTCTTTGTTTCTGCTGTTGTCGATGTGCTGGTGCTTGTGGTGGACGTTCACAACCTTTCGATAAGAAGCATGATACTTGTAGACGCTTTTTACTGGGTTTACTTTTGCTTCTTGTGGCGTCATCGATGGTGTAAGTTCATTTGATGATTAATCGATGAGAAATTGCTAATAAAAAGTTTTAAGGTTTGGGGTTATTGTCGCTTATGTTACGAACATTACATTACAACATGGTGTGGAGAATGCTACGCTGTCTTCAAGGTATGCTGTGGAAGATACACGGTCTTATTTGAAATCAACGTCGTATCACATTCGTCATCTTCTCGTCAACAACTATGGCGAATTGAAGGAACATCTTTTCATGACCCTTGATAAAACGTCGGACACTGTAGTAATGCAGCTTGATAAAGCATCAAATGCTGTTTCTTTAGATCAACTTCACAATATCGTTGAAGCTTTGCCAGAGGTACAACAGGACCTAATTGACATGGATAAAATTACACGCGATATGCAACAGAAGGCTTCTCAGCTTAATGATGGTTATAATCAATATTAAGTAATTAGATAACAAAAAGATAACAATGTTTCTTTTACAGGACTCCGTGGCGTCAAGCGAGAGTTGTTAAACGCTTTGCAACAATGCCGAACGAATGAATGCAAACAAGTGCAGAAAGATTACGAAATTGGTCGTCTCGACGAGAACAACATTCATTATGACCAGGTGAGTTTCCTCTATCATAAGGTTTCATTGTTGCTATCGATTCAACAGCTGACAGTGGAATATCAATTAACATCCAATTTCCTCTATCATCGCTTCTTTTTTCACCTGTATTCATGATCTTGTACAGTTGAACGGTTTTTATGTGCGCAATTGGCTTTAGTAGGCTAAAGTGGTGACTTGCGGTTTGTCAAGTCGCTTTGATAGCCGAAAATTTGTTATTAGGAGATTAAATAGTTTTTCGTTGATAGGCTGATTTTAAAATTTCCACATTTCAATTTTTTTAACCTTATGACGTGATACACATAAAAGTTCTTTTTTGCCTGAAAATATTATTTTTTCTCAATAAATTTTATGTACTTTCTCTCATTACACGCCAAAAACACTAAAAAACAATTGTTTAATATAAAGACGCTGGATAAATATTATCCAAAGGTAAATTAAATCTTTACTTGTGTGACTTTTGAAAATAAAATTTAATTTATAACAAATGCACACTATCTACTAACTTCCAGTAAAAAATATCTGCATGTGCACTGAATACTTAGAACATTACCATTTTTCGATTATATCATTTAATAGAGGCCAGAAATGTTTCTTATGCCTGCTGACAAAGTTTTTCCAACCTTGCTCATGAAAAAAAACTTTTTCATTATCTTCAATGGTGATTCACCGTTTGTTTGTTTGTTTTGCAATATTTTCTATAAGCAAGCTTGTTACCTTTTGTTTCCGTTTCCACAGTAAATATTTGAAAAATCATTGCGAACGCGACCGTGTCTATTTAATCCATCAAAACAAAACTTTATGTCATGCATTTCGCTACTCATACTTTTTAAGCTTATGATGTCTTCTGTAATTAATTATCTTTTGTTTCAACTCGACAATGACAAATTTTAGCTTCCGGACCAGAAAGACATAATCAGAGACATCCAAAGATTGCTTGAGGGAAGCTTACAGGAAACAGTGAACACAAGTGAGAAGAAAGTAAAGGAAATCAAAAGCGAGATCGAGAATATTATAAAATCTAACGTACCGGAAGTGAAAATGGCAATTAATAAAGTTGGCCAAGCGATGCTCAACATAAGCAACACATTGACAAAGCAAATTGACTCCGTGTCAGATATAGCTGGCAACAATACGTTCCGCCACTTCAACACTGGCGACGACTACATTGCTCAATATAGCATATACCGTTACTACGGCGGGCTTATTGTAAGCTCAATACTTCTTATCGTTCTTGTCTTCATCACATTTGGATTATTATGTGGAATATGTGGTAAACGTCCAGACGGTTATGGAGATGATTGTTGCACGAAAGGAGCTGGCGCTCGATTTTTGATGTGGTAAGTAACTTGAACAATCCTTATTAAAAAGCAAAACTAATTTCATTTTATTTTAGTGGAGTTGCAATTATTTTCTTGACGATCTCAGCTATGCTCATAATCAGCTTAGCATTATTCCTGACAGGACTTGTGCTGAGAAGAGGTGTTTGTGATCCACTCAAAAATCCTGAGAATGATCAAGTATTTTCCTACCTCGATAATTATGTTGATCTCAACAAATTGATCTTCTCTGAAAACCAACGAAATGCATTGCGACAAGAGGGAAATGGAGAAATTGAGCCATTGAAAGTATCTCAAATCATCAGCTCCTGTCATAAAAATGAATCGATTTTTGAAGTGTTGCGATTGGAGAATCTTTTAAACATCGATCAAATACAAGAGTTTCCAAAACAATTCGGAATCGACGAAAAGTTGAATGAACTTGCTGATAATGTTCAGATTACTTCTCAAGTCCGAATATTAAATGACGATGCGAGAAAACAAATTCGCGAGCTTTCAACTTCCGAGATTAATAAATTTGAAGCATATAAATATGTGGACAATTTAGCTGAGAACATCACACATTATGATTTGAATTTATTGGCAGATCGATTGAAGGCTGCCGCTGATCGCATTCCGAGCAGCTCGAATGAAATCAAAACTAAATTAGAAGTTCAACAACTTCACCTTCGAACATACCAAAAAAATTTAGTGGAGCCTTTAATTAGTGGAACGAACCGACTATTGACTCTTTCGAAGAAGCTCAATGAGAAATTGCTGTTCAAGCAAGTGTCGTTTGAGAAAGCAATTAAGATTCTCATTAAAGAAATTGATGACGCTGAGCGGTTCCTCAATGAACAAGGGACGGCTTATGTTCAGCAAGTCGCTCATGAACTCCTCGATAGTTTCAGTAGAGACATCAAAGGCTACTTAAACTTGGTGATCAATGCAACAAAGTCCGATGTTGGACGATGCGGGCCGATCTCCAATGTTTATGAATCAATGATCGTCGCTGTTTGCAATCGCGTCGTTGATCCATTTGTAAGTTAACTTTGATTATAATGAATTTTATTTGAAAGGAGAATTTTTTAGAATGGATTCTGGGCCGGAGTTGTCTTCTGTGTTATTCTTTTCTTCCCAACAATCATCATCAGCGCTAAATTGTCAACTTTATACCAAAAATCTGATCCGTATCCAGGACCATTGGTTGAAGCGTAAGTTTAAAATTTCATCAGACGCATGCAAATGTTTATAATTTATGTTCTGAACGACCAAAGACAATAATTGTTATTATCTTTTTTCTTTGTTATACTTTGTGAATGCGATTGGAAAATCCGAATTTGTGGCGTCCGAAAAATATTTTGTTGGATGAACAGAGAATATTTGTATGATGCATACAGTGAGCGTGACCATATTCCATTGGCAAAGTAAGTGTGAGGAGAAAATTGCTTAAAGAACTTGGATGTTAGGACTTAAACTTAATCTTAAAAGCTCGATATATAATTTTCATGTTTCTTTCTTCTTCTAGTGTTCCAAAGAATAAGCGTCGTCGAAAAGCTGATCGTCGTCATGATGGACGTGATCGCCGTGGTGATTATTACGAAGAATCAAGTCCAACGACTTCTGCTGTTCCTTCAACAAGCCATCCCATTCGTGATGCTCGTTACACTGACATGGCTCCAAAGTGAGAATAGCAGACATTAATATTACGTGATGCTTAATATCTTAATATTTTAGGAATTGGGATGGAGCGCCACCTCGATATCAAAGCGCTCATGCGTCTCATCCAGTTGGCGGTCATCCTTCAGCATCAGAGTACGAACGACCACCTCCTTACAACTTCTCTGGTCCATACCCTGTCGCTCCAGCTGAAACAGATTAAAATACTCACAGAAAAAAAATCTCAAAAAGAAAGATTCAAGAAAACTGAAGAAAACGGGAAGCAAGCTGTATTTTGTAAACATAAAGAGGGAGCGAATATTTGGATCATATTTTTCTAAGCAACACAATTACAGTTTTCTCTCCTCTTCCTCGATGTTTAAAAAGTGATTGCAACTTGCGCAATTTACAAGGAAAGGAATAGCGATAAGATAAAAATTATTAAAACTCTTTTTCTCCTCAATAGACTACAAATAATCTTTATGTGAAGAAGATTCATGTTTTAGATTTTCGTCGCAGAATTTAACTCAAAAAGTAACAGAAGAAAGAGTATTTCACTCTTCTTTTGTTAAATGTTTGACAAAATGATATCATTTTCTTTTTAGTGAAATCAATTTTATCATCAAGTCCAAATGGACGCAAAAGATTATTCCATTTTATGTTGTTTCCCACGATAAATGCCAATGCTTTAGAATGAAGATGTGATTAAGTTTTAAGTTTTTTTAATGTCGTTTTTTGTATTCAATGCTGGCTCCAATTTCATTTTCAAATTTTTCAAAATAGATTTTATTTTCCCATTCCATTCCAGTAAAAAATCATTTAGTAGACTACAGGTAGTCGAAATAAGTTATCATTTCACAATTTTCAACTCTTGAACTCACTGCCCACTTTCACTCGCTTAGTTCAAATTGTTTAGTTTTAGTATCTTCTGTGGAAGAAAACTTCTGCTTTCATAAAGACGATTGAATAAGTAAACAATTTTTTGTAAAACTCATCATTTCTATGTGAATTCGAAATTTTGTTTTAAACTAATTAAATAAGAAATGTATGGTAATGTATTTTTAATGAATTCACAAGAAAATTTTGAGCGAAAGCATGCAAAATAGCTCAATGAAAGCTAATAGCGTCAAATTAGTCGAGGAAAAAATTCGACTATAACTTTGATTAAAGCGCGAAAATCAATTAAAGAAAAAGCCATTTATCGATAAATTTTTTCTGGCATTAACTAAAACGAGAGCCCAGTTTGTATGATAGAAGCCACTGAAAAAGTTTCCTCTTAAAGAAACAAGGTTTTAGAATTGGATAAGAGGTTGAGTTCAATCTGTATTGATAAAAAGACTACTTATTATAAAACAAAATAAAGTCTGCAAGAAATGACTCAATCAAGATAAAAATTTTGCTCTATAAATTGCCGGTGTTTTCTATTTTTTCCAGTGAATTCATACTTCCGTCGATCCACTGTTGTAGTTTTCCCGTAATCAACTTCCATTTATTAATGTTTTCTTTTCCGATCTATGCCGGACATAGATTCGATAAAATTTGACATGACAAATGACATGTGTTTCTTAATTATTATTTCTTCGTTTGCCATTCTTGATTGGAAGCTCATTATTACGCCTTTTTTACTTATTAACGTCAGGTTTTCAATCGATTCCTGACGCTCTGCGGAAGTAATTATTGATTTAAGACTTCTTTATCATGATAAAATTTCAATTCTGATTGATCTTACAATATTGAAAAAGTTCTCAATGCTCAAAGTTCAGGTTTTGGGTTTTCTTATCAAAATTGTGCTACAACTGTTATTGATGTACAACAATTATCAACTCCAGTATAAAATGGCAGAAGAGACGTCGTCACAAATTCAGTTCATTCTGTCGGTCCTACGGAAGAAGAACTGAAAAGTTTCAGTTACTTGTACATGAAAAATCGGTATTTGCTTTGAAAATGGAACTTTGTGCGACATCTAAAGTTTCGATAACGTTACTCGTTGTGATCCTTTGTTCAGCAGCATTAGCGCAGCCTAGAAATGTTGAGCGGTATGAAAGGATTACAGGAGGACAAGCTGCACGTTCCAATCAATTTCCTCATGCTGTTGCGCTAATTCTTCACCTTACAAGAAATAGATCAAGTTTCTGCGGAGGATCCATCATTCATCCGAGTTATGTGCTAACAGTAAAGTGTCGCGTTTTATTTTTTTAACAAAAAAATTATTGAACTGAGATTGATTAGAAAACTTGATGAGCGAGAATTTTTTTTTGAAGAATTGCCGAAGTGAAACAAGATAACTAAAAAATTGCGATAAAAGTTTTGCAATCTTACTTCCTTTAAGAGAGAAGCGACCTAAGAAAATAATTTTATTTTCTTAAAGGCTGCCCATTGTCTGGATGATGCGACGCGTGTAGAAGTCCAAGCTGGTATTACTCGAATATTCCGTGGAACACCTCAATATCGAGCTATAGTAGAACAACGAGATATCAGAAGACACCCTCAGTACGACGATGAAACGCTTATTAACGACATTGGATTGATTTTTCTCTTGAGACGTATTCCTTTAAATGCTGCTATGCAAGTAATTGCATTGCCATCTCGTGCTGATACTTCAAACAGGTAAACTCTTCCTTTCATAATTTTAAGATCATGAAATTAAGAAATTCTTTTCCTGATTTTACAATAGATTTGTAGGACTTCATGGAACTGTAATAGGATGGTAATTCGCATGACTTTCTTCAAAACTATGGAAATAATCAAAAGATTTCGTTTCAGGGGACGATTTTCGGATGGTAAGATTTATTCTTTTTGCTAATTTTCGATAAGATAACCATTATCAACTTAACAGCTTCAGAACACCTGTCGGATGATTTGCGCTACGTTTCACTTGAGATTCTTAGTGATCGGGTAAGACGTTTATTGATCTTAAGACACGAAGGAAATATAGTTTTTCTTTTTAGCGTTGCATTGACTTTTATAACCGAACTTATGCTTTCTTCTTACCGTCTAACATGTGCATTTCTGGCGCTAGGGGCTCGTCATGTAGATATTCAATTATAAATTTTAAGAATATGAGAATGAACTTAAGTATTATAGGTAATGGAGATAGTGGAGGAGCTATGCACATCATGTTAAATGGCCAAATGACAATAATTGGAATCGTGAGCTATGGATCATCAACATGTGAAAGCGGTGATCCTCCGGTCATGACAAGATTGACTTCCTATCTTGATTGGGTATCCGCGAACACTGGAATAAGGATTTTGTAATTTTACTGTGTTCTCTTGACAATAGACAACAGTTTAAAAACATAAAGACCGATGAAAAATGAGAGATGAAAATATTTCTCAAAAGATTCGATCTCATCGGCAAATATTTTCGTCGCTCCTATTTTCAATTTCTCTCATTTTTTAAGCATTTTCTCAAGAGCTTTGACAAGAAATAGGAAATACAAAACAAAAGTGATAGATAGCATGAAATGTGATAAGGAATTTAAATCTTTAAGCTTTTTCAATGAACTACAAGTCACAAGAGAATTTGTGATTTATTATCTTATCTGAAATATTTTTACTTGATAATAAAGACTTAAGAATTGAACTTAAAACAAAAGCAATCAATTGTTCAGTTCATTATAAAATTTTGATTGATCAAGTGTTCAGCTACCAACTTTCTTTGATTCGAAATTTCTACATCCGCTGCTTGCATTAACTTGGATTAACTCAATATAAAGTCTTTTACTGCGTCATTATGACTGTAAAAAAAATTCTTCTGGTTTTCCCAATTTTGATATCGCTAAGTCATACTTTTCCCAATGGAAATGCATTTTATCAGGATACTTCGAGAGGCGGAAGAATTACAGGTTTGTGGAGTGTTTGAACTGAATGAATTTATTTTTTTACAATTACTGTAGGTGGCTCGGAAGCATCTCGCAATCAATTTCCATACATTGTGGCGTTCTTCATTTATACTGACGATGGCCAGTCGGTAAAACGTTGTGTTTTATCATATATTTATATTAAAAAATATAAACTTTTTTTAAGTTATGCGGAGGATCAATTTTGTCATCGACTTTTGTCTTGTCAGCTGCTCATTGCTTCACAAGTTTTGAATCAGCAGATTTACTGGCTGGAATTCACAACATACTCGAAGAGACCGCAGCTTATGAACTTGAAGTATTTCCAACTGATATCATAATGCACGCTCAATACAATCGAGTAACGCAACTGAATGACATTTCACTCGTCAGAACGAACAGAAGACCAATAACCTTCAGTGTTTCAATTCAATCCCTGAAATTACCGGCACGTTCATTGGCTACAACTGATTTAACAGGAAAAATAGGAAGAATTGCTGGCTGGTATAATGATTTACTTTAGTAAAAGATTAAAATAATAGAAAAATCTTCTTTCAGGGGAAAGACAAGCGATTCTACTAATGATATTTCTCCCCGTTTGCTTTATATTGATGCTCCCGTTTTAAGCAATGGTTAGCTAGAATTTTAAAAGCTCGAATTCAATTTTGCTAATTTACACATCTTTTAAAGCTGTTTGCAGTACAACTTATGGAAATGTTGTTACAGCCACGAATATTTGTTTGAGTGGTGCAAATGCTCGTTCAACATGCCAAGGAGATTCCGGAGGTCCTCTTACTACCAACCTTAATGGTGTGCAAACTCATATTGGAATAGTTAGCTTTGGGTCAGATATCGGCTGTCAGAGAAATTATCCAACGGTTTTCACTAGAATCACGTCGTACTTGAGCTGGATTCAAACTAACACGGGCATAACAATAACTTAAGCTAAGCTTTAAATCAGTGTAAGCTTTTTGAAAGCTTCAGAATTACTTCAAAAGAAATGCTTGGTGGAGCGACTGTTTGAATAAAATACATTTTTCAAAAGCTATTACTTTTTAATATGAATAAGCAGATATCGATGATTATTTAAGTCAAAAATGTATAACAATTGTAACTTACAATTTGTAAGCTCTTTGAGGCTTATAGAGTTTGAATACAAAGATAAAATTCGAAGGCAACCACACGGCAGCATACTTTTAACACATCGACAAACGTCTACGATACCACAAAAGAAAAACTTAGGCAGCCTTTTTCACTTTTATTTTTCAACTTACTTTAAGTCTTTTTCTTCTCAACTCGTGCTGTTAAAACTTCGTTGTCTCAGTCTCTATTTCACCAACGTCGAGACCAGTAACGATTTATAACGTTAAAATAATACTTATTGATAATTGCGCAAATATATTTGAACAAAAATAGTGTGGAAACGCTACTAGATTTTCGAATTTGGTATTGTCAACTTTTTCTTTTTACTTTCATTAAAATTGTTCAAAGTTGAAAGTTTTCTTTGTGATTTTTTTCTTATCAGCAAAAATTAATAAATTTAACTTGATTTTTTTTTGTGAAATTTTTGTAGAAAGTTGAAGTTACGCTTCTTGTGTTTGGTGATCATTTAAAAGCGGATTAAAAAATCGTTGAAAATGGTGAGTTGAATTCAAACAAACGATGGCATCGTGTTGGAGTCGACAAATGATTTTTTATGTCCGCATTAAATTAAATTTTTTAATGTCCATGGCAGAAGTTTATGGAAGCTTTAACAATGGAGAAAAAGAAATGGCAAAAATTTAATTTTCCGCTGAACATTTACAAAGCAAAGTGAAACTTTGGTGAGAAAAGAGAAGCACGCAAATAATGCAAAGCAAAAGAATGAATTACTGAGGCAGTGTGTACAATAAATTAGAGATTTGTGTCGTTACAACTTAATTACTTCGCTTACTGCTTTAAGAGCTGTGAACGGTTTGAACCAAATGGAATTTCAATGCAATCGTGGCCTTCAGAGTTTTCTGTTTGGCAAATATACAAACAAGCAGACAGAAAGCGCGAAGACGAAGACAATTGAATTGTATTGCGGAATATTCTTTTGAGCAATTTTGACCAAAGAATTATGTTGCGTTGATCGCCAAAAGGGAAAAAGATATTAAAAACAAATCAATTTCAGTGTAATTATAGTTGATGTGGCCACTTCAAGTATTGTCTGCAAGAAAACGAGAAAAATTGCATTTTCACCTTCGAATTCGAAGTTAAATAAGTCTGAGTATATATAAAAGCGGTAATGTGAGAAAATATTTTAAGGAGAATGTAAAAGACATTAACGATGTGAACACAAGTTAATTTTTGACAAAGACTCGCTTCAAATTTTCTTGTGGAGACAAGAAACCTTTCAATAAAAATATCAAGGGTGAAAATCCATTATTTTTTTGAGAAAAAAAAACCTGCTTGTTTGTTTTTAAAGTCCAACTATAATGTTTGAAGTTGATATTTTGAAGATGAAGCCAAAGTCAAAGATCGAACTATCATTTAATGCAACTGTCGCCTGTAATATTGCGACTTTTATCAGTTTTGAACATTAATCTGCAGTTTATCAAGGTGTGTAAACAAGAAACTAAAGCTGATTCTTGTTGACCTTCGATGGACTGCTGACAGCAATGCTGTTCATGCTTACATATCCGATATTACTTTCTTATACAATCAGAAAACCTGCAATGGAAAAATGACTTCAAACCACCGAAATGTTTTTCAACTTGTTGGACTTAGACGAAAAAAAGAAAGCATTTCCAATAGTCAAAGTATTCGTCAATACAAATGATTGAGTTGTGATAATTTTGCATACAGCTAACGAAAGTGTAGAAACGTCCAATGAGGAAAGTTGAGATGTAATTTGCAAAAACCCAAGTTTTCCTTGATATTTTCATTAAAATGCGTTAATATGTAAGTGGAGCTCTACTTTCTCATTGAAACATTTGAAGACAACGGAAGATTAGAATTGGTTTCTCTTTTTAAGGGGAACAGGACTTAACTGATTGAGCATTTTTAGTACTCGTGATATGAATTTTTAATAATGTCGAAATTAAAATTAAATTTCTGTAATTCATCATTCAAAGTTAACGCGCTTCGCATGCATAAAGAAAAAAGGTTCAATGACTTTCCTCGTGTGAGTCGCTCTCATAAGATGAGGTGTGTTGAATTTTCAATTAAAATAGCTCGATGATTGAGTTCGCGAACACGCTCTCACTTTTGGATATTTGTCATGAGAAATCTCGATAAGGTGAGAGATCAGATATTGACTTAAGCTTCAATTCGAAAACTTCAAACAACAAATATTGCATCGATTTTGTTGAAGGAAACTCGAAAAATTATTCTCATGCTTCACTCACCACACTTGCATGATCTACTTTCTCACGGCACAAGTTTTTTTTAAAATGTATTATGTAACTCCAGTAACTTGTGCCAAAAGCAGACAGAAATAAATGAAGCGGTTTTTTTGATTCAAGTAAGCTGCAGCTGAGTTGAGAGGTTGGCTGTGTTTGTTTGGCAAATCTTGTATATATATTTTTTATTGCCTACTTAGAAAATCAGAAAAGCCTACATGTGCTGCCTAACTCTTTAACAAACCAGTTGTGCGTCATTTGTTTGAAATGTCAAGAGGCAAATGCTGAATCTAAAGTGAAAAGCATGAAACCTGATTTTCATTGAAGTTTTGATCTAAATATTGTTTGACTTGTAAGAAAGTTTGCCGATATCGGCTTCAGCTTGTATAACATCGCGGCGACCATAAAACTATCTTTTTTGAAGGATTTTTCTTCCATCAACATTGAATAAATTGAGAGATAAACGCATATTGTTGTAAAGCTAAAACTCATTTGCATGCTCTCGAAAAACACTTTTTGTCCGAGCTTGCCTTTGTTGTTGAATCTGTCGTCTCCATAAGATAAAAAGCCTTGAAATTTTTCTACTTTGTTGGTTTTTTGCTCTGTTGACTGCAAAGAGACTCAGTTTCTTAATGTAAATCAAGAAAATATCGGCAAGGAAGTTGTCGGTTCTGATCAAGCTGTGAGACTTTAAGTCATCAAAGAGAGTTTAAACATCCCAGTTTATCGGATTTCATGCTTTTTCTTACCTTTCAAGGAAGAAAATGTTGACTTGAAAACCAACGATTTTAATTCATTAAAGCCTCTTATGCGCAATGGCCTCTTATGAGTTTAGCCTAAAATAAAAAAAAAACTTTTAAAATCCTAATTTCGCAGTCGATAGATCCTCTTGTTTTATTTCACAAATCTAAATCTTGTTTTGTTGATTAATCTGCTATTTCATTTAATTACAACAAGGCTAATATCATGATAGTGTTTTCCATATAATGGCCAACACAATCTTTGCTTCAGTTTAATACCATGACGAATAATATTCTATCTAAATATATTGTGAATATGCTTGACGAATTCCTTGACTGTTAATGGGTGCGAGTTAAAAGATTTAAAAAAATTGTGATATTATATATCAATGATTATACAATAATTATCATTTGGATCGGTATTGTCACTGATGCATAATAAATTTATGATAGCAAATCGAGATCATCAGCTTGTGAACCTCACTTAAGTCGAATTTCTTATATAATCCTATCTTTTGCTCTAATTGTGGTTACGATACTGCTGTTCACGCAGATATTTTACGTAATTAAAGCAAATTAACACTTTTTCAAAGCTGCAACTCTTCATTATGCGATTTCTTGCGAAATGGATCTTTGAATTGATTTAAAGCTTGCTTCGGGTATTTAAAATATCTTCATTTCTAACCTCGACTTGCAATAATGCTTCCTCATGTCCGGCTAAGAGTCTAATTTAGAGTCGCAGTGAACTTGATTCAAATTGCGGGTTATGATTGTCTAGTTTCGTGATCGAAGGACAAACTGGAGGTAGCGAAATTTTAAATGTTCTACAAAAAAACTCGTAGCGCAACTTCGACTGTACCGAAAACGCATTTTATTACTAAAAATTTGCGTAATTTATTTAAAAGATTAGAGTTAAATGTACGGGGAATCGCTTTATTCACGATTTGAATAAAATATTTTGAGTTGTTGTCTCTTTAGTTTTTGGGACGATTGACAGACACGCGTGTTTGGTGATTAATTAAATTTTATTTCGACATGATTAAAACTTAATGACTTGTCTGGCGTGAGCTTTGCTTTTTTTGATGTAAAAGCTAAGTGGATCAAGTTCATTCAATTTTACTTCCCTGAAGCGAGAGAGAAAAATTTCACTTCCACTTTCGATGAAAACAAGTTTCGTCCGATGCGAAAAGATTTCTATTTTACTTACCTTTTGAAGCTTTTGCCGGCAGGTCTCGGAACGAATAGATGACAATATGGTTTCAAATGAGAAAATAGAAATACGATATTACTAATATTGGCAAATTTTATGAATTTTGATTATTTATTTGAGAAGATCTCTTCAAAATTTGGAGTTTTTGCTGTTAATATTATTTCAAAATTCAAATCAAACGTCATAAAACCCTGCTACCAACAGTGCGCTTTCTTCATTTCTTCAAGCACTTTCACAGGGAAATTCAACTTTTTCCACGTTTTTTTCAATCGGTTTTAAAAGAAATCATAATGGACTAAACAAAACCAGTCGGATCGGGCGAACGACCGCAGACGGATTAAGCAATTTAAAAGCTTTAGCCACTAATGAAGCCGATTGTATAGGGCAATTATTATTTGCAAGCATTCGCCTTGTGTTGGTTTCTGGTCTGTTTAATTGCACTCATTATCAGAGCGAAGAAAATCTGAGTAAAACTCTGTACACACAATTTTTTTTTATCAAAATAGAGTTTGTTTTATTTAGTCGATAATGCTTTCAAATAAAAAATGAAGAAGATTCCCTAAAAAAGCTATTCCTGCTCTTTTTCGGTTTAAATTGAATCTTTTTGATATTCTTTGTCTTGAACCTTTTATTAGTTGTCACGTGAATGGATCGTCAACAGCTTTTCGCTTGATGTCACTTCGTCTTTTTGATCCAAGAGTGAAGTCATCGCCATTGTCGTCTCCTGACAAATAAGCGAGTTTCTTAACGGCACCGCGTGCACGATCAGAGACAAATTTATCAACATGTGATACAATCGTAATAAATCTCATGAAGCCATCAAGATTTTTATTGATCCTTTCTGACCTCTCAAGGCTCGACTCGTTTTCCAACTGCTCAATAAATTTTGGTTTTTTTATAATTCCACTGATTTGTGGAAGTCTTGGCGCAGGAGTAATAACAAAGTCGTCCGCTGCCCTTCGAGCATTCCTCGCTTTTAATTGATTTGGCCTCTCTGCATACCGATCTGATTCACTTTGAAAGAATAAATCTTCATCGGAGTATTCGCTATAAAACTGTGGGTCAACATATCTTGATCGCGAGAAACTCACTTGACTGCACGACGACTTTGCCTTGCAACTTTTCCTTTCATCTTCATTGTTAACAATAATCTTAACGTTAAATGGATATTTTGAATGGCGCTGAGTATTAAGCGTGAATATTTTGCTTTCGAAAGAGCCATCAATCAAGTTGTCTGCTGATTTCCATTGCTCCATTAACTTGCTTTCTGTGCTCCCAATATCAGAAAAGATGTGTTCACGATTCGGATTTAAATGACGAATGACAGATGATGATGTTTCCTCGACAACAGGTTGAGTTGTTTCGATAACTGCCGTCGTTGTCTCTTCGTTAGTTGGCGTTTGAAAGTCGGTAGAAAATGTCAAAATGTCTTTCGTTACCATTTCAGCTTGCGAAATGTCATCAGATGATTGTGACGTTGTGGTAAAAGTCGATTCGATGTAACCTTTAGCTGCCGTTTTAACTTTAATGTTATCACTTTGATATTCTGTTAGTCTTCTAAAGTCTTTTCCGATGATCGGAACTTCGATCTCAATCACGTCGCTTTGTTCAATTTCGTTATTCTCATAGATTTCTTCGGAAGACTCGTTTAAGTTCCGCAACGGAAGCAGATTAAATTTCTTGAAAAACGAGGCAATTTGTGGTGACGGGTTGAAATCAGTTCTTGGCGTCATATTAGCTATCTGCGTCTCTCGAATATTCTCACTATTTCTGCTCAACGATTTCGCAGTATAAACCTAAAATTAAATAAATTTCAATGAGAATTAGAGTAAAATGATTGTAAATTTATTTTTAATTAAAGCATATTTTCGAACCATTGCAAAAAACGCGATCAATATTATTGAAATCATCAGCGTGTAGTAGACAAAATGATAAACAACAATGCGTCGCTTCATATACTTCATCGACTTAATCGAATAAATTACTTTCATAATTTTTCTACTGCAAGTTAATAGAGTGAAACAAAAGAAAGATTTAACTAAGCTATTCACTAACCGTCACGCTTAAGACTAAAATGCCGAGTCCAAATTTCATTCTGAGTAGTGGAATATACAAACTTCAACTGACAACTGGGAAATGTCTGCTGAGACTTTGCGGCATTTCATTAAATGTTTAGATCAGCATAGTTTTGAATTTTATTGAATCACTTTCCGGACTGCGTTAGCATGTTGACGGTTTTGCTCATGAGTCAGCGAATGAACGAGGAAGAGAACGTGAGCCCGATGTTAAGTTTTTAAACAAAAGTTTCTCAGCATTGTCGTGTGATTAATCAAATTTACCTTGTAGGAAGTGTAAATGGCTTTTTGTTGAGTGCGTTGTGAATGTGCGTCAACGAACAGGTTGAGCCATCGAAGAAATGTTTATTTACCCGCCAGTAGTTTGATTGTGATTCCGCATAGTGGCTAATGAACTCCAATCTCATTATAATTTCTTATGGTTTGCCTTTCTTCTTTTCATACTACAGCTGCGGCAGAGAAATTCATCGCTTTCATCACATAAATATTTTCTAAATCTGATATAAAGTTTCATAATCATCAAGAGATATCAATACCGTTCATCGAAAGTAGATCGCGAAATTAGTCTCACGATGCGCTTGATCGTCGCAACATTAAGAGTTATGTATTAATTGGCACGAGCAATTTTTTATATAATGATCTCACGACACAGCAAACCTTAGACAAATCTTTTTTTTCATGCTTCGTTTAGTCGACCAGTTGGGTTTGTTTTTATGGCATTGTCTCTAAATCTTACGTCAATTTGAGGAAACTGCAATCGAATGCAATAGTTAAGCGACTTCATTAACGAGTAAGACAAATTTAGTTTGCTATTCTCTTAACAGTTTTCCATTCTTTTAAAATAATTTTTAAGAAAAATGAAATAAATTTGATTTGAAATGGGTTAATGATTTGCAAAATATTCCTGAGAGAAAACAAATTATTACAAAGCTATACAAATTAACAATCGTGATCGTAACATGAGTTTCATGGTCAAAGGCGGCATGCGTTCAAATGAAATATTTTTTATGACAATTCGCATCAAACGTTACGAATAAGTTATTCATAGTCGTCAGGTCATTAAATATTTCAACCATCACTCTTCAATAGCTTAGTCTTCAAAACAGGCGAACGTTTCAAAACATTTTTTTTAAAAATTTCCATCACAATTGAGTCGTACCAAGAAGAATAAATTCCAGTTGCATAATTTCCTCGATAAATAAATGGCGATCGACACACGAATTTCATTAACAACGAAGTATGAAATTCGAAAGCAAAATTAAACCACTTACTTAAATTAAGCGTGATGCTATAAATTTCCAAAAAGATATTGTCACGCTTTTATTTAAATGGAAAGTGAATGGAAGTACTTTGAAGATTTAGAATGATTCCAATGCCTTGCCTGAATTAGTTTTAACTTAAAACTTTTAAGCTATAATCGAAATGTTTTCTTGATCAATTACATTTTCTTCTTTCAGCTACCAACTCGATTGGTTCGGGTAGCATTCGTTGTCTGTCTCTTAGTTCTCATATTTTCACATTTAGCCGACAGCGCTCAAGGTAAGCAAGCTCAGCGCTTGGCTTCAACGCGCGTAGACAATCTCTCGAGTCCATTACACGAGTTAGTTGGTACTGTGAATGAAAAAGCTGTAACAATCGCCGCTGTTGAGTTCATTGTTAACTTCAATTTTTTATTCAGAGACGCAGAAAAATTAAAAGCTTTGGCAATATAAGCTCGAGCTCGCTTCACAAGCTCAATCTGAAGTGTACAAAGCGATTGTTAATTTTTTTTATTCACAATGCCAATGAAAAGCAATGAGACATTACGAGTTATGACTCATTGTGCTACTTCTACAAATGCATTCTTTCGTTTTATGAAATGGACCCATAGACAAGAGAAGAATAAGAAGACCGACAGGGTCAGCAGCTGCAAAGGTTTTAGAGAAAAACTCATCGCTCAGAAATGTTACGAGGACATCAAGCCCTTCGTCGTTAGACAAAAAGACTGCACAAGATAGATCAGACTTAGCTGCTGCGCCTTCTAACAATAGATTCAAAGTCAGGGCTCGTAAGCGGCCCGGTGCCTTAGCTGCTTCGCCATCGACTGCAGTACAAGTTTCATCAACAAGAGAAAACAAGAAAGACAAAGATGGATACAAGATTGTATGCTGTAAGATAGGAATTATTTTAATTCGGTGACCTTTTCTAATTAATTGAGATTTCAGATTATACAAATTGGTCACAGTATCGCGTTAAGATCGGAAAGTTCGTTCCTGAAGATATACCCGCTGATCTCTGTACTCATGTCATCTTTGCATTCGGTTGGTTGAAGAAAGGAAAGTTGAGTTCATTCGAAAGCAACGACGAAACGAAAGATGGAAAGGTTGGATTGTATTCAAGAATTATTGGACTCAAAAAAGCGAATCCTAATCTAAAGGTTAATCCAAATGATATTTTGGGTTTTTTCTTAATTCAAATAAAGTTGTTTTCGCTATTCAGATTCTGCTTGCTATCGGAGGTTGGTCTTTTGGAACTCAAAAGTTCAAAGAAATGTCAGGCACTCGTTATGCTAGGCAGACGTTTATCTACTCGGCCATTCCTTACTTGAGACAAAGAGGATTTGATGGGCTTGATCTGGATTGGGAATATCCAAAAGGTGCCGACGACAAGAAGAACTTTGTTCTATTGCTAAAGGAACTGAAAGAGGCCTTCGAGGCAGAGTCACAAGAAGTTAAACAACAAAGACTTCTTCTCTCAGCGGCTGTCCCTGTTGGACCTGATAATGTTCGTGGAGGTTACGATGTTCCAGCTGTAGCAAGCTATCTCGATTTCATTAACTTGATGGCTTATGATTTCCATGGAAAATGGGAGAAGGAAACTGGTCACAACGCTCCACTTTATGCTCCATCGACTGACTCTGAATGGCGCAAACAACTCTCAGTTGACCACGCTGCTAACTTATGGGTAATTTCAGTGTGTATTTGCACGATGGTGTATTTTTACATAAAAATACAAACTTTCAGGTTAAAATGGGAGCTCCTAAAGAAAAGTTGATTATCGGCATGCCAACTTACGGCCGATCATTCACTCTGGCTGATACTGAGAAGCATGGACCAAATTCACCCGCAACTGCTGGAGGAAAAGAAGGCGTGTACACTAAAGAAAGCGGTTTCTTGGCTTATTATGAGATTTGCGAAATGCTCAATAACGGAGCAGTTTACGTTTGGGACGAAGAGATGAAGGTGCCGTACATGGTCGATGGAGATCAATGGGTTGGCTTTGATGATGAACGTGCCATCAGAAATAAAATGCATTGGATAAAAGATAACGGATTTGGCGGTGCGATGGTTTGGTAAGAAAGTGAACTCTTTCAAAGTTTCAAGTTTGACTGTTTTATTTTAAAGGACTGTCGATATGGATGATTTCACTGGAACAGTTTGTGGTAATAACGTCAAATATCCTTTGATCGGAGCCATGCGCGAAGAATTGCGTGGAGTTTCTAGAGGAAAGGACGCTAAGGATGTCGATTGGGAGAAAGTGGCAGCTTCTTTTGATGACTTGCCTGTAAGTTGATCAATGATAAATTGGGCTCGTAGTTTTAAAATTGATTATGATTTTTAGGAAAAACCTGAGCCAATTGAAATTGACGTTGCGGAACTTTTATCGAAAGTTCAAAAAACTGAGAAAAAGACAAAAGTTAACAAAAAGATTAAACAAGGACAAGCGACGATCGAAACTAGAAGTAAAAAAAAGAGTAAAGTCAATGAATCAAATAATCTCAAACTTATTTTATTTCTAGAACGACCTGCACAAGTATTTTGTTATCTGACAAGTTGGTCAGCAAAGCGACCAGGTGCCGGAAAGTTTGAGCCAAAAGACGTTGATGCTAAGCTGTGTACACATCTTGTTTATGCATTTGCCACACTCAAAGATCACAAGCTGAGCGAAGCAAATGACAATGACCCGGACATGTATGACGAGGTTCTCGAGTTACGAGAAAAGAATCCGGATTTGCAAGTTCTACTCGCAATTGGTGGTTGGGCATTCGGATCAACGCCTTTCAAAGAGCTTACATCAAACGTTTTCCGTATGAATCAATTTGTTTATGAAGCAATTGAATTTTTGAGAGAGTATCAGTTCAATGGTTTGGATGTCGATTGGGAATATCCGCGTGGTGCTGACGATCGCAAAGCTTACGTTGATTTGTTGCGTGAACTTCGCGTTGCATTCGAAGGAGAAGCCAAGACTTCTGGTCAGCCAAGACTTTTACTAACAGCAGCAGTTCCAGCATCATTTGAAGCTATTGCTGCTGGTTATGACGTCCCCGAAATTTCTAAATATCTCGACTTCATTAATGTGATGACTTACGATTTCCATGGTCAATGGGTAAAAAAAATTCATTTGTTTTTTAAATATAGTTAATAGCTGTTAATTTCAATTGAAGGAACGTCAAGTTGGTCACAACTCTCCTCTCTTTCCACTGGAATCAGCATCAGGTCATCAAAAGAAATTGACGGTTGACTATAGCGCTCGTGAATGGGTGAAACAAGGAGCTCCAAAAGAGAAGCTTTTAATCGGCATGCCAACTTATGGTCGCTCATTTACTCTCGTTAACGAAACTCAATTTGATATTGGTGCACCTGCTAGTGGAGGAGGAATTGTAGGAAAGTTTACGAATGAGGCTGGTTTCCTTTCGTATTACGAAGTTTGCACATTCCTTGCTCAACAAAACACAACACTCGTGTGGGATTCAGAACAGCAAGTTCCATTCGCTTATCGTGGCGATCAATGGGTTGGGTTCGATGATGAACGGTCACTTAAAACAAAGGTTTGCTCAGCAATTCATTAAAATGTGAGTTAAATTGAAAGGTTTATTTTTAGATGGAGTGGCTTAAGGAAAGTGGTTATGGTGGCATTATGGTATGGTCGATTGACATGGACGACTTCAGTGGTCGCTGTGGATCTGGAAAATTCCCTTTGTTGACTTCGCTTAATAATGAGCTCGAAGATTACAAGGTCGATTTGGAATACGATGGTCCATACGAGTCTTATAATCCACGAGGAAAATACACAACCAAAGATCGTAAGTATAAAATTTTATTAAAGGAAAAGGAAAATAATTTTGAATTCACAATTTTAAACTCAGCGAATGAGGTTACTTGCGCTGAGCAAGACGGCCACATTAGCTATCATCCTGATAAGCTTGACTGTACACATTATTACATGTGCGAAGGAGAAAGAAAGCATCATATGCCATGCCCTGCGCAGTTAGTTTTTAATCCCAACGAAAACGTATGTGACTGGCCCGAGAACGTTGAAAGCTGTTCCTCACACACACAGGTAAAAAGACTTAAATTTAATTTAACATTAAATTTTATAATAATTTCAATTTTTAATAGGCACCACCAGCAAACTAACTTTTCAAGCGCAACTGAAAATTTAATTCTACAGTGGGTTCCATTTAAGAAATAAATGAAAGACAAACTTTTGTAAATATTCTGCTAATGTCTAAATTATTCCCATTCGACTTGGATGCACGCTCAAAATTAATTCCTGCCATTTCCCTTATGAACATAATGAGAAATACTGCCCTTCGAGACGGAAAATACTCAAAAATACTGAGCAATCAAGTTTATCTAATTTTTATAAATTATAAGAAATAAAAAATTTAGTTAGAAAAGTGGTAAAGTCTTTTTTCTGCAAATTTCCCATTCTCATGACTCAATACAAATATTTGATTAAGATATGTAAAAACATAAAAATAACAACAATTTAACAGCTGAGGTATGTAAAATTTGTCAAAGAAATAAAAGAGCAAAACGGCAAGAGCTTGACAGTTCTAAACTTGAAGTTAACGAAATCAGAATGGCAATCAAAAGTTTGATGTGGATTTTATTTTTAGTTATTTTTAGTGTCGTGACGGCTAGTCCGACCAAGAAAAGTAATTACATTGAGCAAGAGACATCATGTCGTGAAGTTTGTGGACTTTGTGACTGTAACGGATTTTATTGTGAAGACGAATGCATCTGCGAGTGCAGTTTGCAGGAAGATGAAAGTCAGTAAATTGAATGATCATTCATCAGTAAATTAAAAATATTTATTCAATTTTTTATAAAGATTTGCAGTGTATCGCTGATATGGAAAAAGAGTGTGATGCAAATGGTCTCGAATATGAACTTGTGATGCAAGAATCAGCAAAAGAGCGTTTCTTGCGTGATGTTAAAGGAGCTTCTGGTGATTTTGGAAAACATCTCGTGATTTTAAAACAAAAAAGACAAAGCGCTTCAACTGAACCTACAGTTGGTGCAACTCCAACAACAGCAGCTGCAGATATAGTAGGAGCAGCAAATAACGCGTCGTCTACTGACAAAGACGATCAACTTGGAATGCCAATAACCGCTCTCGGATTTGGAAAGAAGATGGGTGCTTTAGCCGTTCCGAAGCTTCTTGTTCTCATAAAAGAACGTCTTGCTAATGCACCTTCTGTACCAACATTTGCTCCATTCGTTATTCCAACGATCGCAACTACCGCATCACCAGCAAAGTTTTCATTTCCGGCTCTTCCATCCCTCAGTCCAGTCGTCCAACCTTCATGGCTGCATCATTAGATTTTGACAAAACATTCAACAAATTTTGTTAACGATTTTTTAAAAGAACCCTGTTGAAATAAAGAATATTTTTCTACGCAAACCGTTTTAAAAAATCTAAAGCCACTACGAATAAGAACCTTAAGTTCAAAGTTTGATGATATTTTTAAATTATAATTTACAAACATTACTACCGAGGCCACAGTCAGCATTTGAAAGACGAACAAGTCATAACAACAAGACGTGACATATGGCTGAAAGCTTTGCAATAAAAGCATTCTTCAAATGCAAAGAAGAATCATTTCCAAATTCAAAGTGAAATTGTGAACACACAGTAATGAATAAAGTTTTATTTGCAATTGTTGGTATTTGCTACTGTGTCCAGCTCAGCTGGGCAAACGAAGTAGAGGGTAATTCGATAATTAAAGATGAGTTCAATCCCGAAGCCATTCTGGAAAGTCCAGCTGCACAAGAAATGATTACAGCAATTTACCGCAGAGCAACGGTCCAAGCTTTTCAATCAAAAGTGAAAGAGCTCCAACAAAAATTGATGAACGGCGAAAATGGATTACCCGAAGCTATGCAAATACTCAAATTAGTACTCTCTGATCCAAATCAGTTGCAAGTCAAAAAAGCAGCCGCTCACGTTTTAAGCATCATTCCAAATGAACTGAAGAAACACGCACAGGAAATTCCACCCTTAGAAGAACCAACAACTCCCATGATTGCTCAAAAGAATAACTCATAATAAATAAACTGCATGTTATTTTTTTATTCAATTGAAAATTAAAGATAAATTTGAACTGCATTTTTAGCGTTTCTTTCCCTTATTCTTTTTACCACCACTTTGTTGCTGACTTGTCGATTGAATCGCAGGTTCTCCACCTTTTGGATTAGCAATTCGTGATTTTAATTGTGGAATCATTGATGCGACGTATTTCAGGATTTGTCTTCGTGTGGCTAAGTCTGGATTAATTGCTGATCCGTCTTCATTTTTCAATTGCAAGCGAATACGACCTCGATTAAGAAGTTCCTTGCTCCTTTCTCGAGGGTAGATTTTATTCTCAATCGTTAGGTTCATATTAGCAGCTGATAGCACTTTAAAAGAGAGAAGAAAACTTGAATTTAAATTTCTTGATTAATCAAATAGAATGTTATGTTGAGATTACCATCTTTAATTTCGATGTAAGTTGGATTCTCAATACAATGCTCTTTGGGTATTTTTCTTCCCTCTTGAACAGTTTTCTTGACATCAATGTAGGCTGGATAAATGCAAACAAATCTAAATAAAGTAAATAAAGTTGAACATTACATTTTTAGATTTGAATTTTGTCTGAACTTGCCTTTCGCGATCTGTATGCTTCATATTCGGATGAAAAGGAATCAGAGGAGTCTGAGCTTGAGCCATTTCAAGAAATTTTGTTAAATTTGATTTAAGTGAATCGTGGACCGATATTATTATATTAAACGCCACCAGATGGTGCCACGATTCACTTACTAGGGTCTTGGTATCATCTTATTTGAATCCGAGGGGATTATTAACGTATTTGCTCGCTTGAAAAGCCCCGTTCAGGGTTCAAAGCTTCACAGTTAGTAAGCTCAGGACCGATCAGATACCTTTAATTCATCATAGTCCACAGTCGACATTATGGCTTCGTTTAATAATCAGTTCAATATGCAAGATTTCAACGAGATTTTAGAAAAGTGCAAGGATAAGTCACAGCAGGAGAAACAAGACCAAGTAAATATTTATTTCTTATCAACAAAGTTGTTTCTTTTTTTGTTTGTTGATGTGAATGTTAATTTATGAATCACTGAATGACCATTGCGTTTTGATCTATTTTTAGACGCTGCTTCAACCATTTGTCTACATCCAGCAGATCCCGGGCAAACAAGTTCGCTCAAAACTTGGTCTTGCCTTTAATTTTTGGCTCAACATTCCAATGGATAAACTCTCCGCCATCAGTGAAATTGTTCAAATGCTTCACAATTCGAGTCTGCTGTAAGCTTCTTCTGTGTTCAACAATTAATATTGTTTACTGCTAAAACAAATATTTACGCACGCAGATGTTTGTTTACAATGTTCGCTGAGTTTAATTCATTTTAATTGATCGTTTCCTATCATCTTTCATCGTTGTGTTATGTCTTGTTGATTGCTCTAACGAATCGCTTTCAATGTTATTTTAGAATCGATGATATTGAGGATAATTCTATTCTTCGAAGAGGAATTCCTGTAGCTCATTCCATCTATGGCGTAGCGTCAACAATCAACTCAGCTAACTACGTCCTCTTCCTTGCCCTCGAGAAAGTTCAACTGCTTGGTCATTCCGACGCAACGAAAGTATACACCGAACAACTTTTGGAGCTACACCGTGGCCAAGGAATGGAGATATATTGGCGCGACAATTTCTTATGTCCAGAAGAGTCTGAATACAAACTTATGACAATCAGGAAAACAGGAGGATTGTTCATGCTGGCCATTCGACTAATGCTCCTGTTTAGCGATAATGAAAAAGATTTCACCAAACTTACGGCCTTACTCGGTGGGTAAAATATAATTTCTATGATTCTGTTCTCATGCTTTTTTCAAAACAGGTTTATACTTTCAAATCCGTGATGACTATTGCAATTTAAGTCTCAAAGAGTATTCAGAAAATAAGAGCTTTTGCGAAGACTTGACAGAGGGAAAGTTTAGTTTTCCCATCATTCATGCAATTCAAACACAGCAACATGATAAACAAGTTCTTCGTAAGTTTCTATCTAAATTAAAAAATAAGGGTCGGACTAATAAATTATTTCCTTAGATATTCTCCGGCAAAGAACTCGAGACGTTGAGGTAAAGAAATATTGCGTTTCGCTATTAGAAAAGCTCGGAAGCTTCAAGTACACTCGTGAGACTCTGGAAGCACTTGACAAGGAAGCTAGAAATGAAGTTGTATGTGCTGTGATTTTAAAAGATGCAATCCAATTTAGAAAGACTTTTATTTCCGCAGGAATTGCTTGGACCCAATCCCATCATGAACACTTTGCTCGATGAATTGTTGAGCTGGAAGACAAATAGTGAAAAGGATGATTGAGATTTGCTTGAGGATGAGCTCCCCAAGAAGAAGCCGCGAATAAATTAATCAGTTTCCTCTATTTTATTACAAAATGTGAAATAACGATGTATGCGAGAGCAAAATATAATAATTTAAGTAACTTTTTCGATAACTTGTTAACATGAGAGGAGAAATATTTCAAATGAAGATCTCATCTCCAACATTATTTTATTATATGAAAAGAATATTGGCCTTAGATTGAAAATTCTAGTCTTAACAATTTACTTACCTAATGAATGTTTTTAAAGTGTTGAGAGCTGTTCACAAGAATGTCTTAAATTTCAATAAACCGCACAATTTCCTATGAAATGGTTTTTTTATTCAAAGCTAAGCTTCAGTGATCGACTTAAACGCAAACCGTTCGATTGATTCCATCACATTCCACCACAAATCGGTGGTTGCTTTTTGACTCGTGCGAAGCGCAATATGCTGACACTTCATGGTTTAAACAATGGTTTAATGCTGTCACTCGAACGAATGAAAGTGGAGAGGAGATAACAAAAAATTGAAACACTTTTTTATTAAGCTGAAATTTTTTTTAGCAAGTATTCAAAACGCTATTTAAAGCAGACAAAACAATATTTTTTTTATCAAATTTCCAGTTGACTAGGTCATGTTTATACCAACATTTATTAAATCAAAAACGTTTGAAAGACTGAAAAATCCTCAGAAATGTGATATGATTACTTTGACCAAAAGTTCTCGTCCGAGCGGTTTTGTTGTTGTTGCCGCGGTAAATTCAATGGGATGGGGAGAAATTCCTTCATTATTGCATGATGCGTAATGAGCGCTCGTAAGGAAGAAAATTCTTTTGTAAATCCCTAGGGGTAAATGAAAAATTTTAAGAACGAGCAACAAAGAAATCAATGAAATTACCTTTATCTTGAAGCCGCGTGGAGTTCGCAAAATCAAATAATGAGCCACAAACGCTGGTGGCGGAACTCGCATAGATAAAGCGAAGCATCCTATATTTGACTCACTTTGACGGACAAGAAAAGCTCCCGGCTGCTGTCTAGACAATATTTCAAGTGATATCTCTCTTGGTAAACCGGCTTGAAACCAGGGAGCTCCTAATAATTCATTCTGTTCTCTAAAGCTCAACACATCGTTTCGCAATGGCAACACTGGAGGATTCGTATTGACTCCACTTGCTGATGAACTTGTAAAACTCTTATTGTAGTCAATTTCATTTGAATCGTTATAATTTGTTGTAGTATTTTTGAAGCATATATTGAATTTTGAACATTTTTCTGAAGCATGAACAGTCGCCGCAGTAATAACGATGTTTGATGACGTCGGCGATGGCGAACGTTTTATAGTTGTGAGTGGTATTGCCTTATTAAACGATGAAAGTGGATAGTGCATTTGAAATGTTTGATGATTAAATGCTTGTTTGCAGGAATCGCCAAATTTACGAGTTATTAGCTTTTCGGAATCACAGATCGCTTCGTTGACATATCCATCAGAAATCGTTTGAATTGAGTCTGACGATATTAATGATGAAGTTTTATTGATCACAAGCGGCCGACTGTCCTCGTTAAGTCGTAATATACCCATCGTCAGCCGCTTTACCTTCAAAAGAAACGATAACAGAATCTAAATATTAATTGTCGATGTTCAGCAGTTGGTTCTAAAAACACTCACTAAAGTTGGTTTCTCTAATATCCTACGGCAGTTGTTAAATTCAGTTGGCGAGTTCCTCTCTTCGGAACTTGTCGATGAAGATTTTACGTAATTGTCGTCGAGGTTTTTATGGAAAAGATTATACTTTAGTGCATTGAGACTGCTTGATGACGAAAACAATGCCGAGTGATGCACTGAACTTAAAGCGTTGCCTTCAAATTGCATTCTATTGGGAATTGTGTTAAACTTCACTGATTTATTTATTCTTTATAATAATAGCTAAAAATATTTTAGTTCAAATGATAAAATGTTTTCGAAAACGAAATTCTACTCCTTTCTTGGTCTTATTATTGTTTGACGCTACAAATTTATATTGCTTTTCCTCAACTTTCTAAAATGGTTTGGTATCTGGATAAACGAAATACCCTTGCGGAGGAATTTTTCAATAACAAAATATTCATAGAAATTCCATTTACGGAAGTTTATTCACTTTGACCCTTCAAACTGAAAGGCTCCTAAGAGTGAAATGATTTTCAATTTTAAATTGCAAAATGGTGATCAAAAGATGAACAAAATGCAATAGGTATACTCTGAGAATGATTTTCGCAATTAGCTCGATTCTCGGAAGACATAACAAGAGCTTCCTGTTCACTTCATTCGCCTTTTAATTCAATTTTAAAATCTTGTCTGAGGTTTTCAATTCATTCGACACACAAAGAAATGTAAGGCGAGTTATGATTGTGAATATTATTTTCATAATTGAAGTTATAGGGTATCGCACCGCGACAGAAGGCCCATAAGTGAAGACAGGCTGTTGTTCGTACAGAATTGAAAACAAATAAATATTTTACAAAACAGTTTGCGACCTTTAGTAACGCAGTGTCATTCGAATACTTTTGAACAAAGTGTTTTTTCATGTTTTATTCGTTGCTCTTTATTACTTACAAATGTTATCATGGCAAAATGTGGTTGGTATTAAGGAATATAAAGGGAATAATTTATTGCATTTTAAAAACAAAAATTAAAAAAATTTAAACCAACACTCAGACATTTTACAAGAAGCGGAAAAATAAAATAAAGAGTTGAACAATTTAATGAATTAAATAGTCAATGCGCTTCTGATGGAAGCGAGCAAAATTGCTTGATACAGCTAGCTTGGTAGTAAAACCGCTTTTGAAATTGTGCTTGTGTCTTAGCTCAGCTAAGTTAGCTGTCATATTGAAAGTAGAACATCTTCGACCGGAATAAAACAAAAGTTAATCTTTGCCAATGTTGAAGGTGGAGTCAGAAAGTTCTTCTTTAGTAATTAGAGAACGTCATTTGATAAAATATTTTAATATCACGAACGAGTTAAAAAGAATAAAACATTATCGCCTATTATCAAAAGGCCTTCGTTCAATCGCTTTATTGCGCTTTGAGATTCATAAATTTTAAAATTCTTTGAGCAAAAACAATAAACCTCTTAAGGAACAGCGAATGCACCCACGTGCTCATTAATAAAAAAAAGATATGTGCACGTTATAAGTCTTGTTCTTCGTTCCCGTTATAATGTTGGTATAAAACTCAGGTGACGTTAGCATTAAATCAGTCCTTTAGCTTTATAATCACTTGAGATGTAGCAAGACGAATAACGAAAAGAGCGAGGTAACGTTTGTAACACAGCTTTCGAATCAGTTATAAATTAATTTACCTCTCATTTAAGAATTTTTCCTTGTCTTTTAGCTTTTAATGTGAGGATTCTTTGATGGTCTGAGATTTAATCCATAAAACAAGAGCACTAAAGATGTTTATTTCACTTCTCTCAAGTTCTTCTTATATCTTCGATACAAATACCGAAATTTATTTTTTGATATTTAAACTTTTTAACTTTGCATTCTTTTATTGATTCCTAATGAATCTTTGAGATATAATCAATCAATATAATACTTTTAATTTCTGAGCCTCATTTGAGAGAAGGTCCGATGTAAGCAAACGCTAAGTTAAGACTGAGTCAAACTCTCGCTGAGTTTTATTAAATTCTACCTTTGCTGTATACTGGAAGTATTTTCCTCGATTCCTCTTTAATCGTGTTGTTCCACCGGCACACAAAATGAAAAAATATACACGGGTCGCGGCTTTCGAAGCGCACTCAAGTAAAAGAGAAGGAAGGAAAAATGAAAGGTCATTAATGAGAGATTGGAATCTTGATTCAGTATTCGTTGATTAAATTAAGGGAAACTCTTTCATCTGATATTTTTTATTTTTCTTCAATTCGGCACGGAACCAATTGATTATTCAATTCAAAGAAACACAAATCCTCTCGGGATCAGCTACCTAAACATGTACAAATATTTTGGGAACGGCTAGCTTGATCGTTGATCTTCCAGTGAGCTATCTGGAAATTTTCTTCTCTTTTATCTCATATTTTTATTAAGTGAGAAATTTTCGATTCCTCGATCGAAAGTATAAATAATAAAATAAAAAAATTCTAAACAGATGAGATCATTGACATTTGAGTTTTTTTTTGCAGTTCGTGACTATTGACTTTTAATTATAAAGATAATTCATCTTGATGACTTCAAAGCAAAACAGATAAATTTACCAACATGCAATGAGTGCAGTTAATGAGATGTGATTTTTGGCACCGTCTGAGAATAATCTTTGGTCTTTAATTAATATTCATGTGAGATTGTCCTCTTGCATTGCAGGCGCTTGGTCAATTCGTGAGTTGTTATTGCTTTTTTGTTATTTCTCCAACATTTTCGCATCGAATTAATTTTTTTGGAAAATCATCCAACGTTTGTTGATCACCGTGTGCGGTCCCAAACAATTTGGAACGATTCATATTGTTTTTCTCTCGATTAAATACGTAAAGTTCGATGTCTTCTTTCAAAACTTTAATTGACTATCTCATCTCTATTTACCTGCAATTTTATTTCGTTTATCCAATTTCCTTGTCTTAATTATTTGACATGGTACTATGTAAAGTTTATATTAACTAGACTATTCTTAAAAATACAACTTATTGTCTCATCTGGTGGGAACAACACAATAAAATGCTAATAAACCTTTTAAGTTGCCTATTACAGTTGCTACTCATCCATATTTTGCTCAAATATAAAAAAGCTAATAAACACATCTTCTTTCAATCGTCAGTTATCTTATTCCTTTGTGGAATGAAAGAAATCTTTATTTATTGATAGTCCATGAACGAATCTCCCAAGTCCGCGTTCTTTTCAAGAATTCCGACAGTTTCTTTCCTTCTTATTCTTGAATCGAATGAATTTTAAATTGGAGCTTCGAACAAAAACAACGCGTTTTGATCGTGCGCTTTCATCATATTTATTATTCAACTTGAATAATTCAAGTAGAGGAAAGAGAATTTCTCATCCAAGTCGCAAGAGATTTTACGAGATCAAAAAACCTTCTGTTAAGCGGTATCGTTTAAAAAGAGCAATAATGACAATTTCAAGTAATTACATGTCTTGACCTAAAATTTTTGAGCGATTAAAAATATAACTTTTAATTGAGATGTCTCAAGAAAGATGAAGTGTATATAAAATTATTTAATTAATTATATTAGGTCGAATAAAGTAAAGAAAAACTTTTTCGAGAATAAATATTTTGTTTTGATTTTTTTTCTTAAAAAATCTCTTTGATGCCATGGAAATAAATATCTAGTTGACGTTTTGAATAAAATTTATTGCCGAATTATTTTCATATTAAATACACTTTAAGATTTTTTTTTTATAAATCTTTATTTCTCATTAAAATATTTTATTTTGAAAATCTTCTTAGATAACCTTCAATTGCAAACTTTCATGTTGAAATAGATGTTCTCGATTGCTTAAACTCTAGAAGTTTTATTTACTATTGACTTCTTTTTGCTTGAGTTCACCTTAAAAAGCACAAAGCGGAGCATAAGAAGCTCAATTAAAGGTCTGATGAATCCGAGAGAATTGAAATAAAGAATTTAACATCAAGACTCGACATTTGAAATGAATGCCTGACAGAAAAGAGGCCGAACGAAGAAACAAACATAATGCCAATCGAATGAAGACAACATACCGCGGATAACACTCGTTTTGGGCAACGAATGAAAGAAATTATATGCTCGCTTCTCATCCACGTTTTTTTTTCTTTCACATCTGATGTATTTGCATCTTGACATCAAATTAAATGATGATTGCTTAAAGGTTGGTCAGTTTGCTGAGAAAATTTTATTTTATAGCTTAATTTTGCAACTTCTTCTTTTTCTCTCTGGTGGTCCAAATCGTTTTTTAGTTTTCGGTAAAAATATAGTTTTTGGCTGATAAAATAACGATTTTACTATAGAAAACTGGTTTTTCATTTTCTGTTTGCTTTAGATCTCCTCGCTGCTGTTGCTTTCATTCAACAAAATTTTAGCGTTCATCATAATGAAATTTTTATCGATCTCTGTCCTGTTTAGTGCTTTTAAATATTTCTCTCTTTCTATTAAGACGAGCTTCACATCGGTATTGTTCTTCTCGGCTATGTCTAAAGCTCTATTCCATCGGTTTAATCGCATGCAAAATTGAATTGCTTCGCTAATTTTCCGATTATGCAGCAGTATAGTCTCAGCTTCTTCGATACGCGCACCGTTCATTAATGCATTTTCCGCCATTTGTTCACTCTCGTTCAAGTCTTTTAAAAAAGTCATATAATCAACTTTGTCAATTTGTAATGCTGACGAGTACGCTTCTTCGCTGATTTCATGTTGATTACGTTTTGCTGATAGCGCCGCAAGCAAAGCCCACAATAAAATACTTTGACCCATTCTGCAGATTTTCAATGCCTTTTCCCATTGGTTCTCATTTACCAACTTATGAATCAGAATGCAATAAATTTTTGTTGTAACAGTGAAATTTGATCCGGATGCACACAGCGTGATCGCGAGGCCATCAAAATTCACAAGCGAGATATTTTTGCCAAACTCTGTTGTGTCAAATGACAGAGTCGTAAGTGAAATCAATGATGGGTCAGTGCAGGCTTCACCGGGACAGTACCAAATGCTGTAGCATGAATCGTGAAGACCTACAAGCACATTGCTCTCACTCGACCACATGACAGCAGTCACTTGTGTTCCAATTTTGTTTATGGAATACTCCGGACCACTTCGGATAGCTGTCAAATACAAATCGCGATTGGAATCGATAAAAACCAGATATTGATCGTCTCCAGAACCCGCTCGATTTATACAAACTTCTACAATAACTTGCTTGTGCTTCACTTGATTTGCGTCTTCTTGTCGTGATGCCCCAGGTAGCAAATCAAATACATGAACGACTGATTCATCAGCGAAGTCCCTCACTGCGAGTACATCGATACCCATTGTAATTGTTAAAGGTGTTAAATAAAATACTTGAGCTTGAGATCCTGGATAGCGAGGATTTAAATGAAGTCTTCCTGTGTAGGTGTAAATCCATATAGCGACATTGTCGACCACCAGAAAACTTCTAAATAATTTTAAAATATAATTTGAAATCTAATCTATCTAAATTTTTTATCTACTCACTTCTTTGCCAACAGAATTATTCTCACTTCCGCACGATCAATAATGATGGGCGTGTTTATGTAATTTTCGTTGAAAATATGTAACTGATTAGGAGTAGCAATCACTAAATGACCATATCCAAGTTCCCACTTGATTATTCTCTCAGAGAAATCCAATGTGTCAGTTGTATTGTTAACGATATCTTTTAGTTGAATCATTCGCCTGCCAGTGATTGTCGCCTTCAAGTTTTTGTAAAAAATTTCCCTTTCAATTATATGACCGAAGATAATGTTGCCAGAACTCGATCCGCAGCAGATTTGAGTGCCGTCGGGCGACCATGAAACATTCATTAGCGAACCAACAGGTTTCTCTTCGAATCGTGTGACGTTAAAACTCCACTAAAATCGTGTTAAATCTTAATACGTGATTCTTTTGTTAGGTAGTCGGCAACTTACGCCTGTGTAATGACATAGTTTGATCATGTTAAATCCTCCAACTGCAAGCAATGTTCCATCTGCAGATAAAAAATATTACACAAAATGATTTAATAAATAAAACTTTTAGTATTTACCTGGACTGAAATCAATCGTTGTGATGGGATAATCATCAGGAGGGCTGGTATAAAGATTTGTACCTTGGTTGTCCCAAATTTTATATCGCGTGTCTTCACCAGATGATGCGATCTGTTCTGAGTTTGCGGACCATGAAATGGCCAAAACCAAACCATCATGAGCTTGCCATTTAATTAGTTTGCTGTTTGCGGCCAAAGGTTTTATAGCAATTGAGTTTCCTTGACAATAAGCTATTTTTAAAGAGTTTGGTGAAAATCGAGCACAAACTATTAAGCCTTCATTTTGAATAACAGTCGATCTAAAAATTTAAGACGAAATAAAATTTCTTGAGCAATTAACTAGTTTACCGAAGCATTCCAGCTCGAGAAAAAATCTTCAGTATTCCATCTTCACCAGCCGTCAACAATCCTGATCCATCAGAACTCCATCGACACGTCGTAATTGATGCATTATGAGCAGAAATTGATCTCTCAACTCGTGCTCCTTTATTTAAAATTATAAATCTTCCATCAGAAGATGATATCAACAAATTTTCATTGCTTTTTCCAGTTGACTTAGCAATCAACCAATTGAAGTCAGTTGGGACAAAATCTGGAATCTTAGCGACTTGCACGAATTCGCGAGTCGCTGTCATCCACTTCACAATCTGACAGTCATCACTGCAAAAAGTCTCATCTTGTACTGAATAATTGAACAATTTTAAACCAACTTTACCCGCATGAATAAACTTCACTGTTGCTGCTCCATCCCACACAGGTTATCGTGCTGGTGTAGATAGCTTCTTTGTTTAAATAAATTTTAAATTTCATCTCGTTCACTTTTATGTTGTCTGCACACTCGTCTTTCTATTTGCACAATATCGTTTATTGCATAAAAAGTATTTTATTCCTCGCATACGTATGAGGAATCCTTTTTCTCGGGCTGTTTTTTTTTTGTTGATGACTTCCACTGTTGCTAAGCATTTTTAAACCAACTTTACCAGCGTGAATATTAAACTTCACTGTTGCTATGTATGTTAACGTGGAAACGAAATATAATACTTCAAAAGTATCTAAGAGTTAGAAATTTTTTAAACAGGTGCAAAACATGTGATAATGCTAAAATTTAAATTATAAATCAAAAAATGATGAATTGGTTTTAAAAGAAAATTGAAGAGGAATTTTGTTTTTATCAAGAAAAAAAACTTAGTTAAAAAACATAAAGTGAGATAAAAATAATTTTGATTTGAAAAATCTAGAAATTTGACTGATATCTATGAAGAGTAGTTGAAGCATTAACTGTAAATTAGCTAAAGTTTAGCTGCTAAATTCCCATCGATTTCTTTTGATGAACAAATAGAACCTTCTCTCTTGTGTATCAATTTTTCATGGAAAACCAGGATTTCCATTGACATTCCAATCGCACGCGTCGGACTGTGTTGTCATGGTGAAAAATAAAATAAACTTTCAAGGGCACCACGTGATTTGTAACGTTTCATAAGATTTCTTTTTGGAATATGTATTTAAATATTTAAACGTGAAAATGTTTCCCTATATCCTATTAAACTCAATGAACATATCAGATTTGAGAGGAAAATTATTTAAAGTCATTAAATATCTTCCTTTTTCGCTCGTGCGCAGATCGAAAGCACGTTGCTTTGTTGTCTTCCGGAATTTTCACTCTCTTGTTATCCTGATGGGTTTATGAATGAAAAGCGGAAAAGTCTCTCATTGGAAGTAACTTTCCCGAGAGTTTCTTCTAGGCACATGGCTCACTCACAGTGTATAAATTATCGTAAGGATCAAAGTTTCGTTCAGTACGTCAGTTGTCTCAGAAAGGAACGAATCGCGTGCGGTTTTGAAAAGTTGAATGGCGAGCAATAAAAGCGTAATAAATTAGAAAACTGTACAACAATAAAATAAGACAACAAAGGAAAACAGTAATTAAATAAAATATAATGAAAAACTGTGCCGATTAGTGAATATCGCTGAAAATTCATATTATTAATGTTCGTAGCTACGAAAAGAAAAGTTTGCAAGAGAAAAAATTAAATAAAACAAAGGCAAAGGATTATTTACGAAGCATTTAAAGTGAACAGTCTCGTACACGGATCGTTAGTCGCTTTTATGCCGGGGTAAGACGAGTTTTTTTGCTTTGGGGGAAGCTTATTCATTCAACGCGTCAAAATTGTTTTTATTTAATTAAATTTTAAGAAACAATTCTCTGACAATTGAGTATGAAACGATAGCATCTTTCGCTTTGTGTTCAGCCTTTCTCTTTAGTTTAATCATTAGACTTTAATGTGACGATTTTTACTACGAATGGAAGTTTTCTGAAGCGCGAATGATTGCGAAGGAAAATAAACAATTTCATACGAGTAATATGATAACAACCTAAAAGGCTTCAGCTCTTTATCTTTTCCGCAAAAGGAAATTGTTGACAATGAATTTAAACTCTTTTGGTTTTACATAAGTTCATTTCACACTGAATAGTAAAAGAAAAAGAATCCGCCATAAGGAAATTTATGTTCCGGAAGAAAAAAATCATTAATTAAGCTCCAATAGTCAATGAATGTCTGAATATCGCAAGTGGATTATTCAACTGCCTAAAATTGATTAATTATGATTACAATCGATGCTAGAAGACCTTTTTCCTTTTGTCACTAATTTCGTGACATAAGAAAACGAAGATGCCGGAAAGTTTGGGTCACTCTAGTGAGATGAATAATTTTCAAGATTCATTTTGAATTTGGTCAGTAATGAATTTTTGCCACAATTTTAAGTTAAACTTCAAAGAAACTGACTGATGATAGAAAAATAAGAGAACTCTCTAAATTCGGATCGATATCAATTCCACTGATTAAATCGATAAAAGTACGATGAGGTTTCCCGCAAATAAAATGAATGGAGAAAAGTTCGAACGAAATTTTGATCTTGATTTGAACTAGACTCAAGATTTAAGGTTGCTTTTCGACTTGTATCCCATGTTTTTTTAGTGTGTTATTCGATTGTTAAATTTTTTCTAAAAACTTTTGAAGATACAACGTTTTCTTCGACGTAAATAAATAAATTAACTATTTACAAATTTCGTTACTCTTTATTTCCTAGTTTTAAACACACTACCTAGTATGTGTTATAAAACTGAAAATTGTTATTTATTGCGTCCCATTTTGAAACTAATTGCATCAATTTCGAGTGGATGACTCTCAAAATAAATTGCATTCAATTCAAGTAAAGAGAAGTCAACACCCGGCTGAGGATAGAGTCGAGAGATTCTTTTAATCCTCTCAAATTCGCTCCCCTATGTGTGATTCTCCCGCTTTTCTAGATCAACATGCAGTTTATTTCTGCACTGAAAATCACATAACCATTTAAAGCGATCTTAATTGAGTTATTTTTAATTAAAAGTTAAAACTGAGCTATCCTTACTTCACCTCTTGATAGCTCGGCTTCTGGCAATATTTCATCGTGATTGCAAGGTTTTTTGAAAATACTTCAAAGTTAGAAAGTTTCTACTAATTCTGATTTTCATTTTTTAACAAACAACAAAACCTAATATTTAGTCAACCAGAAACGATCAAATACTTCAATATTTCTACGAAATTTAAAGTCTAGGTACTTTAACGAACTATTTTAATGTTCATGAAAACGATTCGTAACGTCTGAAAGCTGTAAACAAGCAGTTTAATAATCACACAAACTGCACACATGAGTCGGATGTAATCTCTGGTTTTGACATTCTCGGAAACGAAGGAAAACTCACAGAATATTAGGAGATACTTCTGTTTCTGCAATTGAAACCATCATAAAGCCAATGTTTTGTCGTAATGCAGTTGTAGCAACGAACAGATGTGAGATGAACGTCAGAAAGACAAACCTACGAGAATGAATAACTTTATGGCAATGAAACGTAGCTAAGCTTGAATAGCAACATCGGTGAAATCATATGTGCGAATCTCAATTTGCATAATGGAAAAAGATATTCCTTCTTCCTTCCGTCGCCCATTCATACAGCCAGGAACTTTTTACTTGCCGCTTACGTGTTTGCTGGCGACGTTTTCCAGTTCCCCTTCGCCACTTCCTCTTCTTACAACTATTTAATTTATTACCTTCAACTTCAGTCGTTTCGCTCCTTGCTCGGATTTACATTTAATGATTTTTTTGTTCTACGCTCCGCTCTCTTTATCACACACGATAGACTATAGAGACAAAACCCCAACAGTTTTTTGCTTTCAATTTATATGGGAAAACTTTTCCTCTTGGGATTATTATTTGAGCTCAAGGGGGATGAGAATAAGAATCATCTTTCTGAAACTTTCAAGTTTCCTACAACGAAAAGGTGCAAAAGCGTTGAAAGTTGCTTTTAAAACACTCGATTTACTCTGAGAACTGTAGAGCGGAAAAAATCTTTTTCTTTTATTTTGATATTCATCTTCAGGGCAACTCATTTTAATTTCATCATCAATAGATTGATAAACTTATCAAAGTTCAATTTCTAATCCTTTTTTATGTCGGATCTTTTATCAATACCATAGACATATTGTGATGTATTTCAAATATGATATTTTTCAATGTTTTTATAAAAACTTCAACCCACGCTTAAACATAAAAAAAATATTCGTCGCAAGACACTTGAACGACAAAAGTGTTTTCGTGCTTCAAAAAACTTTTCTACCGATGATGCGATTATCTGAATGTGAAAACTTTTTCCTTTAGGACCTTTCTCGTTCTAAGTTCCGCTTGAAAAGATGTGCTCATTTGAAATGCGCGGTAGTAAAAGTTTTACACTTGAAAGTTTTCCCTCTTATTCACTTTCATGCTAATAGTTCATTTTGCTAAGCTTTTGTAAAAATGTTCTTTGTCAAGAATGGTAATTCGTTAATTAACATTTTTCGCTATTTACGGTTTCACATCCTTTGTGTTTTAATCTTCTCAATTTGTGAAAAGTTTTCTTAACATTTTTTATTCTCATTCATAAAACCAACGTTTAATAAAAAACGAATAAGTTTTAATTAATAAACATTTTTTTCTTTCATTTCGAAGGCATCTACTCGACAGAAAATATAAAAAAATTTAATAAAAGTCCTCGAAGTAGCCAGAGAAACAAACAAAATGAGTAAAAAATATTTTTAACTCTCAACGAAAACAAGGCTGAAAGCAACTCAACCATCAACCATTCAAAAGCAAAGAGAAATTGAAAATATTACTCTGCAACTGTAGATGTTGCATACAAATGACTTCATTATTTTCGAAAGAATTTGCAACTGAGTGGTTATCGCATTCAAATTTGTGGGAGCGAAGGAGCAGAACAGAGTTAGCAACTTCATAGTTTAAATTAAAAATTCCTTTGTGCTTGCACGTCCAGGCGAGTAAAAGAAAAGCTTGAGGACTTCTCATTACAATAGAATATGCAAAGCGGCCGTGTTGATTCAAGAGAACGACCGAGAGATTTAAATTTACAGAAAATTAGCATAACATTCAGTTCTAGTTCGGAAGATGATTTTTCTCCCGACATGAATTGCAAAAAAGTAATCGACAAACCGACATTGGTGAGTATAGGATTTATCAATATCAAATAAATTTACTCTTACTAGAAAAAATCAGGTTAAACGTTTAACAATGGGATTATTGCGAATAAACGACCAAGAAAGTCGACCGTTAGGTAAGCAGCCTTGATAAGAGCGGAAATAAATCTCGATTCGATATCAGCAACAGTCATTATTTCTATCTTTCTCACATAAAGTCACGAACCGTTCATCGCCGAATTCGCCATCGAGGAAAAACTACTTTTATCACTACATAAATGCTGGTGAGTATAAGATTTATCAATACCAAATAAATTCACTCTTACAAAAAAAAATCAGGTATTTATGATGTCGATAACAAATTTGGTGATTCCTGTCGACAATCCCTAACTTCGATCGTACTGGATTCAGACAATGAAAGCAACCGAAATACGATTGAGTTTGACTTTAAGAGGAATATAATCAGAGAGACGAGCAGTGCAAATTGTAGTCCCAAAAAATTCCTCTTGTCTTCACTTAAACGCACTGATAGTCTTAACGCAAACAATCACCAAATTGATGAGGATATTGAAGATTTGGAGTTAAGAGAAGCTTCGTGGTTTCACTCTGGTTTTCCACGACAGACATCTTTGGACATTCTATCACAAAAAAGTCCGGGTAACTTAAACATAGTTTCACATCCGAATGCATTATAATTTTACTTTCAATTAAGGCGACTTTATTGTGAGACGAAGCAATAATAAAAACGGAAGCTTTACATTGTCTGTAAGAGTTCCTGGACCTTCACATAAAATTTGCCATTACTTGATTGTTAAAACTCTGAAAGGTTATAAAATTAAGGTGAGTGCAAATGTTCAATTTCAAAAATATATGGAAAGATAACAATTTACTTTGTTCAGGGTTTCCACAAGGAATTTTCCTCTCTTCGTGCTTTAATCACACATCATTCTGTTATGCCTGAATCGCTACCAGTTCCACTTGCCCTTCCACGTCCTCAAAACATCAACCGAAAGTGCAAAAATATTGACGATTACGACACATACGCGAGACTCAAGGATTTGAGAGCAATATTCTCCGATCTTGATATCAACACTTAGCAACACCTAGCTTAAAGCAAATGGAGAAAAATATTATTGCACTTTTTACTATTTTCTAAAAATATTGACAATTGAGGAAATTCGAGAATATGTTGAAATCAAGAAAATTCAAATAAAAACAAGTTACTACAATATTTACAACTCATTCGGTTTTACTATTCTTTGATGTGATCATTTCTGTGCTCACTCAACAACAGCAACTGCAAATTATTTCGATTTTTTTCCTTATCACGATGCAAACTTGAATTCCAGTTATTTTCCATTGATAAATCCTTTAAGTCGAAAAAGTCTGCTGTTTAAATGATGTTTTTACCGTGTGAAAGTCGCCTTGCCCATGGTGCCACAATATGTTAGTACCACGTTCTCGAAAAAATGACTAACACGATTTATATTCGCTCATTTTTACTACCGTGCGTGCTTATTCGCTATTAGCACCGAAAAAACCTGAATCACTAATGACTTACTGTTCTTTCAAAATAAGTTCCTCTTTGTTATTGGCCTTTGCGGCCGCGCCAACTCTCTTTTTATTCTTTGTGATTTCTACTTCAAGAATAAAAACTTCCTTGTTTCACGACAAGGGTTCAGCAAATTTTGAAGTCTAATTAAACCAAATATCGATCAGCAATGACGTCAGGCATGTGATTAAGGTTTCTTTGATATATATCAAAGAAAAAATATATAAAGGAGTCGGTTGTGAACTTGTTTTTATTACTCTTAAAACAATTTGTGTTTCGAATAAAGCGAGGCATAAATGAAAATTTGATAAGGCAAATGAGAATTTGAGAGACAGAGAGAGTTTCTGGTCTCTGGCTATCTTTTGACTTCACAGAGATAATTTTAATAGGTCGTCAGTGTTCTCAAAACTCTCGTCGACTAGACAGCTCATCACGTCATGTCGAAGTTAATATTGGCAACTGCTGTCTGCAGTTTAGTGGGGTTTGTTAGCAGCAAAGTTCTGCTTGAAAAGTCTGCCGATTTTTTTGATAGATTATCACTCAATGATGATCCAGTTATCGGAGTTTTATCTCTCGAACAATCCTACTACCTAGATGGAAAATTTCCTGGACAATTCGAGAGTTATATTGCAGCGTCCTACGTAAAGTTTGTTGAAGGTGGAGGAAGCCGTGTGGTTCCAATTTGGTGAGTCAACCTAAACTCGCTATATAAAATACTTTGACTTCAATGACTTTACAAATAACAAGCGTAAACGAAGAGAAAGATTGAAAAGATAACAAGCACTAGCGTGATTTTACTATGGGTGTACATCGATTTTCTTTGTAAAAGTAAACTTTCACCCGTTTTACGTAATATCATCTGAAATCAACACCTTTGTTATGTGGGAAACTTGTATTAGCATTGATTAATTAGCGTGACTTTGTTTTCTTTCGAAGGATTGGAAAGCCACGTGAATATTATGAAGACATAATGGCAAAGCTCAACGGGTAAGAAGGAAAATTGATGATTATACCAACTGGGAGTTAAATTTATTGCAATCAACTTTTTAAAAGAATTCTTTTGCCGGGAGGAGCAACTTGGTTTAATCAGTCTAATGGCTACGCCGAAGCTGGACGGCATATTTACGATATCGCAATCGAAATGAATGAGCGTGGGGAATATTTTCCCTTGTGGGGAACTTGCCTCGGCTTCGAGCTTCTTACTTACTTGTCAAGTAATGGCAACGAACATCGAATTGACTGTTCATCATCGAACCAGGCACTCCCTCTTGTATTCAAGAGTGATTTTCAAACAAGCAGAATGTTCCGAAAGGCGCCTGCGAGAATTATTAGAATTCTCGAGACAGAGGCGGTTACACCAAATTTTCATCAATATTGCGTCACTGAAAAGGTAAAATATTTTCAATAATTGGTCGTGTTGAGGTGTTATTTGTATTTTTTAGAATTTAACAGACTTTAACCTCAGTCACGAGTGGCGTGTTATGTCCACAAATGCTGACTGGAATGGTTTAGAATTTATATCAACAATCGAGGTAAATCAACTTTTAATTTACCATAGTCAAGACGGAACAACGTTTCCAATTCTATTATAATTAAATTTCATTTCCATATGACCACAGTCGAGAAGATTTCCATTCTATGGAGTTCAATTTCATCCTGAGAAAACAATTTACGAATGGGTTCGCAACAAAAATATTTCTCACACACAAAACGCGATTGCTGCTGCTCAATATTTTGCTGAATTTTTTATAAACGAAGCAAGAAAGAGCAACAATCATTTCGAAAACTCAAAGATTGAGGACCAATATGTGATCTACAACTACATACCTACATTCTCAGGAGCAGTTGGATCAGCTTTTGAACAAGCTTACATGTTTCCAGCTGAAGTTGACTACATGACTCAGGAGATTTCAAAAAGTATTTATCAAAATTTAATTCACTCTTTTATTATCTGAAGTTTTGATGTTTGTTTATCTTTTCCAGCTGTTGTCGGCGACTTAGTTGAGTTCTAAGATTTTTTTGTTGTCTCTAATTGAGAAGCAAGTACTAACTGATAATAATTTATCGATTGATAACGAGCAATTAGACTTCAATTATTTCTTATCTTATCCATAGAGTTGAAGAAACTTGAATTTTTTTCAACTTCAAAATGAAATAAATCAATAAAACTCGCTTTAAATTCTTTGAAATTAAATGATGAGAACGAAGCCAATGAAAAATCATGAAAGATTTATTGCGAACTTAATGTGGGATGCAAATAATCTTCAGGATTTTCTGCTTCATTTTTCGTATTTACATTCCAGAATGAAAGGAGATGAAAACAAACTTGGGTCTTTTGAATTTTATTGAAGTTCATTCGTTCGAGGAAAGTTTGGATTAATCTCGATAAATTTCTCGTTTCGCATTATAGATTCGTTTTAAAACCCTGAAAAAACTTTGTCGTTCAGATTAAAAATTTCAAGTTTGCAAAAATAATTTTTCAATGCAAAAGCTTCTTCGTTAAAGTTTTTAACTTCGAATATGTATTTCTCCTGTTGCTACAATTATTCTCAATTGATATTATCATCAAAACCTTAAGAGCTTCCGGGGGTGATAATGAAGCATAATTGTGTTTGTTCATTTTTATGATACAGCAAACCAACTAAGATGCGAAACGTCCTTGCTTGTAAAGTTTTCATCTCTCATTTTTCTTCCTCGAGCTACAGAGAAAGTTGCCTTTGTTATCAAACACTTTTGTTCTACTTAGTTTTAGTCACCCCTCACCCTCGTGTTTTTTTCTCGACAATCATCTGAAAACAGAGTAGAAAATAGCCACAAGAAAGTTGAAGTATAGATCGTCTAGGGACTTTTCTTCTGCAGAAAGTCTTTTCTCTGAATAAACGCTATATCGACTGTTCCCATGAAAAATTCGACCAATCGAATAAAAACCCTTAAATGTTTTTTCATCTCTGAACATCACTCGTATCATAAAAATTGAATGGAAAAGTGAGAGAAAAACGGGCGGAAAAGTTTTCTGCAGAATTCATCTAGTGATAGACAAGACTCATACAGAATAACATGAGTGGTAAGGGGGCTTTTAATGTAATTTATCTTCTTCATCATTTGGAAAATCTCTCGATTCGGTCACTAATTCAATTTGATTTTCAAAGAGAAAACAAAAACTTTTCCACTTCTCATGTTTCTCGTTGCAAGTTCACTTATTTAATTAATTTTGAGCTGCTTATGTGGAACCATAATCCACTTTAATTCCCGGAATGATTCACTGGATATACTCTTTGTGACCAAACATTTAACTTTTCCAATGTCGGCATTCTTTCATTTAGTATTTGTAGAACTTCCTTCGACTTAGTACACAAAAATGGATTTATACTTTATCAACGAGAGAAAAAAAATTAAGTTTATACTCGAAAGTTGAAAACACGCAAACGTTGTGAATCTTAATATTCAACCGATCGATATGACTCGAGTCTAGTGAAGGAAACCGTTGTTTAGTTTATGGATTTTTTCGGATTAAGCCTTCTTTCATTGAAAGTTAATCCCCGAAAATTCATAACGTTGTCTGAAGAAGTTACATAGGATTCTTAAATTTTGGTTTATTTGCAATCTGAATATTAGATACTCAGATCGCAAAAGCTTGATTTAATATTTTTAAAGTTCATTTTACGACAAAAACTGCTTTCAGAATATTGTGATGATGATGAGATCACAACAAAACTACATAAAAGCAAACTTATCCTAATAATAATCATAAATATGAATGGACTCCGACTCTCTTCTCGCAATTTAATATTCATTTGTAAACATCAGCAGAAAAACTTGATGAAGTTGATTTTTTACGAACTCCTAGAGTCTTATTAATCTGCGTAGCAGTTTTGCTTTGTTCAATTTGTATAACAAAAAGGAATTGAGAACTATAAAATAAGAAACAATTGTTTCTCACATTTAATTTCAAGGGCTTAAAATTTTGTCCCACATAATTTAATTTTCGTTATCAATATTTACCGTCGCTTTGACAAAACTGACAAAAATGTTCTTGCAAAAGGTTTTCTGTTTCCCAGCAATCAATTTGCTCGAAAATATACTCTGGCATCATTTGCTAAAGCGTGGATGGGGAAAACTATTTAATTACACAATAAAGTTTTATGATTCTTATTTATGAGGATTACATGACGAGAGAATAGAGAGATTCGAGAACTAGGATTTAGTGGTAAGTCTCTTTAATTTCTCGCCGTGTGGTTGTTCGAGCATGGATAATTGAAATTTAATCTCTCTATTTTTGCGCGATGGTGAAAGTTTTTCATTCAATATTCTCCAATTTTTGTCATCATGCCTGTGTAAGGAAAGAAAACTAAAAGCCGAAGAGAATGAATAAAACTCATAGTGTAAGCCGCTTCTGCAGACATCTGGTTCATTGTCTGCTCTGGTAAATCAATTAAGTCTCTTCTACATTCTCGACAAATCCTTTCGAAAGGGAAAAGAATAGAGATGAAGATTGTTCGAAAGAGGATTTTAATTAACTTTTGCACAAAGCTTTTCAGAGTTATGATGAGTTGACTCATTGCAATTCAAGTCGGCGAAAGCAGTAAAGTTTATTAAAATCTTTGATGTGTCATCTGAATATGTAAAATGATTTTCAGGTTTGACATATTTTAAAATAAGTTTTTGCTTGGGTTTTTGTAAGTTGAAAGAAAATTTACTACTTGTCGCTTCAAAATTTGAGCACAAGCCCCTCGATGTTTTCAATTTTCCCTACCATGTTTTCCGTTGTCAACTAGTTTATGGGGAAAATAAGAAAAGACACCATCACAACTTTTGACTTACAGGCAAAAATATATTTCACTCATCTCCCACTCAACTTGCCAGGGAAATCCAATATATTTCCCATTTTATTGTGCGAACTCTCGATGAGGAAATTTTTCCTTTCATTCCTCTGTGATCTAGGAAACAGCCTCCGGGAAATTCAATTTCGGTTGCATTCTTCCTTTGCAACATGACAGGCTGATGAAGTTCATTTAATGGAGAAAACTTGGAATTCTTCGCAAAAGTTTCCCTTGATGCTTCAACCAGAAATGTTCCGTCAAACCCATTCATCGTTTTTATAAAAAAAAAATCTTCAACTTTCAGGAAGAATCATTAAAACTACTGGCAAACAACCATTACAAAGTGTGCACTTAGAGAACTCCACGTCGATGTCAGGGATGGTGAAAGGCAAATTTCTTTTGTTCTTTTCTTTTGTCAAAGCTCAATAAAAAATGAACAACACGATTTGAAACTTATTCCGCATCCATGGCTCTTTTCTGTTTCTGTGATTTTTCTTCTTAAAGTGCTCGAATAAGCTTAAATGATGAGCTATAGTTTGATTTCTTAGGAATTGAAGACTTCCAGTAAACATCTAGTAAACAATTTAAATTTAGTAAAGTTAAAAAAAAAGTGTTAAATTAAATAAAAAAAATTATTTGGTACGGTCGGAAACTCGATAAGAACTTAAATTACTTATTCGACTGCGCAATTTGTGCTTTCTTGTGCTGAGCAACCACATAGCGACGTTTCCAACAGGTAATTTGCATTGATTTCGAATTTCAATCCATTTGCAAATCTAGACAAGGAAAACTCCCCTTTCTGTGAGAAAATTCTTGCGAAAAATGTGGAAGGATATAATCTTGTCGAGTGGAAAAACGCGCAGATGAAAATGAAGAAACAAATTCTTTCGAATCTAATGAATTACTTAAAGCTTTTTGCCTAAACAAAAATAGGTATTTTTCTTGATTTTTTTTTTAAAAAAATATGTAAGTCAAGGCAAAGCATGTTTCTATTCAAGTTCAAATTAAAATAAATAATTTAGGTCGCGACACTTCCTTAAATAGTTGACTGCAATTCTTTTATCAGTATGTACTCTTTAGTAAGATAAAGTAAATTTCCTTGTGTTTGTCTTATCAGTCATGTTCTCCCTAATTGACAAATTTCGATGAACTTTTCATTTCTATTTTTAGTATAAAAGCCGAGTGAATCGAGGTTCGTTCATTCATTGTGAAGTTTATCAAATAATCAACATAGTCGTGAAAAGTTTTCGATTGGCAAGGAAGAGAAAATGTTGGGAAACTATTTTAGTTCATTCATTCTCATTGTTGGCTTAGCAAACTCAATTGAGAGTCAACAAGTTCGTCCGCTGCCAAGTATAACAAAGCTTCAAAAACTTTCTGGCACACCGTAATGAAATTTTCGTTCGATTTAATTGCAGACCCAATAATTAACATTCAATGCGGCCAATTAAGTATTCTTCGAACGACAGGCTTAATACCAACTTCAGGAAATCAGCAGCTTCCAACAACGTGCACTTATCGAATTAATGTGCTTAGCGGTTTGATTTGTCAGATGCGATTAGATTTAGTTCAGCTCTCGCTATCGCCACCAACTATTGACCCAAATATCCCTTACATGAGATGCAATGATGATTATTTGCAAGTGGGCAACATCACACTGTGCGGAGAGAATAGTGGACAGCATAGTAAGATTTGAGAAAACATTGAATGGAACTTAAAATCTAATTTAAAAATAGTTTACATACCAGTTAATCCACGAAATGGAGAACGACAAATTACAGTCACTATCAGCACACGAAATAGTTTCTCTCGACCAAACTGGTCAATTGCGGTTCATCAATTAGAATGCCCTTTTGGTCAGTCTAGATCGTTGAGCGTCCCTGAAGTGAAAACTAATAACATTGAAAATATCCGATCACCAAGGACTTTGATCTCTGACTGGTTAGCACCTGCTGGCTGTCTTCAATATTTTCCTCAACCTACAGGACAAATTGAAAGTAAGAATAAACTTATTTCCTATTTTATTTAATATTAACTATTTTAATAATTTTAAATTAATCAAGTCTTGAATATATTTAGAAATACCCTTTTTTTAATACTTTTAATCTTTTCCTGTAGGTTTTAATTTCAATAATGGAGCTGGTTAGTATATTTTTCCCTAAAACTTAAGCTAAATTTAAATCAACTTTAATTTTTGACAATGCTAGGACCTTACATTGGGGGAATGAATTACGCAATCTGCTTCCGACGTACTCGTTCGAATCGTTCAGTGAGGTAAATAAAAAAACATTTGGTTTTATGGCATGATAATAATTTTCTCCTCGAAAGACTTATTCCCACGTTTTTCCGTCTGAATTCGGGAAATCCTAGTAATGAAGGCTTCAACGATGATTGTCTTGACCAGATTCAAACGCCTCAGAGATCGGAAGATTTTCTTTTCATCCCAAATGCTGAAACAAATGATTCACCTCCAACGAGGGCCAGACTTTTTTGCGGTCAGAGCATTATTAGAAAAATAGTCACGAGCTCACCACCCGGCCCATTCACTTTGACATTTAATTCTGATCAGGTTTATGCACCAGCAGAGGAGATTGGTTTTCGAATGCAATACGAAATTGTTTGAACATGTCAGCAACGGAGTTTTATTACCTTTTGCAGTCTAAAAAAACAAAGTATAAAGCAAACTGATTTCAAATTAAATGGCTTTTGTAACAAACAAAGAGATTTGAATTGCATTTCTTGAAAAAAAATTTATTTTCAGCATATTGTTTAATGAAAACCTGTAAAAACAAAAGAACATGTATTCCTCGCATAGAAGTTCATCCCTGCGCTTCATAGTAAATTGAATTGAAACAATGAAATGATTTCATTGTAATCTCGTTTTATTAAAGCAAGATTAAATTAATTTAAATAAACGTTTTATTTCTCGCGCAAAACGGCAGCATTCATTTGTTAAGTAATTAAATTTCTTTCCTTCCGAAATCATTCAAACTTTTCCAATTTACCAAACGGTATGAAAGGATTGTCGGGAAAGGAAATTTTGTGAATTGAAACTGGGAAACAAATTATTAAAATAGAAATCTGAAGAAAACACATCAACAAACTTTATAATTGCTTTTTGATGAGGTTTTTGAGAAGTTTCTTCAATTGGTAACGATAAAAAATTTCTTAAGCTACGAAAGCTTCAAATATTGAATCAGGATCACCAGAGGAAGCTTCTGTCAAATTCCATGAATAATCTTTTTCCATAATAAGAAACAAATCTGTTTATGAAATTTTAATTAACTTCGCTAGCGGAAATGAAAGCAAAACGATGATGATTTGAGGTTTGCCAAGATTTGATGTTTTTTTTGGGTGTGTTGCAAAAGGCGATGAAGAGAATATCGATTTTCACTTACGCGCGTTCATGAAATTAATTGTTGTTTCACATTATCTGTTCAAATCAAAACCCATCGTTTCTATTTCTGTCTCTGTTTTGAATCGTCGAAAGCTTTAGATAATCCAAGAGGGATCATGATTTCGCAATTTATTATTCTGCTCATGTGGAAACTACTTTGAGTGTTGATATTTGCACCCGTCTCGCACAATTGAACGTAAAATCTATGTTCGCTATAATGCCATTGTTTTGTTTTCCTCTTTCTCATGAAGGTGACTGAAAAAATAGCAACTGAAAATATTTTTCCCATGTTTTTTGCTGTTGTTTCTTCGAACGCTTGTGGAATATTTAATGGTGATTTATTCTGTAAATAAAGTTCACTCGTATAGCTTTGAATGATGTTCAAGCAGGAAAGTCTTTCTACTTAGCACCTTCTGATGAGATTTAAATTCACCTCGATTCGAAATGCGTATAGCAAAAAGGAATTTGAGAAACGAGTGCTGACCCAATTTGATGCGAGTCTCAAAAAATTTGATTTATTTTCACGAGATTTCTCCTTGTTGTTTCAAAATGTCGTTTGATCCAGGTTTTCTGCCATAAATCAATATTTTCAGACTCAATGTCATTCAGCTATGACGCATTTATCGATTTTTGTACCCTCAGCTCTCAAAGTTCGTTTTTTTTTTACAAAATATTTTCTCAGAATTGTAGACAGAAATTCCGAATCATCACAAAATCTTCATGACGCCAATTAACAAGAAAAATTCTCTGATCTTGAATTAAAAAACAAATTGTGTGATTGTTTAATTTCTTCATTGAGATCATACAGTAAGAATCACTCATACATTATTATTACTCTGTTTTATTCAGTTTAAAACAGATAAGCATTCATTGATGAATATTTTTCTTCGAATCGAGATGAATCTTCATCTTTCAGAGAGGGACAAAGGGCCGATTCTTAATACACTCTCTTGAGCTGATAACATGTTTAAAGTGAATCGTAGAACGTAAATAGAAACAACATATATGAACTCATACTCTGATCTCTTCCCTCATCACTTCTCATTTAATTTGAAGCATCAACAGAATTCCTCATTAGTATTTTTTTGTGAGTGGTTACGAGCAGTCCTAAGAATTTCCAGCTAATCATGAAGAGAGTTATTTTTCTGAGTTTTGCGTATTTTTGTGCAAGCGTCATGTGTCAAGAAAATTTTGACGCTGAAACCATCACAAGTCGTCCGACGATGTTAAGTATGTTGAGCAAATTCATTGAATACAATGGAACAATTGATGAAGTTATACAAGGTTCAATGACCGAGAATTATGGAGGCGTGTGGCTCAATGCAACGCAGAGACCGAGCGGAATCTGTGAAATAGAGGAGACTTACATCGAAGAAATTTCAATAACGGATAGAATCCCCTACCAAGTTGAAGTCGAAGTGTGGTGTTGGTCTATTAGATGTACAGAGCTCGAGACTCGTTATCGAGAAGACGTTCGAAAACAAAATGTAACGAAAACAAGGTTAGTTATTCAAATCAATAGTTTAGCTGAACTTGCAAATAACTGATAACGAGTAACTCATTTTTCTAGAAAAATCCCTCAATGCTGCGAAAATTATGAACTAAATCCTGAAACAAATGAATGTCGACCTATTTGTGTGATACCTTGTGAGAACTACGGCGTGTGTGTTGAGCCTTTCGTGTGCCGCTGTGACTACGGTTATGAAGGAAAACATTGTGAAATCGGTAAATGGAGCGTAAAATTTAATGTTGATGGAAAAAGAGTCCTCACTTCAGTGATTTCATGAGATTTTCCTTCTGTTTCAACTTTATAAATAGATTCCCTACCGGAAGGTGTTTTATCAGGTCCAAACGTTTGTGAGAGAGAGGAGAAACGAGAAGAAATTGTGAGGGTAATTGAGCAAGAGCTTGTCGAGACTTCGGTAAAAGAATGGTGTTGGCCAAAAATTCGCTGTACAAAGACAAAGATGGAAGAAATGCCAGTCGAGAAAGTTCAGAAAATGATTAAACCACATAGAATGCGCTATTGCTGTGATGGTTATGCTCAGAACTTTATGGGAAATAGATGCTTCCCGGTTCAATACGAGAATGATCAACAGCAAATTATTCAATAAAGCAAGCAATTTCAGAAATATTTAAAGTAATTCAATAAAAAATATTTAAAATCTTAGAAATAAACTTTTAGAAATATTCCTTTCAAGTTTCAAGAAATCTCAGGTTCGTACTGAAATAATTTAGATGCTGAAGAAGACTGTAATTGACATTAAATGTTTTGCTTGTAAATAACATTATACAGAAACGATTACCTAACTCGATGGACAGCCTATGCTAATGCGATGATTGTTTCTCGGATTTTTTCTTCTCCCTAAACATTTTTCTTATTTAATTTATTCCATGAGGGAATCCATTAGAAAATCCAAAAAAAGAAAACAAACATTTTGCTCTCGCTTCGATTTTGATAGTCGGAAGTTTTCACTTCTTGTCAAAACAAATCCAATAAATTTTATTTCTTCTGATTTGATTACTTGTTAAAGTAGATCTTCTTCGCCCTCATCGTCAAGCACACAATTTTGTTAAAAAAGTTTTCTGCCAAATCGTTTATAACGTGAATTTGGAGGAGGGGCGGAAAGAAATGTTATAACTTTTTCTCCCTCTTTGCTATTTTCTTTTTTGTTTATTGATTTTCTCCTATTTCCATATAAATGCTTTGTTGAAGATAGCAAGAAGTCACAAAAAATAGTTTGAGAGATTTCTTTTTTCATGAAAAAGTCAATTTAGATTACTAGTCTTAATTAAAGCTGCTTTTATCCTTAACTTATTTACTAGAGATAGCGAAATCTTCTAATCATTATTATTTGATCCATAACAAGTTTTTAAATTTTCTCCCCTTCTTTGCCGAAATCATCGAATACAAGCAAAATATGAATCATTTCCGCACAACGATTGCACGATAAATAAATGCGAATGATACGTAAAGCGAGCTCTGTTTTCCTGCTTTCGTACACTCAATACTTTTTTCATCAACAATCACCAGAGTGGCACGAAAAAAGTCAGCAAAATCATTTCAGTAAATTTCCCGCTGATAGAATAATGAAAATAGAAAATATTCTTTCAGAATAACAACGGGGAAGACGAGAAAATGAAGAGACTAGCATCATAGAAATTTAAATATGAATAGTTGCTGGTAGAATGCCGAAAATACTAAATTGTTTTATCATCTGGAAACTTCCTCCTCATAAATATGATAGCAAAATCAATAATAACATGAAATCAAGATGACAATAATCATAGATATAAATATTTTTATTACTGTTTCATGCAACGTTTGTTTTATGCATGGCTATTCTTATGAGTTTTATCCATGAATCACGAATTGTACTCAGATTTTATTTCTGTCTGGTTTCTGTTGGAAAAATTTTTTGTCTGTGATCATTCAAAATTTTGGTTTTCGATAAGTTAGGACTTTTGACACTGTGGTGTTTACTACATTAACTAGATTCAGGCGAAATCGACAACTTTTTACATAACTTTAAGGAAATAACAAGCAAGGTTTTAATCTTGAAATTTTAACGCCAGCAAAGAATTCGTTGCCATTACAATTGATATTTTCATGAAAAACAATTTGCTGTTATTATAAAAAGGATGTTATTTAGAAGGTTAGAGTGTATTTTGAAATATTCTGAATTTTGCTTCTCTGAACCAAAAGGTGTGTTTAAGAGAATAAAACAAACTGATATTAGAGAAATATTCTCGTATTTAAAATGGGAAAGATGTGGTTGTTGCTCGTCAAGCCTTTTCGCTGAATTTCCTCCTGAAGGGGAACCTCTTGATGAGGAAAATATATTACATTTGCCTCAGTACAAAACGTGGGAAAGCAATTACACTAAAGAGCTTTCTGTGAACAAGAGTCTCCTTAGAAACCAAATGATGATATCACTGAAACCATTTTATCTGCTTACCAGCTGGAGAAATATGAAGTAACGGCTATAAAAACCATAAACATCAGTCGTGTTTCTTAGAGCGAGGGCGCCTTTCAATTCTAAAATTGACGAATTTAAGCATAGCAACCAGCTTTTTGTCGAAAAGTTAATTGCCAGTCAACGTCGTGTACCTGAAACTAAAGTAATTATTACAAATAAACTTTCTATTGACTTTAAAAATTGATTCATAGATTTTTATAAAGAAATTCTTTCATTAAAGTTAAAACAAATGGATTTTTACAACACCAACATTAAATGAATCCTGCTGCTGCTTTTCATTTCTGTAGAATTCAGCTCTGTAATAAAATGTGTGATAAAATAAGGAGGAGAGGCTTATGCTGCCCATATTTATTTAAATTTGGTTTTGTTGTGTCAACAGTGAAAGCTTTAAATAAATGTTGAATTTACCAATAAAAAGTTCAAAGTTGATAATTGAAAACAAGAAATTATCCTTTTCTGTAATTTCATGTAATTTGCTTTCGCGATGTTTTATTTAAAAAAATGATATCACAAAGGGAAACTTGGGTGGATTTTAGGGTCTTAAATGAAAACCCTGATAATAATGGCGAGAAGGGATTGCTGTAGAAGTGAAAACCCGAGAGAACGTCGAATCTTTTCGTCTGCTGCTAATACGAAGATGGAAGACAAGTTTAGGATCGCTCATAAAATTTTGGAAAAGAAAATGTTTTAGAAAAGTTCTTAAGCATGGCCTATACTCTAAAGAGATCAACCTTTGTATCATTTGGGAACTGTAAAGCCTGCTGACGCGATAAAAAAATATTCACCTTGAACTTTGACCATTTTTTTAAAAAATAATCTTTACAAAAATAATAGCATTCAACGGCGAAAATATTATCAACTAGGTTAGAATTGAGTTAGTAAGATAAAACTGTTCATGAAATTATTGAAATAGTTTGCTTGAATAAATAATAAGTGAAACTATTTCAAATTCGTCAACAAGTTTTGCTTCTTATTTGTCACTTTGAAAAACTACATAAAATATGTAGCATAAAGCATGAAACTCTAGACTAGTTTTTTCTTCAAACATGAACCCTCGACACTGTCAGTCGACAGCTATAGTTTAGATACGGCTGATTATTAAAAAAGTTTTCACATAAATTTCACAAAAATATTCTCTCGCTTATAATAAAACATGATAAAACACTATCGTTTTATGAAATTTTCTGAAAGAGTGCGGGAATTTCATACCGAAGTTTTTTTCTATCACAATCTTAGTCAAACAATTTAAAAGTGCACACTTGACATTCCCTAAGAAAATAAAGATCCAATAAAAAATATGGAGTTTTCTGAAGAGATTGTGGCATTTACAACATTTCTGGAAACTTGTCGTTTTGAAACTTACGTGAATATTTGGTAACATGAATCCATCTAACTCAAATTTCTCGTTTTATCAAATCTCCATGGTAACAGGTCCCGTTTTCACGTCATTTTTTCCGACTCGCTTAATGATAAAAGGTTTTGACGCGAAAAAAGGTTCGATCACTGCATATAGTGTTATCCTTTTTCTACAATATAAACTCCTCCAAAAATTAAAGGAGCTTAAGAGAAAATTTTCATTGCTCCTCGTCTTCAACAAAAAGAATCCAAAATAATCCGTCTTTTCATTAAAATTGCTAAATGAATTCATTAAAAATATTTTATCATCGTCCTTCACTTGCAATTAAAAGATAAAAACATTTTTCCTCTCATTCGACCAATTTTGTGCTAAGCTAAGCTAAAAGGGTCTCCTCAGTGAAGCTTTAATGTTTGAGATGATAATCGTGATGATAAGGATATAATTTGTAAGCCCTCGTTGTGAAATGCGCATCATCACAGGCTTGTGTAAAGCAAATGATTTCTATTGAAAAGCGTGGTTAGTTACGCAAGAAGAGAAAACTAAAGATTTAATGATAAAGTTGTGTCAGAGAACAGGTGTAAATCTGTTTTTTGCAACTATAGTATTGATATTTCAGGGTATTCTATTGATTCAATTTTAAAATGATTCGATAAGCAACCGCATTTAATCAATATGATAATTATACATCGTTATAAAGCTGTTACTACAATTTAATAAAAATAATAAAAACTTTCTTCATTTTAAAAGTTATCTTAAAGGTTCTTGTTGTTTTCTTCTTTGTTTTGACATGCATCTTGGCTTCATTCCTTTGATAAATGTGAAACAATAACTCATAAGAGCATCTGCTCGGGTCCTCATTTCACACCAATGTTTACCGACGTCGTCTCCCATAATCATTTTCTTGACTTAGCACTCAAATTTCATGTTTCTGATGATGACGAAAGGTGGTCAGAAAAATAAATTATTTGTTTTAAAACTAAAAAAATATCACTCGAAGCGAATTTTAATAAGTTCTTAATTTTATATAGAACTTAGTGATAGAATTTTCCTATTTATTAAAAGAAGTACTAACCACATATTTTATTTCTCTGAAAAGGCTTTTCAATAAATGCTCATGCAAATTATTGCGGCCATTTCATTTCCCCTTTCGTCTTTTCATCATCTTCAACCATCAATCATTTTAACTTGTTGTTAGTGTTGCTTGTTTGTTCAAAAAATATTGAAATAATTTTACATTTTTCCTTCGTCGTCTATATATCAAGGGATGACGCTATCAATCCAAGGCATGTTTCCTAATGTATTAGAGGGGAAGAACTTCCTTTCTGCATTAAATCGATCGCTTTTAAATACGTTTAAGGCGTTTTAGTTAACAATTACTTAGCAAATCAAAGCTCTTTGTCCGCAAAATAATTTCCACCTCTGCAAGAAAAATCATCGAACTCAACTTGAGAAATGGTCGGAGAAGATTGATTAATTTATCGTCCCTATCGCATCATCACCAGACATTAAGCTGAATTATTTTTGGTTAGCTTAACAAAATTTCAATCAACAGGAGACTATCACAGGGAGCTTCACTCTTCCACGCTAAGAGATTTGCAAAATTTTGAGTTTCGCAGCTTTTACACCCTAGACAAAAAGCGTAACACTTCCTCAAAGAGCAAACAGTTAAATGGAATTTCATCGACAATCAATCATCCCTTGTTAAATTTTGTTCCAACAGCATTAATACTTACGCGAAAGAAAAATGAAATGAAAATATCTCCCGTTGTTTTTACAATCCATTAAGCAATTCACTCATCTTGTTCTTAGACACTGGCGAAAGCAATCCACTCAAATGCAAAATGATTTATATTCTGTTGGTTAAAAGATTCACTCCCACGCAGACGATTTTCAAGACATGGCAACTTCTAAATAAATGAAATTTATTTGGAATAAAACTTAATTTTTATTTAGGTTTATTATTTACGTACAACTTAAATTTCTAAATTTGTAAAAACTAATTCGAGGTCATTCAAAGGACAAAAGTCATCGGAAGTTTTAGAGACCTCAAAAGTCCTATGAAGATGAAGTGTCAACGGCAATTGTTCTGACATAACAGAGTGGTGCGTGACAAGAGATGATAATGTTGGAAATATTTTCTTGGCTCCTTTGAGTCGATAACCTTGCTTTGACTGGACAATTATGTGATGAACTATTGTTTTTGATGGTTCTAAGACACGAAGAGATAGAATGTAGTTCCCAGACTTTTTTGAAGCTCTTTGAATGATAAACGAGCCGGGAATTTGATTCTCGAGAAGCTCAGTATCAAAGTTTTTAGCTGTTCCACTGTGATACCAGCTGGCTGAACTTAAATCCTCTGTTTCAATTTCTCTTCTTAGTCGTTTTTGTTTTAAAGAATCAACACAAGAGTTTCCGAATCTTTCGTAGATTCCTGACGCTTCGTAGGCGTTTGAAGAGCGCTAATAAAAAAAAAATATTTTAGTCTTTCAATTGCTCTGCATTTCGCCAAATTAACAAACCTCTTCAAGAATTTTGTGCTCATCAACTTGATGAGAACTAGTCCGGTTCAAAATTTTATGCAAGCACTTGTGAAAAGTCTTCCTGTCTTGCTCTTTAGCCTCGAGTGCTGAACGCTGCTCCTTTAGTTTTTCTATAATTTTTTCTTCATCCTTGTTAGTGCTGAACTTTCCAGACGACATTTGTTTCTCTTGATGATTCATAATAAAATTTCGACAAGAACTCTAGAAATAAAATAAAGAAAAAAGTTAGAAAATTTAATATTTTCCGAATGAGTTTTCCGTTGGATATAATTATCATTTCGTTTAATAATTAGACAAAAAGCTTTTGTTTTGTTAAGTTGACTAGAATGAAATAGTAATGAACTCTGAGAAATTCTTGTTTTCTGGATAAAGCCGGAATAAAAAATGTTAAGTGAGTTCCACATTACTAATAAATTCCTCGAATATGTTTAATATCCCGAAGCAATCAGAAGTTTTCGAGTTTCATTCTGATTGCAGAGATGATTATAATATACTAATGGCAGGTCATTTGATTAAGTATTTCGGTTCATATTCGCTCTAATTTATCCTAATGTTCCATCATTTACAAGTAATTCAAACAAGACTCAGACAAATTGGATTTCATCTCTCTGTGATTTTCATTAAATTGCAGTCCATTACATGAAATATCCTTTCTGTCTTCAAGCAAAATCAAGATGAATTCAGCTAACTAGCTCATTTTTCTCTCATCGTGTCGACATTTTTTTTGCACCGCAATCCCAAATTGAATCGATCGCAGCTCTCGTCCAGGAAAATCATGACATCATCATATTCTACTTTCCATTCAAACGTTTTTTTCCATTCAATTGTATGTTCAAAGTTTATTGTTTGGGGGTGTTAAGTCTTCAAAATGTAGATACAGAATGACGAGATATATCGTTATTTATTCTCCGCATCGAAAAAGAAAATGTTTTTATGGTCTTCTTCATATCGCTCTCATCATAAATTATTCGATAAAACCAGAACGAATTCTTTTCTCGTCTTTTAAGACGCGTCTAACAAATTCTTTCCATCCCAATAAAGATTACAAATTTCTGTGGAGAGAGAGAAAAAACGAAGAGGAAAAATCCGTTTTAGATGTTTTTAATGTCTTTTCTTGTTGTCAACGATATAGCCTGGTAATGTTCAGTCCTCAAGGGTTGTCGTCTCAAAGTTAATTTGAAAAAATGTGAAAAATGAGCATTCATCTGGCAATACAAAGAATGAAAAAAACGATGTTTTCCCTTGGAATAAATATCATTTAATTAGTTAAACGATAACATCAGCAACGGCAACGAGGGCGATCTCGTTCATTTTATTCGAAATGCATTTTTGTTTCGGATGAGTAACACACTTTAAAACATTCCCAAGTCTAGTCAATGAATCACATTTCAACGTCAGTTAATTCAATGTTTTGAAAAGAATAAAATTTAGGGGCTTTTGGTTTAATATTTAACTTATCTAACCACCAAGTGTTGGATGCGTGTTGGAAAAACATTCAAACACCAATGTCCAAGATGGACAAAAAGAAAACATAAGCAATTGGAGTTTTTAAGCAATTTTTGTTATCAATTCCACTCTTAACTGTCCGCATGAATTTAAATATGTTTGTACTCACTCAAATAAATCTTAAAATGTCTTCATTAATGATGAGTCTTCATATTTTAACAATGAGAAAAGTTTTCAAAAAATATAAGAATTTGGTTTTGCTTTCCAAAGGGTTAAGCATATCAGATACAATTGTATCCAAGATCTCATGTCATAAGTGTCGAGTTAATATATTTTTGATACTACGGTGAGCTTCAAGGAGTAATTACTCCAAATGTCTTTCAAAATATACGACAAGCTGCATATCCTTTAAATGATAAGTATTATTCAAGGTTAACAAAGGAAACTCAGTATCTTTAGAAAATGGATTATAATTATGGTTCGATGACTTCCCTGAATGAATATTCCTTTAAAACCGAAATCCCTTAATGCTAAAGGATCTGTTCTTAATCTCGAGATTTGTGAGGATTTTCATTCAAAGTAGCACAATAAGATATTATTGTGCATCTTATTATTCGACACAAGACTTTTTCCATTTGAAGCGGCATTCATAAGAATAGAAATGTTAAAGGAGGGCACATTGTGTGTCTCCTTCACACAAGGTCTTCAATTCTTAGTATAAAGAACTTTAGTAAGGAAAATAGTTTAAATCCTAATTGAAAGAGTCAAAAAAACTTCTCCACAAATCTTGAAATTCATTCGCTAACTTTTTTAAATAAAATTTCCTTCGCTCTTCAAATAATGAAACCGGGAGTAAAAATAATGATCATGTTACGTTCTACGTGCTTTCCTGTTGTCAGGTCGAGCCAGAAGGCTAGTGAAATGTCGGTGCGCTCTTTTCTCGTTTCAAATGAATGGAAAATTTATTCATCGGCGAGAAATCAAAAATGTGATTTCGGAATGACACGCCGAGAGTGCGGCGATTTATCGAAATCTCCCGCATAGCAGCCGCTCTACTGAAGCCTAAAGCGACCACTGATGCAATGAGCTATTGTGATCAAATATTTGTTTCACTAAAGCCGACAGAGTAAATTTTTGCAATTTACAATTATTCGATTCGGAAAGATATTCATGAGACTCCAATTAAACATTCCGGTTTCATGCATCGTCAGGAAATGTTTGCGGGAATCAATATTGAAAAATGCACTAAAATCATGAGCATATTGGAATGTATTTTAATTCAGCTACCATATATTTCGACTGATGCATCCACATCATATTGAATTCCAGCACCAAAAATCTCGTAATTAAATTTTTACAACGTTTGAGCAGTCAATCCGTGTGGAATCGACAAATTGAATTGATTTTTATCTATTTTCCTTCAGCGTAAAATATGATCCTGAAATTGATTTAACTTGATACCCGCTTCAGAAACTCGTAATGTTAATACAAAAAGTTTGTCCTATCAAATTGATATTAAATCAGAAGTTGAATTCCGCTCAGGGCAAGGAGTTGGATCAAATTGTTCTTAATTGCAGAAAAGGATAAAAACTTCTTCTTTTACAATTTGTCTCGAATTACAATTAAAACTCTTGAGAATCTGTTAAGATGAGAAAACTTTTTTCATATATTTTCAAGCATCATTCAATTTCAATTTCAATTTGGTTTTTCTCGATGGTAATAGTTTTATCGAATCAACAAAATGATAATTTGGAATATTAATTTCGAATGTTAATTCTTTTCCTTCAAGTAAATGAGGGTTTTAAAAGATGGCAAGTCATTAGTATAAATTTAATAATTAGAAAAAAGTTTGGGAAATAAGACGCTACAATTTTCAGATACTAAAAAAAATATTGAGCTCTAAATAAAAAAATATTTTTAAGATTGCCATGCATTTGATAAAAAAATATATGAAGCATCTGTCTTCTGTTATTGACATCGCAGATAATTATTTTTACCGTTATATTCTTTTTAGAATGGCTATTAAGTGCGTTCAAGGGGATTTAAGTCGACTGTCTCTGAAAATCCCATCAAAAATAAACTTACAGACTTGCTTTGAGCATCATTTTTCATAAGCAGAAGAGATTCCCGCCTCCATAAAAAATATTAATCATAAAATTATTTCGAATTCATTCAGGGAATGAGAAAAATTTCGTTCGGAGCCCTTATTATTTTTTATTAATTCTTCTTTTATAGCTCATAACTCAAGTGGAAGAAATTTCTACAGCATTTTGTTCTTTTTGACGGTGCAACCCTCTTAATGAAATAAATTTTTTCATGTTATTTGAATTAGATATCTCGTCGGCCATATTTCCATGTTAAATATTATCGAAGAGCATATCGCAAAGTGTGATTGAATTCATCTTAAAACTTATTAAGAAAAATGTAACATTTTACATAAAAGTTATTTTTCATATAACCATAGTTATTTCATACTTTTCGACCAGTCTTTTCTGCGTTGTTTTTTTTACTTAGCAGGGTTTGATTGATTTTTTGGATCATCATTGTACATATATAAAGCTCTCGACCCTTTCTTCTTAAAACCTTTTTCTCATCGTTCCCGACATTCTCATCTACCTGCTTTATATTATCACAGCAGTCAATGTATACATTGAACAAAAAAATGTTAGAGCTGAAACGTCGTTACTTTGATTGCAATTTACGAAGAGAGTTCACATTAAAATCAAACTTGAAAATAATAAAAACCACTCGATTCTTTTTCTTTGTGTGATTAACGAACTTGAGTGCCAATGAATAGAAACATTCGCTTTTATTGCAAAATAATGAAATGCTCAAATGTATTGAAAATGGGTTTCGTTTTGAATGCTCAAAAGGCGAGAAAATGTGCAACAACAAAGCAAATTTACGAACAATGATCAAAGAACTCATCTCAAAAACCTTTTCATAAATCTTTCAAGGATTTCAAAGTTATGAACTGTCCTTCTTCATCTGGTCACGGGAATTCTTTGTTATATTTGTAACAATTGTTTACTTTTGAAATGAACTTTTCTGCGTCCTTTGCAGGCATTTCTTGAAAAAATAATAATGAACTTCAATGGTTTTTGAAAGAGAATTTAATGAAGCAGCTGACATTTTTGGGACATGTACATAGATGAGTGCGAAAAGTCATCATAATATATTAATCTTTAAATGTAGAAGAATCCAAAAGCAAGCGTAACTATCATGAAATATTTCTGTTTGTCTCCATGATAATCCTTTAAGGGTGTTCTTGTCTCACTTATTGAAGACAGCAGAAGCAGATAAATCATAAGGGTTTAGAAGCGTATCCGCAAAAGAAATTGAGATAAAGGGATTAAAATTTTCCCGCTGTTTGGAGAACATGTCAGCAACGATCACAATGTTAATCTTACAAGAGCTATTATTCATCGGTTTTTCATCTAGCAATCTAAGAAATTGAAGTTCTATTTCTTTAATACCAGATTGAAATAAAGTTCGAAAAATATCTTTTGTTTTTGATAGATTCCATGATTATGACAAACTGACTATAGCAACGGTGTTTACCATTCAAAAATCCTTTGTTGTAAATACTCTTGCAGCTCATGAGGGAGATTTTTCTGTTTACATTGTCTTCGCTGTTCATGTTGCTGCTGATGTTTGCTATCTTTGCATTAATACTTTATGTGGAAAATACTCACAATGTTTGCTGTCTTGAAATGATTGACAGCACCAAACAATGACTGAGGAAATCATGTGTTTCCTTCGCCGGAATCTCTAAGCAATTCAGTTATCAAATCAGGCAACTCGAAACGTTTTCCATTCATCGCATCATGACGATGAGAAAGCAACCCGTTCCGAAAGCAGAGCAAACAAGAGTTTGCAATTTTCCTCCAAACTTTTTCCCACATGCATTTCAACTTTAATCTCTCCTCGAATGTTCTTCTTGTTCACAAATATGGATTTACAAAAATTTCACTCTGAGAGTCGAGAATAAAGCCACGCGATAATGACTATCATGCTTGTTGTGTGAAAGTTTCATTAGCAGAAGAAGAAATTTTCTCATTTTGCTTCTAATTTGAATATTTCCCCCAAAATATGGCGAAAGAGCTTTTGTTTTTCGCCTAAACTATTATTTCGTGGGGATGGTTAATGAGATTTATAATTGAAGTCGATAATTGGAGAGCTAATTGAATATTTTCGTCGTGTTGTTGATATAAATTAACGATTATTTCAAAGAGAGCACTTCGAAATTGAGTGGCTATGAAAAACACGAAAATTTCATTAAACGATTATAATTAAATTAAAACGTAAAGTTTCATTCAATTGTCGGCATTGCAAATATTGACATTCTCGTGACAGGGATCGAGAAAACCCATTAACCAAGGAAGTAAAAGAAATTTCGTATCCCTTCCAGTGACAGCTACCATGACTCTCAATTTCTCTTGAAAACCACTAAGTGGTTCTTAAGTGCTTTTCCACATGGAACTTTTTAATGCACTTATTTTTTTTTATCATTGCTTGGTCGGGAAATTGATGCTCTCAAGAGAATTATACTCGATGGATTTTCAACGTCAAAGAAAGCACATATTTAAACTATGAAGTATAATGAAGTTTAATTTGATTAGTAGATGTTCGCCAGTATAATCTTGAAAAATCAACATAGCGATTCGGATTCAAGGACATAACAATTAAGTATTTTATTTTAAGAAAAAAACTAAGTATTTGTCAAACAAATTTAAATGAAACACAGTTGATGAAAATATATTTTTTATTTGCTGCATAGAACACATGTTTTAACTCAATTTCTTGTTTTCGTTGGTGTCAAAAAAACTCGTTTTTTTTACTTGCTTACTGGGCGACTTTCTACCCAATTAATTTTGATTTATGGAAATGTGAGTCAAACGGGAACGGGGCTGTGGTTAAAAATGAAAAGCCGGCGAATTTTGTTCCGGACGAATGAAATGGCTTTTAATTAAAAACATGACCTTTGCCGTTGCTGCTGTGTCCCTCCCATACAGACCATAAATTTACATAAAAAATAACTTTTTCCACGCATAGTGTTGGAGTCATGTAACAAAATGACTTCATTCAACGTGGCTTTGGAAAAAGGAGAAAAACTGAGATTCTTGGAAAATCAGATTAAAAAAGATTTACGATAAATTTCATTTGTCGAAAAATTGTGTTTGATTGTCATTTTGGCTAGATTCAAAAGTTAATCTACTGAAAAGTTGCAAATAAGTTTTAAAAACTTGAAATCAGAGAAGCCAAAAATTAACAAAAGATTGAAGTGTCACTCAAGATTAAGCTTTCTTCTTTATGAGAACAAATATTGAATTTCCATGCTTGGAAAAATGATAGCGAGGGGATTAGGTATCTAAGAGCTGGGTGAAAGACGAGAACTTCATTAATAATTAATTCTTCGTGAAGCTACTTTACTTAACTCTGTTTGACATCGCAGACGGTGCATTGCTGTAAATAAGAAGATTACAAAGAGTTTTTCTCTTACCTTTAGAGTCTTTCTCAATTTGAAGCACGAATTAAAATCCTCGTCATCTGAGTGCTTCTCGATGACTTTCTTCTCCTTGACAATTTCATTAGTTAGCTTTTTATATCTCCACAATCTCAAGCGCTCCATTGTTTTCAAGTGGATTCAATTTCGAATTTCTTTGAGGATAAATTATTCAAGAGTCTCTTTCAACTTTATATTTTATCTTTCTCCACGACAATTTGCACTTCGCTCACAGTAATTACTCTTTAATTACCACTCACGGATATTTCACCTAATGAATGATTCAATTTCTCAAATAATTTAAGCGTCCCTTCTCACTTTGTTAAGATAAAGTGATCAAATCGGTTTTTATTCTGAAAACTATTTTATCTCGTCTGAGAAATCACTGTCAGTTTCAGGCCAATTTGTCGTATCCTCTTGCGACTTCGAAATAAATTATGCTTGATGTTCATTCACATGAAGATAGAGACAATATAAATCATGCAAGAAAATGCCTTTTATTGTCCTTAGAATTCAGAAAAGGTGTCACGAATAGCGATTTTATCACTTTTCGAGGATCTTGTATTTATACACGTCTCGACCACTTGTTCGGCTTTACACTACTAATGCCTTGTCGCTTTTCTCCTTTTCTGTTGATCCTTTTTGATACATTGAAGCCACTTGAGATGAATGTTTCTTGTTTTTCTCTTTTGATTATTCTTCTCGGTAGACATGCAAGAATATGTCTACAATCGTCGACCCTTCTCGATCTAAGTTTGAAGATGAACTGAAGATATTTACAAAAAATAATTTTCTCGTTTTCTTCTATGTCTTCTTCTTATTCTGAATTTTTCACTTTCTTGCCTTAATGCTATATAAAACTTTAACACATGCTTCGATAAAAAAAACTGGGTTGCCTTATAGTTCAAAACTTTAACTTCAAATCACCTCAGAAAAATTCAATAACGTGAGGCAACCCTCTATTTCAATTACAGACTCCTAACTTTCTCTGCCCCTCTTATCTCTTCTTGTCAATGTAATCGTGCATGCCACACTAAGTCAAAGATCCTGGAAGTGTTTAGGAAAGCGTTACATTCGACACACTCTTGAAGCATTTATGTAAAAAGCAATGCAAGGACATTAACTTTTCTTTTTAACAACATTAACCCTCATCATCTTCGAACAATAAGAAGATTCAACGTCTTTTATTTCAAAGCATTTCTTCTTGTTTCTTTACTACTCAAAAGGACTCGAAAGGCAATGGACCTTTTCCACGGACATGACATGGCAATTTATCACTTGATGAGGATCGTATTTCATTCGATTCTATGTCAATAATTCAACCGGCGTTGAAAATAAGGAGAATTACTTTTTTATTGTGCATGACACATATTTTTAAGAAGGTTTTAAAGACTAGAGTTGAGTGGATTCGATTTGAAAAGTTAATTCTTCTTCATGTTTTATTCACTCATTTCGTTGGAAGAAAAAATGTCGGCATTGCTAAATGCAAGTGCAAACATAATCACGCGCAACTCTTTACAAACTTCGAAGGTAAAAGCAATTTCAAAATGTTCAAGGAGCAACAAACAAGAACATGCATTCGTTGTTGGTGACAAGAGCTCTTTAAAACCCTGCATTGACCCAATTTTAGTGACTCGTGCTTACAACTAAAGCTTTTGAAATGCACTTACTAGTAGTGCACTAATATAAAAGTTTTACCATTGACAGAAGACTATGAATCTCAAGAATAATGTTATACAGAATCGCTTAACAATCTTCTACAATAAAACGTTGATGATAAAAATATGAATAGAGTCATTTATTTTTTCGAGAATACAAATGAACATCTTTGCCATTTCCCTTACAACACGCTCCGAGAATTCATTCATCAAGAATAAAGTAACGCGTCTTTTTCATTAAGTTATTATAAAAGTCATTGCGGCAAAACGAAGTTATGAGTGTAAAAATTGCGTTTAATTATGAATAAATTTATAAACAATGAATTAACATTGTTATTATGGTTGAAGTTACATATAAATTATAAGATGAATGTTTAAAATTCCCTTTAATAAAATAAAAGGGTTGTGGCTAAAACGCATCAATAATTCTCATTAAAGCGAGTTGTATTTAAATGATATGTTCGATTAATAAATTTTGTTTTCAGTGCACCATTCACGAGAAGAGCATAATTGGCCTTAGTTCTTTAGTATTTCTTGGGATAGCTCGTCTGATGAAAATAATTGAGAATAATATTTATTGATTTAGTTAAATTCTTGCGACGATGTTTATAACTTTTGAATTTCACTTTCATGATGAAAGTTTCCTCATTCACGAAGTTCCCCTAACAGCATTGTTTATTTTACCAGAGGGTTTCTTACCAAGTTTGTTTTTAGAAAGAGATCCATCATTTTTTCTTCTTAAAAATTCATTCTGGTAATGGAATTATAGCACATTTCGCTCAATCCCTAATTTTGTGGTGAGATGTGTAACACTTCATGTGTTTTCTTTCGGACTTTTGGTAAGAGGTTGCAATTCAATTTCCTATCGAAATTTCCTTTTAGCGTGATGAATTATTTAATTTGCTCGTCCAAATATTATTTTTGCAATTTCCTCTGATACTGGTTAATCTCCTTTATTGGTGAGAGAATATAATTTGAACTCATTGCTTTTTGAGTTATAAGGCTTATGGTTTAAAAGAGGAAACCCTGCTAAAAATATAATAAAATTAGATAAAAAAAACTTTAGATATCAATTCTCTTTATTTCATAATTTAGAATATTTTACTTTTATTTAACGATTAAAAATTAAAGTTTTTTAAAGTCTCTTCGATGAAAGATTTATCATCGTCAGAAATTCTCAACTCAGCATACAATTGCTACTTACAGCTAACTTTTATCAATTTATTGTGAATTTATCAAAGATTATCAATTTGAACAATCTCAAGCACAAGAATAAATAATTCTTCAATTGCGACAATTGATGCAACTTTTTGAAAAATAAAATTGTTTAGTTAAATGCCGGCACGCACACAAAAAAGAAAGGCACATGAGCATGTTTATTGTTTTTCATCTGATAAATTTCGTCATTGGTGAATAAACATAAATAAAGCACAAGGATTTTAACTTCTTTTTTTCTTTCATCTGATTTTACTGTTTTTAATCGAATTGGAATGTTGATGAAACTATCCGATTTTCGGATATTTCCATTCAGAACAGAAAAGCTGAAAAAAGCACTGGAATTTGTTGTTCAACCTGAGACTAATCAACCCCAGCAAATCCTTGTGATCCTTCAATAGCTTTGATAAGTTTATCTTTTAGCTGCAAGTAACTTTCGTAAGGTGGCAAATCGAGACGGTTGAAGCTGAAAGAATAAGAAGAGTAAAAATTTGTATAATTTTGTTTCATTTTGTCGCTACAGAAGCAAAAAAAAACTCATCGCGGGAGACCACAATATTTCTCTAACGTTCACAGGGCATCAGTATCGAAATCATTTCGTTACAGACGAGACGAACGTTCAAGTGCATCCAAAATATTTTTAAAAACAAAATTTTTATAAAGTAATATGAATAGAAACAAAATTGAACAGTACATAAAAGTCCAAGAATTTCTTGAAGGTGAGTCTGATGGTGTAGAAAACGATTCATATCAGTTTGTATCCCTTGAATTTAATATTTTCTAACAAAAACTATTCCCCAATGTGACTCACTAATTGTGATTCTTATTCCTGATCCAAGAATTGACCCCACTAACGAAAACACTTTTCTCGTTCACTCTCATTCACGACTCGAATTCCGCTTATTCAACTTAATTGAACTTAATGAATGCAGATATCTACATCTATTTAAATAACAATGTGACACAATCTAATGAAATCGAACACCAAAAACTGGACGAGAAACGCAAAGAGCTCATTGAAAACTGTAAGCACATACGCAGCATTTTCGAACTGGAATTTCATCCCCACGACGACGTTGAATCTTCATCGTATTTGGACATGAATGGTGCTAGTATGAATAGAAATCACGGCTTATCGCTTGACGGAAAACATGAGAATGGTTGGGATTACTTGAACGTTGGTTCTATCATTGCAAGTAAAACAATTTTACTTTTAGATTTGTTGAAGGAGGATTACATCAATATGACTATGAGAGACGTGCCAGAAAATGCTTATGACATTTACGAAACGACTACATCACTCAAAAATGAAAACAGCGAGCAATGTCCTTACACTGGGCTTCCAGCAGCTCATTTGAAGATTATGAACTCTATTCAGTCGGGATTGCTCACTCGAATTGAAAAGAAATTGTTTTTCGCACAATCAAAGGATTTCTACGTTGGAATCTTAGAAAAATGGATTCTTCTTTATCCCAGCAAATCGAATGACATGAAGCCTTCGGAATGTTTCTATCCAAAAACCATTAAAGTAAACAAAGGAGAAAATCAGTTTATTGTTGTAACAAACTTAATGAAACGCTATCACTTTCAAGCGCCTAATGCAGAAGAGTTCAATGATTGGGTGAAGAATATTCAATGCATTGTGGATCAAAATAGAAAAACAGAAATTGCGGATCTTTGCGAAATGCAAACAAATCAATTGTCATTCAGAAAACTTCCATCACCCCCTCAAGATGAAACTTTTGACTCTCGCTCTTCAAGTGAAAACTATTATGGATTTAACAGAAGTTCAAACCAAACTGTAATTAACAATGATGAACGTTTGTACGAAGAACCGAGAGCTTCTTCATCTCATCCCATAGAAACCTTTACTACTAACATTGAAGAAAACAACGAACAACCTCCAGATTTACCAGAGAAAACTGGTAAAAAAATTAGAGATGCTGAGATTGAAAAAATTCACAGTTACGATGTCCCCAAGCCAGCGAAATCCATTTTGAGCCTTGACGAAGAAAGTAAACTTCAAGATGATTGTGAATCTTCAATTTCGGAACTGGGTACAACAAATGAAACACCCAGCAAAACTAAAGTCAGCGAAATCACGGCGATCTTATCAACGATAAACCTCGTTTCACCCGAGGAAAAAAGAAAATCAACTCACAATCCAAGCTTCAAAAAGATTGCCACACCAGATAAGATTGAACCCGAGAAAAGTGATAAGAGAATCTCACCAATGAAGAACTGGATTTCAAAGCATATAAACAAGAGCAAAAAACGCTTATCGAAACGAGAAAAAAGTCCTATGGTCGAAGATGAGTCCTCTGACATACCAACATTATTAAAAGGGAGCAATGTCACAAATATAATCAACCAACTCGAGAAAAATGGTCAGTTGAAAGTTCTTTCGAAGAGCTTGAAGAACAGAAAGAGTTCAGCATTTAGTGATGGAGAGGAATACGAAACAGTTTGTGTGCGAAACTAGAATTTCAATAAAGAAAATTACTTACCAAGTATGAGCGCGTGGAAAATTTTCAGGTGTACCCCATTTTTCTATCGTAAACATTTGCGGTCCGTTTGATCCATATAACTCTTTGAAGCCATTCATTGGCACTCGACTAGTTCCCGTAACAAATTGCAAAAGTCTTGCACGCATTTCGTTTGAGAACGACAGAACTGCACGCCAGAACCATTGAACAATTACATGATTAGCGTAATAATCGCCTTTGTAAAGTGTGTTACGCTTCCAGTCCTTTACGTCAATATTTTGAATACCGCACATCAAGAGTTCAAGCTCGTTCTCATCAAATATTTTAAGATGATTAAGAGGAACGATAGAACCAAAACCTTCAAAATAAGAAGAATAAAAATGGTGAAACAAAATTTTACAACGGAAAAGTTTTATTATTGCTTACCCTCCAAAAGCGATTGCATTTGATCCTTAACACGCGATTCAAAGCGCCATTGAATCACCAAACGAATATACTCGTCTTTGTTGTCGTTAGTAACTTCAATTTGACTTCCGTTTGGTTTCAGCTCTCTGGAATTTATTAATATTAGCTTTTATTTATTTATTAGGAAACTAATTCGAAATTTACCTTTGACTAGTATAACCGAAAGTTTCTTCATCGACACAGAAAGTCAACATAAGTTCATTTGGATCATTTTCTTTAATCCACCTGTAAAATAAAAATTGTTATTCTAAAATTTTAGATTAAAATTTTTAAACTAATTTACAGCAATGAATTATAATATTCCATGTCGACTGATTCCATATCCCTTAAGTCTATTGGCTTTTCCAGCATCATTTTATAGAACGGACGGATGAAAAAGGCGTCGAGTAGTTTTCCGTGATATACAGCCATGCCAGCAACGCGACCGATGAACCTAGCAAATAGAATTTTGTTAATTCGAGTACGTTTTCATTGATAAAAGAGCTTACTTGAAATAATTCAAATGCTCTTCGTTGCATAAACCGCTGAACGGATTTATTTGAAGAGTGTAATTGTCCATCGCGCTGTATTCAAAGAGTCCTGTCAAGCCAATAATTGATGACGAATAATGAACGATATGATAAACTTAACTCACCATAATATGGATTAAACATTTGCTTTGATAACAAGAAGAACCATTCACGAGCCAAGCCCCCATAATCGAGTCCTTAGAGAAAACGATATTAATTAAACAAAATTTAGCTTTTCTTTTATTTATTATTACCTGCTTCGCCTTCAAACTCAACCCATAGTTTAGTCTTAAGCAGATCCGTTTTTGTCACAGAGTTGATGATTCTGTAAGAATCCTCAAGAATTGATTCCCTACGCACCTTGATTTCAATCTTATTCGGCACGTTTGTCTAAAAACAAATTGTATCTTTTAATTTGGAAGGTATTTAAAATGATGATAAATTATTGTATTTACCGGTTTCCTAAGTTGACTCTTCAGATATTCATATTTTTGTTTGTAATCGCGCGAGTATGGCACCGCTTGTCCAGCAATGTTTGGATTTGAAAGCCTAGGATCTTCCCACTGAGTCGTGCGTGTATTGTGATCGATAAAGAATATTCTACCATCAGAATGGACTCGCTCTTCCCATCCTTCTGGTAAAGGACCCAAATCGTCTTCCTGCCTTTCTTCAGCGATATTCTGAGCATTTGGCATTGGACTTGCACAACCCGTTCTAGGGTCAACCCAGGAAGTTGTCTTTTCCGCGTGATCAATGAAAAACATACGTCCATTGGGTGCCAACTGCATTGACCATCCGGAGGGAAGACCAGCATCTGATGCTTGAGCTGTTGCCGCTTGGCGATTTGCTGGGCTGTCTAAGGAACTTTGGCGCGATTGTGATGAGCTTGGTGTAACAGAATTGTTTGAACGTAAATTGGATGATGTCGAAGAACTTTCCGAGTGGTCAACATCGTCAGCCTAAAATATTTTAAAAATCCAAGATTTTGTAAAAGTTGAAAGAATTTAGTAATCGAAAAAATGTTCAAACAGAAAGAAAAGCGACTCATTACTAGACAAGTGCAAAACTCGAACATTGAGAAAATAATATTTGCCCTTACAGTGTAAGCTGTGTTATCGTCAAAAGAACCTTGTCGTTGAAGATTTGGTACACTTTGTCTTGATGTAGCTTGAGATTGTACCGATTGGGATCTCGAAGGAGGGGCTGGAGCAGATCGTCTAGTGTTACCTCGACTAAGACCTGTCGGAATCGAAGGCGCTGGTCGCGTTGGACGAATTCTTTCATTTTCTGACGATGGTGTTGTCGCTTGCTCAGACAACATAGACAAGTTATCGATGTTTGAGTCGTCAGAATGAACGCTTACTTCATCAGGCTACATACGTGATTAAATGAGCAAATCAAGCAAAATTTGATAATAAAAAAATCAAAATTTTGTAACAAAAAATTTTGGTGACAGTTGAAGGATAAAGAATTCAAAAGCGATAGAGGACAACAAATCCAAATGTCAACAGCCTAAACCTTACGCCATTTTCATCTGTTGGCTGTTGCTCTTCAATAGGCACAGCTTCGTCAACAAATTCCTCGAGATCCTCAACAACAATATCGTCATCATTGGGATGCATTGCCATCAGGTCGCTAATGAAAGCTTCATTTTCATCAACGTCGTCTAATGTTACCATTGAAGACAATAATGATCCATATTTGGGAACGACAACTGTTTCATTGTCGTCCTCAGAAGTCATATCAATCTCAATAGATTCATCAGCGTCCTTACGCATTTAAGAACAAAAAATTATTTCAAGAAGGGCGCACATTGTCAGCATGCACAGAAATGATTAAGAAAGATTTCAATGGCGCCAGAAAGAATAATTAAATTCATGCAAGATAATGTTCCAATAGTCAACTTACATTGTTCTGTTCAGAATCGTCGACACTGATATGAAACCTCCGCTGGAATGCTGTGGCGATATCACTGTCAACGGACGATTGTGAAACAGATCTAAAAACAACAGAATGATTCATTAAAATAATATTGCGGCAAGTTATGTTGATAGTTACACTGAGGGTCGCTCCCATTGAGTCGTCCGTGCAATATGATTTACGAAGTAAGTACGTCCATTTGCATCTTGTCGCTCTTCCCAACCTGAAGGCAGCGGCTCAATTGCTGTCGACGGGTTCATCATCTGTAAGCGAACATAATGATATAAAAACAACTCAGTGCTGATAACGACTTCTTCGTGTTTGTGTCGACTTAAGAGAATGATAAGATAAAAATGCTCACCGATACGGTTGTTGAATTATTGTCTACAATCTCCCAATCGGCCTCGCCACGTGATGTGTTGTCATTATCGCGGATATACGCATGATAAATCTCGAGCGTTCCTCTTACTTTCGATCTTGCACTGAACACCAGAGAAATTACTAATTAGCTATCAGTTCTTCAAACAAATATTATACGTAAGCAATCGAATTTAACAACGTTCACAAGACAAAATCATAACAAACCCAAAGCCCAACTCCAACATATCCAATTAAACTTGATTACAAGAAGAAAGAAACATTTAACTTATTAAACTTCTAAATTGCTGGTTACAGTTTCCTTCAGTAGGAGAAAATAAAAACATGACTTGTTGGAACGTTTCGTCAAATGCGATCTTTAACCTACCCAACTGACCTGCGCGGTCGAAGCTGATAACTCTTTGGTGCTACAACGCGGCCGTCTTGCTCTTTTGGTAGATTGATAAGTGTCAGTTCTACCATACCAAGAAAATCGTCACGAGTGAATCGATTCTCATCAAACACCTGGAAAACCAATTTGTGTTCGTTTGGCTTCACACGGAAAATAAACTCTTCATTCCACAATGGATTAAGTGTCTAAAAAGAAATGAAATTTGTAAGTGATTTATTTTCTTAAATCATTTGTAACAGCATACTTACTTTCTTTTTCGTTTTAGTGAGAACGGAGTCGATGTTAACATCACCGTTGATTGAGTTTAGATCGATTCTAACGTAGGGATCACTTGCGCCGAAAATGTCTTTCTTCGCGAGTGACTTTCCACCAAGTACTCGAATTCGTATTTGACTGGAGCCCTCATCATTCTGAAATCAGAGAATAAAACAAGTGAATGATGAAATGAGATTCAAGACAACATAAAAGCCGTTTTAATGATTCTCAACCAGGAATTTATATTGAAACAATGTGATGTGAAAAAATTAAAACATTAAGCTGATAATAATAAGTTTGACGACGTCATTAAGCATAAATCGATCGATACGTCATGAAAATATTGACGTAACAATTGATGTAAACAAGCGTGTTAACTCTTGATGAGAACATACACCAACACAGTCAGCGACTAATTGGATACAGTAAGCAATTAAATTTGAAGCCATGCGATAATTGGTTCTGATAAATCATAACATTATCGGCTAAAAAATATTTGGAAGGGTAAATATCTTCTAAACTTAAATTGATTTTTAATGTTTCCTCAGTTTATTAACAGGTAAAGTCATGGAATGTACTTAATTAAGCAAAACAGGAAATATTTGATGCAACGTTCTTATCGTAAGCGAGTTTGTAACGACCTAGAGATATTCGACCCCTATAAATTCTCTAAAATTTTCATTTCAATGGACATGCTTAAAGTTTATGAAATGGAACATTTTATTAGTTGCGACATCAGAGAAGCTCAGCAGACAAAACAATGACGAAAGCTTAGACTCACTTCCAATAATTGAGGTCCCGTGAGATAGCCATACGCATTATCTGCCATTTGTGTTGATTCGGTTCTTTTGACAATTACTTGGGAATAATTCTTCCAATTAGTCACAAAATATAGATTTTGTTAAATCTTTAGAACGAAATTAGCCATCATCTCTAGGATTTTTTCCTAACTACAGCTTGCACTTGCTTTTCTCATGTATATAGGAGCCGACAAACAAGGAAACGCAAAAAAAGAGTCTACGACTTTCTAATTGGATAAGCTTTAAGCACCACAGGCGAAAGCCTAAGGAATTAAACGAATTTTTATTGCTTTCGTCTCAAATTTTACACTTGACACACAATCGAACGAAAGAAAATCTGGTTTTGCTCGGTGGATTCTCGCCGCACACACAATCACTGATCCGGCTTTCCATTGTGTCATGAAGCTGATTGCACAGGTCTACTTTACTATTCTACACATTTCTTATCGGCGATATATACGAAAAAAGATAAACAAATGCTTTATTTGCTATGTTGCATTAAACTCATGAAACTTGTTCGATAATGAGCCAAGCACGACTTGTTCTCATGCAGGTTTACTCAAAACTAAACTTCATTCCTTTGACTTCTTCTTATTCGCGAGCTCTAACATATGGGCGAGGAGGAGAGAATATTACTTCTCGCGGTGTGTGTGTGTGTGATTTTGAATCAGAAGAGTTTGTTTTCCACTGTGATGTCATCACATTGCCATTGCGAAATTCAATGCAAAAAAACTCACTGAGCTTCGTTATCAAGTCGCGAAGTGATAATTTTTGACTAATCTTTCTACTGCCAATTGAATCTATGAGAATTGGTTTAGTAGTGAAGAGAAAAACCCAACCCTTGAGGCAAATCTCTTTAAACAGCTCCGTCTTCTAAAAACAAATCCCATAAAGTGAACGAATGGCTTTAAATTTTGTTCTTCTCTTGATAACTTGGGAACAGTTATCATATGTGTCAGAGCTTAAGACATCGAATAAATACTCTGATGATTCATCGAGAATACTTAATTCAACTCACGTTTGATTCAAAAAGAGAAACACGTCGGTGGGCCACTGTCTCTTGATTATTTCCTTGAGCTGCTACTGATTGAGCTCGACGTCTAGTTCTTGTAGGAGCCTGTGGTGAATTTGTAGTCGTTCCAATAATTGTCGGATTGCTAATTTGTGATCGCATTATAAACTTTTCGTTCTTGATTCTCTTCTTTTTCCTTCAATTTTTAATTAAATTTTTCAAGAAACATTTTATGAAGGTATTTCTGTTGAAATTATTCAGATTTTTATCTGCAAGTCGTTTTAATGAGAATTAAACGCATATGATACTGTTTTCAACGCAACTTTTCTTGTTTTAAATCCACTGCCAATTTCTTGTTTTCACTTCACAGCTTAGAATAGCTCAGTTGCTCAGTGTTGACTGAAGGGGGACTGAACTAATAATGTTTGTTGAAAACTGCATTGCTCATTTTTTGAAAAATTCAGTGATCTCTAATTTTTTTTATTTTCTTATTAATTACATAGCCAACGATATTGTGAAAATTTCAGCTAACAAAATAATTCCTAATAAAACTTAATAACTTCCAAATGACATTTGTATAGAATCTCAATCATTTCAATTTTTAACTTGCATTTGAAACACTTTTAAAGTTTTGATGTCGCCTCATTGGTAATTTTTCATATCAGAGGTTTAAGCGAATTAATCGGTCTCATGATTTCTTTGCTTTTTGTCTTGGCTTGTAAGTTGTTTTAGGAGCATCTGGATTCTTACGAGGTCTTCCCCTTTTGCGAGGTGCTTCAGATCGATCAACTTTTTTAAACTTAACAGTCGATTTCATTTCGTTTCGTCGTGCAGATGCTCCCTTCGTAGCTTCTTTGAGGACTTTTTGAATTTTTCTGCTGGTCTTTCTTACCTCAATGTTCTTTTTAATCGACCGAAGCTTACGAGTTTCTTCTTTTTTTTGTGATTCCGTGTTTTCCTTTCGAGATCTACTAAGTTTTACACTTAAAGGAGCTGCTTTCGACGAATGATTAAAGCTTTTCTCTTTCTCATCAGAGGTCATGAGAATTCCGTTAATTTGTACCATTGGTGTAGAGCGCTTAGCAATCGAAATATTGCTTGAAACTGTAATAACAGACGGCTCACTTGCGTTTGAAGGCGATGATGTGATAGGTGTAAGCTCTTTCGGCTGCTCATCATCATCAAGAGGTTCCTCCTTAATTTGAATTGGTCGTATCATTGGTCGAGGGTGAATTAAGCTATTTGGAGTATTATTCGCTTCATTGTCATTCCCATTTCCAACAACAAGCATTGTCGAGGCTCCAGAGACTGATGATGTTGTAGAATTTTGTCGAATCTCAGGAACAGCCAGTTGACGACAACGATTTGTTCTTATAACATTGTGTTGTATTTGATGGATTTCAGTTGTTGTCGTCTCAATATCATCGTCTTCTCTCATCAAACTCATCCCATTTTCGATCATGTACTGCCGGATTTGAAAATCGTTTTTCAGTGCGAGGCGTTTAAAGTTGTAAGAGACATTAAGTTGCACAATACAAAGATCACAGATTTGCTGTGGAAGGTTTTCCTTAGGATTAACCTATAAAGAAAGTTAGAAAGATAATTTGCGTTAGCCTTGAAATTGTACTCCTGTTTGAAAAATTTTCTATTTCAATTGCGCGGTAGTTTCCTGTTATGCCAAATTGGCATAACATTTTAACAAAGCAAGAAATGACGTAGCAATGACGTTTCAATTATTTAATGGCGTATTCATGGAAATGAAGGATCTTTTGTTCGCCCCTGACCTAAATACATAAAATTTCGATAATTTCTAGCGACGAAAAATACGAAAGCTTTTCTTTTTCGATATAGAAGAAGAAAATGATCGTGAAGCATAAAAAATTTATTTTGATGGGATCGAAAAATAAACAAAATAGATGCCACAAGTGTCCTATTCAATAAACTTACCTTCAGCATTGTAACGAATCTTAATTTTTCTGCAATTCTACTAAGTTCATCGCTTCCTCGAGATAAACTATTCCCGAGACTTTGCTCAAAAATATCTTTTGATCCTTTATTCAAGCAAATTCGACACATTTTTTGGATTTCCCTCATTTTCCACGATTTTCCACCTTCCTTTAAAAAGAAATGAATCACAGTAAGAAGTTTTTGTTATTTTAGAATTGCTTCGAAATACGTAAATTACGTTCCGATTTTCAGTTTCGAAATACTCGCTCGTCACATCATTTTAGAATTGACCCCAAATTTATCAAGCAATTTGCGATTATTGCGATTGAAAATGGCAGGTTTCATCAATAAATCAGTAAGCATTAAACTGAAACGCGAAATGGGAGTATTCCAAGGTAAGCAGTACTTTTAAATTTAATGTCTAAATATTAGAGAAAGCCGGAATTTAATTTATTTTTTTGTTTGTTATTTTTAAGGTTTGATAAAACAACTGAGTCCAGACCAAATTACATTAACGGGCTGCTTCCATAACGGGGTCAAGTTAAATGATAAAACGTCAGAAGTCACAATTGGAAAGGATGAAATCGAAGTGCTTGAATTCGTAGAAATAGCTGATCCTCTAAAAATTCGAGAAGCAGATCCAAGAAGCACTCAATCCAATAAAGTCAAGCCTTTCAAACCAGTACAAAACTACAACCACAATATTGGATATGATCACAAGACGACAAAGCCGATTCCAATTCTTCCTGCAGCATCTAACTCGATTAACTCTTTATCTGCTACATCGTTCAAGTAAGTCTTTTCTCATTGTATCATAGTCACTGCTTTCTCAGTGAAGTCAATATCGTCAAGCGATGACTTTATCTCAGGAATGCTACTCCTCGGAGTAATTTTTCAACTAATAAACTAATTTTTCATATCTTTTCAGGCACGAAAACACCACGCAAGCCAATAAAATGAAGAGCAAAAAGAAACACAATTTTAAGAATCAGGATTTGATGGAACCTGATGAAGACGAGCTTGAAGAGGATTTTGATTTTGAAGGAAACTTGGCTCTGTTTGACAAAAAAGAAATTTTCAAGGAAATCGACAATGAAAATATTTTTGGGATAAAGAACCAGAAACCTGATCTCGTTCGCCAACTTCACAAGCAAGAAGAGAAATACCGACACGATGAAAATGTCTTGGACTCAATGCTGATTCAATTTAAGAACGTTCAATTAGAATTTAAGCCCAAACAAGAATATTTCACTGACGAACCTTTTATCGTCATACCTTCGATCCCGCAGAGCTTGCGCAACCGAATTCAGGTAAAACAATTTTTATTAAAAGCTTCGGTTAATTCAATTAGGTTTTTTTATGCAGAATCTCGCATCCGATCATGGATATTCTTTGGAGCGTCAGAATGATTTTCTCGCTCGAGGTGCTGTTGAGCTTGCGCTGACTTTACTCGGGGGCCAAAGACGTCTTTCACCAAAAAATCTTCATCAATGGCCTGTGGTTGTGATCATTTGCGATGAACCATATAACTGCCGTCAAAGTGAGATTGGATTGTCTTGTGGCCGACAGCTGGCTTCACATGGACTCAAAGTAATGGTTTACGTGAAAACTTCATCACACTCGGATAAAACTTCCAAAGAGCTGGAGCTCTTCACTGCAAGTGGAAATGATTTCACAGGAAACGTTAAGGATCTAATCAAATCAGATCTCGTTATTTTATCTTGCGCAAACATGAATCAAAATTCAGAAATCGTTCGTTATGTGAAAAACAACAGAGCTCCTTGTATGGCTATCGACCCACCCGCTACAGGCCTGGCTGAAATTCCAATCCGAAACGCAATTATTCCAATCCTCCCGCTTGATGACTACTTTACGGGAAGTTGCGGAAGTCAACGTTTGTATCTGGTCAACGTTTGTATTCCCGAAAAATTCTTTAAAGATTGTGGAATTAAATACTATCCAGCTATTTTCGGTTCAAAATTCATAATTCCCTTACATCTTGTATTGAACAAAAATCACCATTAAGTTGTCTTCTGGTTGTCTAATGGTTACTGCTTAAAAGTAAAACAAGGTTGTTATGACTTAAATTTCTTTATTTTTCGAATAAAAAGTGAAGAAAATACAAAACTAAAGCTTAGAATTATTTGCGCTTAGATGATTTTGATGCAACCCATGTACGATAAGGATTAGCAGAAACCTTTGTGAGACGAGATGTAAACGGCTCTTTAGCGTCAGCTTTTGTTTGTTCTGCGATGTGAGTGACAATGTTATCAAAAGCTTGACCGGGACTGGTTCCATACTGCTCTCTCCAAACCAGTTCATCCAAAAATTGCTGAATTATTTGACGACTAAGCAAACTGAGAGTATTCTGGAACATGCGTGGCACAATTCGTCGCAAGTAATCCATAATGTTAGAGTTGCTATTACTGATCTTTGCTTGATCCTGTGGCGAGACTTGAACAATGTTTTTGAATCCCATTTGATGAAGAACATTCTTGTCGACTGTTAGATCAGTGAGAATTGTAGATTCACGTGAAACCCATTCGCCCAGTGGTTCCAGGATCTTAGCAAACCGCTTCTTGTGGTTCTGTTCTCCGTCTGTAAGTGGCTCCACAGCACGCAGTCTCACTGATTTCTGATCGTGATCTAGAATGCCCAAAACTTCTACTTTCACCTGACGTTGCTTCCCATCTTGAGTCGTGGTCCCTAAAGAAATTACACCAATCTCTATTTTCTTGTTATTTCCTCCCATTTTGCCCATATGTGTCTGAAGAGCAAGTGTACAAACCGAACGCAACCAGCTGTAAAAGTTCTTCAAGTATAGATTATCAACCTTGACCCACTGCACTACGTTTGTAACATTCGTTTGACAAGTCCAATGATAAATAAGCTTGAGCAGAACTGTGGGAGCATATGGAGCGCCTTCAAAGATTGATCGATTGAAAACCGAGACGAAACGTGTGGGACAGCATTGAGAAATCCAAACATAGCCTCCTGAATACGGAAATTTTGCCGCATCCGAGTACATCCCCAACTTCAGATTTCGCCCAGAGTGAACTTGGCACTGTTGCTCGGATTTAACGAGTCCTTGTTGAATGAGCCATTCGGTGAACTTGACAGCTTGATGCATTAAAACACTTTTTACTTTGCAATCTAGTGTAGAGCGATCGTTCTTGAATGTTTCCTTGACACTGGAATGAAAGAATATGGTCAGATTGATATAATGGAGAATATCATCTTTCATATTACCGAAGCGAAGGACGTGCTACGACAACCAGCGACGGGAATGTTTTTCCATTCAATTTGTTAAACGATACTTCAGTAGCATCGCTGGTGTTGTCATCTTTAGTCAGATCAACGACAGCTGTAGGTTTACGTTTAGCGGCTTCTGTTCCTACAACAAGTCCACCAACAGCTTTAAAAGAAAGAAGATTAATTGTAGAAGAAGTTTGACAAATGTGTTGAAATTAAGAAGTAATTACCTGATGATTCTGTTGGTCGCACGTTGCTAACGCTTGTGATACTTGGCGCTTTTTCGTGTTTGATTTTCTTTTCCTTCTTCTTATCCTTAGCCTTTCGTCTCGACAAGGGAATTGTATCTTCGTCCTCGTCTGAATCAACCGCAAGTATTTCACGCTCACGCTTTCTAGATTTCTCTCGTTTTGGTTCTTTCTTGTTAAACGATGAAATTGGCTTGGAGAATTCATCAAGACCAGGAACAGGGCCTAAGATCTCGTAGGCTGAAAATATTTCTCCGGAGAAAATATTTTGAGCATCCCCAATAACTTCTTTGAGCCGATTCTTGATGTCGTTATGTTCCTTCAAGCTCTTGTCGTAGAAAGCTTTTTGAAATTCATTCAGCTCCTCGTCGAAACAATCAAGTTGTAGAATTTGGTTTGGATCTGTTGGGGCAGACACAACAATGACGGAATCATCATCGGTAGTCTCAGTAGCAGTTGTTGTGTCATATGTAACCATCCTAAAATCAAAAAAGATTTAATTAGTTGGTAGAAATATTTTTATCAGAAAAATGGTATTTACGTGATGCTACTTGAAGCTTTATATGATGATTTTGGAGAAAACTTTTTGAGGCTTGTGTACAATGTCTCTTCGTGACAGCAAATCTTATATTTTCCTCGCAATCTTTAATTTTTACAATCGTCCAATTCAGCCGCAATTTCGCATCATGAATGCGTTCAGTTGAAAAAAAAGTTTTTGTTTGAAAATATTTTCGAAACTAATTTTGTGGCGGGAAATTTAAAAATTCTGAAATTTGAAATAATTGAATTGGTTTAGGAAGAGCCAAGATAAGCAAACCGCAAACAGCATCCAACTTTGCGTACAATTGAAATAATTTCATCTTCACGACGCTGCAAAATTCAACATCCAACGGGAAAGTTGAAGCATGCGCATATCAAATAAAATCTCACATGTGTCGAGAGGAAAGGGAAAATTGATTTTTTCACATTTTCACGTAGTGAATATTTTCATGATATTATTTGTTTGGAAAGTGTCCGAACACCACGTAATAACTAAAAGAGAAAATATTAAAAGGAAAAATACTATTCTCATCTGAAGGTCGCGTGTAAACAAAATTTGACTTGTGAATAGCGGAAATCTTAATGGTGTCTTAAACGTTACTAAAGTTAAAAGTTTTTATTGCCCGGGGAAAACAGAAATAAAATTTAAACATAGACAAGCTTCGGAAGTATTTCTTTAAATTTCTCGAGACGGTGAACAGAAAAATTTCATTTTACAGTCAAAATGACTTCGATAGTATTAAAAAGTTAGCAGAAATAGGAACAAACTTAATTTCTCGAATCATTCACAATCGTTTGCTTATTTTTAGGCCTCTCAATTCTTTTGGGGTGTTTCTTCATTTTCATGGGATTTATGAAGATCAGTCCGTATATAAGTAAAGAACTGCACCGAGATTTGGTAAGTAATTTGTATCATGATATTAACAATAATAAACACTATTAATTTTTAATGCATTAATCATCTCAAGTTCTCATTAAAAAAACAAGTTCCGATTTTTCCACGGAACGCAAAAAGTAACGTTCAGTTCTATAAATAATCACCTGCGAAAAACATCGAAACCAAAGAAAATATTCATGTAAAAATTTCTTATTTAGCTGACGAAATGCACGAGACATTTAATTCGTTCTATTAACCGAACATTGTAACATTTCTTTCGCGATGAGTCGCATCACGTCATCATAGCCACTTATTTCCACTTATTTTCACGTCATCATAGAATAAACAACGACACCTTAACTTAATAACTTATTTTCCTATACTATCTCTTTTAGCGTAAGCATTATGTTAAATATGCAAAGGTTTTTCCGATGGCGAGCATGCTTGAATTAAGAATACCATCGAAATGGTATCGTCGATTCATCGGAGGAACTGAAGTGATTTGCGGCTTACTACTTGCAGGATTTCCTAGCCGTGAGTGATGAAAAATAAATTTCTGTGTAAATATTTTAAGAACTTAAATTTTTTTTAGATAAAGTTAAGAATTTTGCCAATGTAACGTTGCTGTCTCTGATGTTCCTCGCAATATATTCGCAATACGTCGTAAGCGATCCATTTGAGAGAATTGGACCAACTATGGTTTTCAGTTTTATGCTCATAGGTCGTTTAGTTATTTACTATCAGGTAGTAAAAGGATTTATTTTTTTCCAACAATTTGCTTAATATTTTTATTCAAGATTCATCGAAAGGAGAATCCAAAGGCAGAATCAAATGGAATAAACACAAACGGCATCAAACAGGATTAGGAATTCAAAAAAAATCGAATGACTGAAGGAATCTTCATGCCAAAATGAAAGCAATTTTCAACCACGATTCGATACCAAATATCTAAATGGGAAATATTTTCTTCAAAATATAATATTTGAAAAGGAAAATTTAGCATGGAATTAATTAATCAAAGCGTCATTGAACTTTTATACCAAGAATATTTGCACAAAATTTAATTAGTGGGTTTTGAAAGTTTGTGTGGAATTTTATTAAAATTGGAAAGATTTCATCAGGTTTAAGTCCTGCAAAATAAAAACGAATTAGGAAAATAAAAACGTTTTCACCAAAACGTAAAACAGTAGCCCTACGGGATGCGTCATCCCTGAAAAAATTGTTTTTGTTTACAGTTGACCTGCAAAAACATTTCATTTCATCATTGATAGTGATTTCGAAATGAAGTTTTTGGTGTTCTTGCTTCTTTTTGTAATATTTGGCGATGGATTTGCGTGGAAAATCTTTTGGAAAGGTCGTAAGACAGGAGGCAACATTGGCCATCCTACAAACATCAAAGGAGAATTGAAAAGTGATACAAATGATTTATATTTTGAACAAAGACTCGACCATTTTGAACCGACGAATGATAAGACATGGAAGCAGGTTATTACTCTTGCTTGTATTCACAATATCAACTTTAACATATTGTACTTTCAGAGATTTTATGTGAACGAAGAGTATTTCAATGGAGATGGATCGCCTGTATTTCTTAGTAAGAGACTGAGATTAATTTATGAAAACACAAACGATGACTTTTTTCCGAAAATATATAATGTTATATATATAATATTTTTTGAAATATATAATATTCTGGCCTATATCTGCAGTGATCGGCGGGGAGGGCGAGGCGACTTCGAAATGGATGCACCATGGAGCATGGATTCACTATGCGAAGCAGTTTGGTGCTCTTTGCTTTCAACTTGAGCATCGGTTCTATGGGAAATCCCATCCCACAGAGTAAGGCATGAAAAACTTTTCTTTATACTTTACATAATTTTTTATTTTTTAGAAATCTTTCGACCGAAAACCTCCGGTTTTTGAGCTCCGAGCAGGCCCTTGCTGATCTTGCATATTTTATTACTGAAATGAATAACAAATATAATCTCACCGAGTCTAACCGCTGGATCTCATTTGGCGGTTCTTATCCAGGATCTTTAGCTGCTTGGCTTCGTGAGAAATATCCTCATTTAGTTCACGGATCAATATCCGCAAGTGGACCCTTGATAGCTAAAATTGATTTCTTCGAATATTACCAAGTTGTCATTGAAAGTCTTCAAACTTATAAGAAAGCCGATTGTGTGACACCAATCCAGAAAGCAATTCAACAAGTCGAAATTCTAATGAAACACATGATTGGTCAACGAACCCTGAATGAGAAATATCAACTCTGCGATCCTGTTGAGAATTCAATTTCAAATACTTTGGACATCGCCAATCTTTACGAAAATCTTGCTAGTAATTTCGCAGGGGTCGTTCAATATAATAAAGACAATCGTGATAATAATCATATTTCGATTGACGTAGTCTGTGATCTCATGTGTAATCAAACAATTGGTGCTCCAGTAACAAGACTCGCAGCGGTAAATAGTTTACTTCTAAATGAGAACGGACAAAAATGTCTCGACTACCGATACGATAAAATGGTGCAAGAAATGAGCAATACTTCTTATGAAAGTGGAGCGGGAATGAGGCAGTGGACATATCAGACTTGCACTGAGTTTGGGTTTTATCAGACTTCAGACAAAAGTGATTCCGTGTTTGGAAATAAATTCCCAGCTGATTTTTTCATTCAACAATGCATTGACTTTTTCGGCAATCAATTCAATCAACGTGCTTTAAATAATGGAGTGTCTCGCACCAACATAATATATGGTATGTACTGCCGTGATCGAGACGATCTTGACAATTAATTGTTTTGTTCTTTCCATAGGGGGCTTAAAACCATCAACGACTAACGTTCTATACGTACATGGAAGCATTGATCCATGGCATTCATTGGGTTTGACGGCTACTAACAAGGTACTATTCCTGAAATTTTATATATCAATAATTAATTCAATTTGTGATATTAAATTTTTAAGGATCAACCTCAACCCACCATTTACATCGAAGGGACTGCTCATTGTGCAAACATGTACGAGCCAAGTTAGTAAACAAAACTTAAATTGAAATTGAAATAAACACGTTTTGTTTTTAGGTGACAATGACCCTCCTCAATTAAAAGCGGCACGAGTCGAAATTGTTAAGTTCATTCAGGCTCTCTTGATATAAATAAAAAAGCTTCAATTTGATCAAAGAATTTGAGACAACTTCTAGTGTCGGATGTTATAAAAGCTCCCTACACCTTGAACGAAAGATTTTTTTATCGTTCAATATACAATCCACATGTATTTTTGAAGTCTTTATGAAATAAAATTGAAATATTCGATCAATTCACAATTGAGTATATTTTTTTTTTGGAAAATTACAAATCACCAACACATTGAAATAGTCTAATGATCCTAATAAATTTATTTCACAAAGAGCAATAGCACTCAATTAAAGTTTCTCTTTTAAAATTTTTACTAAAGACTCGTCGCTCGCTCTAGAATTTCGTTGACTGTTGTCTTGTAGTTTTCCGAGTATTATTGTTGATCCGATTTTATTCGACGATCTGTGTTTTGTCAATACTGAGTCGAGTGTCTTCGATCGACAAACGAAAAGTCCAAAAATGACAAAACCATGAATTGAATTGGCGACGTCGGATATAATGAAAAAACTTGTTGAATTCGCATCGAAGATCCAAGAGGCTGCCTCCATGCCCCATGTTAAGCCCATCAAGAGAAATAAGCGAAGGTACAACAGAAATCTGAAACCATATTCGTTGAAATATTCATCGACTTGGTGATAAATGACTTACCTCATTCGAATTGGGTTACATGATACTCGTCTCTTCTCAACTTTCCCCCTTACAATTAATTTATTATTCTGAACAGAATAAATTTTAAAAGCAGTAACCGAATAGAGAACTACATTGACGAAAAGACTTATCGACATCGGCAAATATAGATAGAAAAACTCTATCTCACGATCGTTCTTTAAAAAGCACTCAAACCGACCGATTTGCGGTCTGAATTTCTCAGGAAAAAAAGTTGTTTCGTCAATGATATAAAGCATAGCCGTAATGATGAGTGGAAGAACATAACCATAACAGAAATATTTTAAAAACTTTTCGCTGCGAAAATTTGGATTCTTAACTTTCCTAAAAGTTTTCCATATGTCGAAGCACATTACATTGAGCCAGAAAATGCAAAACAAAATGCTCAAGTACATCATATAACCGGAAAACTTGCACAACCAGGCGATCTTCATGATAAGAATGTCCATTCGATCGAGAATTAAGAAGGTGTATAAGAGGATTAAACTTAAAATGTGACACATTAAACATTTCCCATGATTTGTTTCGAATTGTTTCAGGTGCCAAAGAACGAAGAGCGTGATTATCAGTAGGGGAAGAGAAATGGAAGTTCCTTTGAAAAAAGAATTTAATTTGATAGATATAAAGTTTACAAATTTGAATAGTCACCTATCACTCTAACTAAACTTTTGTGAAACTTTTCAATGTCGCCTTGCGACTGCAACTCGCAAGCCATTAGATGAACTAGAGTTTCGTTGTTATCAGTTGTAAGATGTAAACAATGCTTTGATAGATTTATGGCCTCGCTTTCAGTTTTGGAGAGGATTCTTCCATTCTTAAAAAAATTCATTGGCACTTTCAATCAAACGTTCGCTTTAAAAGTTTATTTACCTCTAAACTCCATTCAAAGTCATCAACTAGAAGCATCTTCTCACATGGCTGACCGAAATTTATTTCGAGATCAGTAAAATTAGTCGAATAAAAACTTTCGCAAACATCAATCTCTGTACCGCAACAAAGTCTAATGCATTTATCTGAATGATCGCAGGAGGAGGTCTTGAGTGAGACACAAAATGAAAAACAGAGCAACACAACCATTCTCACGAACATTTCAATTATCACTGGTTTCAGTCTCCGTCAGATAACGTTTAGATTATAAAGTGATATAAAAACCATCTTGTACTCTCTTTGTCACTCAATTTAAATTTTTAGAGAAATTTATTTGTTCCATAAAATCATGTGAGACGTTTATTCGAGTTTGGTTCCTTGTTTAGTTACACTTTATAAAAAATTTGATTCTTTAAAAAGAATATCATTCCGTTTCATCGTCAATGAATATAGATTGGAACAAAATTTGGAAGAATTTCTCAACACGCTTTGAAGCCTGTTGATACTTCAAAGGCTTGTTCTTCCATTTGACGCAAAGATAATAAAATGGAACTCCACTCAAAGTGACGAAGACGTTGATTCCAAGATTTCGTGGCTCATAGTACGATGGTACAAGAACGAGCGTGACGCAGATGATGACAAATACAATTGGGATGAGAATATTAACTTTGATAGGTCGAGGCAAATCCGGTCTGTGAATTTGAAATAAAAATTAGTTTTTAGTTGATCAGGTTTAATTGATCGTCTTACTTTGTATGTCTCATCCAGAGAAGTCCCATAACACAAGCAGCAATTGAGAGCCAAAGTGCTTGACTGAAATAATTCACCAGTTCGAACGCATTTCCAAATAAAACCATGATGAGAGACAGGATACATGAGAAAATCAGCGAAATTATTGGTGTCTGTTTCTTTGCGTGAAAAAGTGCAAAGAGTGATGGAAGGTGATGCTCCTTAGCCCCAGTAGCAAATAATCGGGCACTAGTAAAAATGACTCCGTTCACTCCACCGAATGTGCTTAATGCAACAAAGATTGGAATCAACCATGCAACAGATCCAAAAACTTTGTTGCCAAATGTCTAAAGCGTGAAAAAAATAATTCAATTTAAAATGTGACATAATAAACATTTCCCATGATTTGATGACTTACGACAGCAACAGCGAGACTTGATTTCATCTCTTCACCAGGAATCACCGCAAAATAACTCAAATTGGTTAAAACGTAAACAATTGTGACGATTGGCATGCCGATGTAAATAGCGCGTGGCAAATTTCTGTAAAAATGGCCTTTGCACAAATTTTAATTTTAAAAGAAATTATAACTTACTTGTAGGGATCTTGAAGTTCTCCTGTGACAAAATTCAAGTAATTCCAACCTCCGAAAGCGAAAAGTCCTTGCATGAAAGCGTAGCATATGCTCTACGGATGAGTGTTTGAGATGAGTGTTTAAACAACTATAATAATTTAACAACTATAACTTATAATAACCACTCACCTTTGGATCGTAATTTCCTTCCCATATATTGGAGAAGTTGTGACTGTCGCTGATTGTAAAAGAAATTCCTCCCATTACAATGATTGACACTAAGGCGATAAGCTTTCCCGCTGTGAAAATGTTTTGGACTTTCATCGAAAGCTTGGTCGATATGCAATTAATTGCTGTAAGCAGACATAAACAGAGACCAGCGAGTATCTTAACAATGTCTTGAGGAATTTCGCAGTGAGGGAAAAAGGGTTTTGCAGCTGAAAACAAAGTAATCGTGGGAATCATAAACAAACGTTTTTTTGGTCAAATCCTTACCATATTCAGCAAATGTCAAAGCCACAATCGCCTGAGAAGTTGATGAATGAAAATTTTCAAAATATTGACACATTCACAATATTGTTCTTAAATGAGTGAATTACGAAAACAATGTTTGTCGCAGTGATGACATATTCACAGACATATCGTCAGTCGCCATTTGAAAAGTATCGATCAATAAAACAGTAATTAAAGTTGATTTCCTCTGATCCCTTTGATCGGAAACATTGTCGTCGCAAACAATTTGATTTATAAAATATTTTCTTACCTGTGTCGTCGGTCGAATGATTAAGAGAGCGATCCACAAACGAAGGAATCCGACAAGCGGTCCAAAAGCAACTAACAAATAAGCATAATCTCCGCCTGATTTGGTTATCAAAGTTCCTGGAATGAAGTAAATAAACTTTATTTAATAATGTGTGTTCTCTTCGATTCCTTGAATGAATTTACCCAATTCAGCGTAGCAGAGAGCTCCCAGCGTCGATAAAACTCCTGATAAACACCAAACGACAAGAGAGAAGCCAACTGACCTTGAATACAAATAAAAAAGGGATGTTTTATTATTTAAAATAAAGTAAAGAATTTGAAAAATTGGGAGAACAAGGGTCAGTAGAAATCATAAAAGACGAATTCTCAAAATTCTCTCAATGACGAAACATAAACCTGTTTATAGCCAAAAGAAGAAAATAATTACAGCATGGTGAGTAAATAAACAACTAACATATCTTCAACAAGAAGATCGTTACGATTGAGAGAACTCAAGACTTCTTCTTATCGCTTCGCAATTATGAACCGAAACAGAAAGGAAATAAAATAATTCTTTCTTTTGGTAACCACCAAAAAATTGAATCGTCTACTTACTCAGAGTATTTAAACACGCCGGATGGGCTCAAAAAAATTCCTGAGCCGATGATACTCCCAACGATGATCCCAACTCCGTTTAATAAATTAATCTTTCTTTCAAGAACGACCTTTCCCTCTTCTGTCGCCACCATTGTTGTTTGATAAAGTCTTTCAAAAAGTAAACAATCGATTTTCTATTTCTCTGAGGCACTGCGTCTTAATGGATAAGCATTTCTTCTGTTTGTGCTACAATCGCTAATATTTTTTCGATGAGCCGACACATTAATTTTTTGCAATTTAGAGAAAGAAACTCATAACATAAAACTATAAATCGAACTGGTCGAGTTGTAAGTTCGAGAGCAACTGAAAACTCATAAATTTTTTTTCCATTCTCGCTGAAACAAGAGAGTTGCGACATGCGCACTTTTCAACAAAATAAAAACAACGCGGTACAATATCGAGGCATGACAAAAAGAGGTGCATTTTCCTTACAGCTTGGCCGAGGACTAAGGTAATTATTTGTTGCATCAAAGTTAGTGAAATTGAAGATAACTTCTCTCACACACGCTCTTCCTCTCTTTCTCTCTCTCTCATAAAGCCACAATTTTTTTTTTGAAATTGATTTTTGATTTAATGCTCGTTTACACATAATTATTTTAATCAGCAAGCTCATGAATATTTATTATCAGCTTCGTTTTCTTAAGCAATTTTTGCTCGCAAGTCAATTGACAATTATCGAAGTTCATTTTGTAAGATATTCATCAGCCACCTTGTTCCAATTTGAAGTAACATTTTCATCCGTTTGAGAGTAAAGTTTTTCTAATAAATCCCATCCGGCTTTTTGAGTCGTTAGCAAATACTCATTGCTTTTATCAAATGAATGGAAATACAATCCAAGAACTAAGCTTTGGCAAAGGCGAGCGCAGATGCATAGCTAAAGAAATATTTTCGTTATAAAACCATAATGAATTTATTTAACAAATCTTACCTTTAAAACCTTCATTTCGTTTTCAGGAATCAATCTTATCGAACGATAACCAGCTAGAAAATATCCTCCAGTGCTGACATCGCCTGAAGTCAAAAGCAAATAAGTCATAGCAAGGGCGATCTCAAAAACCAAACAAGAATATTGAGTGTCACCAAGGTCTAAGAACCCAATCACTGTGTAATCACTCTTATTCGGCTTTTTGCCGACTAGAATATTTTGTTCGTTGAAGTCACCGTGAATCTTAAGAAAGCATTGGATTACAAAAATAACAAATAAAAACAATTTATAAAGAGAAATAGAATTCCAAAATATATTTACAGTTTGCTGACGAAATGTATCAATCTCCTTAATCACTTTGTCCTTGAATTCTTGAATAATACTCTCCACCATTCCACGCTGAGCTTCGTTAACGACGTACACAAATTCATCAAGATGAGCAACAGATGAAAGCTGCCATAAGCTTTTGTGATTTTTATAACCAGTGTGATTGAAATTCTAGAAAATATTTCATAAGTCTCATAATTGTTGATTGATTTTGAGATATCAAACCATCAAGGACTCGTCTAAGCGAGCTAAATAAACTCCAGCATCGAAAAACAAACTTGGTGTTGGTGGAACATCACAAAATATTTTTCCTGGTATATATTCGTACAAGCGAACCACATTCCCTCCAGATATTGAGAAATATTCTCCTGAAATATTTTGTAACTGTCTCGGGCACATAAACTTTTGATTGTCTGAAAAAATCGCAAATTGCAATTCTTGTTTTAACCATAATCTTTAAAGAAACTTACTCAGATAAAGAGATAACGAGGTTTGACCTTCAATAAACCCTATTTTCTTCGAGTCGAACGAGTTCAGGATTTTTAAAACAAACTTGGAGTTTGAACCAGAAATAGATTTGATTGCGGGATTTCTGATGCTTCTAAAAAAAACGAGATAATTTCCCAATTGACTTACTTCAATTGACAATTGACTTACTTATCGGCATTGATAAGAAAGTTGCGATCATCATACGAGTTCAGTTCACAAATCTCAAGCGGTATTATGCCATAAACCAACGTACAAATTTCCTTTGCTTTGTTTTCATCACAGTCTGGCTTTATCTTGATGCCAGGCTTAAGAATTTCACTGTCATCCATAGCAATTTCTTTTTCAAACTATTTAATAAAGCTTTAAGAGTAAGTTGTTTCGCGTTCGAGCGTAGAACAGAAAGTGACGTTTCACTTACTTACAGAGTGAGTTGAAAGTGACAAAAAAAAAATACTATCTTATCAAATACTATACTGAGATACTAAAAAATCTTATCAGTGGATTCTCCAATCTTAACGGTTGAACAATTCTATTTACATGGATTTCCTTTGCAGTTGTATGGATGACACAAGTAAATCACCGAAATCTTTAGTTGTTATAGCTCATTCAATCAACTTCATCATTTCACGGTCTAATCAATTTGCGGTCAGATGAAAACAAATAAATTGTTTCTTGACACTCTCTTTATTGGTCACTAGTAGTTTAATAGAAAACCTTGAACTTAATAAAAAATATTTTTTCATAGTAACGACAAAAAGAATGAAGTTTTCAATAAAACAGTGAAAGCATTCGAAAGAAAATGGTTTTTTTAATCAAACATGTCAGAAATAAAGTCATTTGTTGCATTCTATAAATCAAAGTCATTATATAACTTATTTCTGAACAGCCAATGTATTCAAGCGATATTCCCAGATTCGTTAGGACTGTTGTTTGTTTGAACAGCGAGTGATGAATTTTGTTCTTACTTTCAGAGGGCAAATACTTTGGATGCTGTAGATGTTGCTGTTATCGTCGTCTGATAGCGTCGTCGATGATGGATTTCTCAGCCAAGGAAGTGAAAATTCCCGAAACTTCAGCTTCGGAATGAATTCTGTTGAAACAACATTTGTCAGATTAATTAAAACAAATCTAATCAAAATTTAACTGACCTCCAAAAGGACAAACGGGTAAATCTGAATCGGAAATTTGAATAAATCGTATTGTGTCGATATCTGGAAAGAAGGAATTCATCGTCTTCGGGACTTTAGCGCTGACACTCGAAGAATCAGCATATTCTTCCTGTTAATAAATTAAATCAAATATTTCGTTGCAAAAACATTGTAAAGAACAAACCTTAAGATGCCGTTTTTTCAACCGTTCAATGTTTTTTTGCTCGCGGATTCTTTGTTGGTCCCAACGTTTTCTGCGCCTTTCATCAACCTGCAAATAAAATTGTTTGAAAATGAAGTAATTAGGCGCTATCAACTGCTAATCAATACCTCCAACTTCAAGTGCCTTTTTAAAAAAGCTTCATCACTCATATCTTCAACTGTTACAACGACTTCTGCATCATCATCAGACGGTAAATCAGCGTCGATTTCTTGCCAACGTGGAACTTCTAATTGAATATCATCGAATCCTTTTTGAATCTCTTCGTCTTCTAAGTCGCATATTTTCCAATCATTGATTAAGTATGGTGTGTTCGTCATCAGAAATAAATTTTTACTGCTTAACTTGATGCTGATAGACTCCTGAGAATCGTCAGATTTCTTACGAAATATCTCGTCATCCGATGAGTCGATGGAGACTCTCTCTTTCACAACATGATCCCGCTTTTTTTCAATCGATTTGTTTTTGTTTGCCGGTTGGTTGTAGTTGTTTGTTATGTTGTGTATTATTATATTGTCTTTGCTTGAATCGATTTTTTTGCTGGAGCTCTTTGAATGTTTTAATAACTTAATTTCTCGTTTTAATCCTTCATTCTGTTTCAATAGCTTTTCTATAAAACTGTCTTTTTCTTCAAGTTGATTCTGGAGCTCTTCGATTAGATTCAAATTTGCAAAAACGAAATTTTTCATTTTTGCTACCGTTTTCTGATCTCCGATGAAATTTGCTTTCTCTGAATAAGGCTCACGCACGTTTAACTTGGAATTGCAGTAGATGTGGTCAATATTCTCAGTTTTCAAACTTTGATTATCCATTTAAACTTTTCAAACTTTTGTTTTCAATTTTTAGGAAGTTGAGTCTGCTTTCAAGAAACCTCACTAACTTAAATTTGTCGTTAAAATTTTACAGCGACATCTACAAGCCGTTACAGCCATAAACTTGAGTAAAAATCAATTCAAAACTTTCCGTTAAACTTTATAATTCTCTTTAATTAAGCGGGATTTTTGGAATTATTTTATTTATTCTTATTGACATGGGAGAATAATTAATGTTCCTGTAATGGGAAAAGGGACGCTGATGTGACAAACTTCTCCTAATTTTTCAGAAAAAATTAGACTGTCGTGACAAGTTTTGAACAAACACATTCTGTGGGAATTCGAGTTGCTTTTAGGAGGTTCCTTAATTTTTTAAAGATGTCCACAAAATATAGACGACATCCTAGTCTCACACTAGTTTTAAACAAGTGTGTCACTTGTTTTTTAAACGATTTTAATCGGCAGCCGTTATCATCCGCCTTGTTGATAAATCAACCAATTGGTATCAAATTGCTAGGCTCACCTTTAGTAATTTGTTGACGTTTCGGTAGACTAACTTGACAAATTGGATCATTATTATATATCACACAAACTATTTTTAAGTATTTTTTAATTATTTAACTATTTGTTTTTCCAAATTTATAAAAAGTCTATTTCATTTGTTTGCTGTGGGTTAAATTATAATTTTATTTATCATTTCAAGAACATTAGTTCTTATTTATAAAAAGTTATTTCTATTTAGTTTTTTTATTGGCGAGCTCCTTCAAGGAATCGATATTGTCTCCACATTTAACGATCCAAGCCTTTGCGTCATTGCACCGTTTCTCCTCAGTCCAATTTTCCTTCGGACAATTCTGTTGCAACAATATTTGTGATAAATATTTATCAGAATAAATTTAAACTTTGTAATGAAACTATGTACCTCAAATCCTTCGAGATGAATGCATGTAATTAAGCTCATATATGCAGTATTGCATTGATCCTACAAATCATACAAAATCAATTAGCTATTAATGTTTGTTTCAAAAATTCTACCTTTTTAATATTGAACGGAGCTTTTTCCATCTCAGTTGCGATTTCATCTTTCTTAGCTGAAATGTCCTTGAAGCACTCTTCGCCTACAAACAGGGTCAGTAAATTCAAAACAAACGCTTTATAAGCTACATACCTGCATTTTTCATTACAGGTTTCCAAACAGCGTCTTTGGCGTCTTTAATTTCTGTATCGATATGCTTTAAAAGCATATCCTTATCAACAAAATTGTCTTTGGCCACCTTCAACTCTTTAAAAATTCCTTCCGCAATTTTCTAATTAACGATTTTGGAACAATTTTAATTTTCTCGTTACGAGGGATTTAAATTTTCTTACACATTCGGTCATGAATTCATCGAGCTTTTGTCCTTTGACTGTTTCGGCAATTTTTTTAATCGTAGCTTCATCTCCCATATTCGGAAATTTACAACAACCCTGAATAAAAAATTCGCCAATCAGATAAAAAAAATATGGAATATAAGATTTGCAAAATTTCAAATTAATTAACTTTACTTCAATGTTGAAATCGGACGGCAATTTATCACACTGCCCTACTGCTTCATTCTAAAAATATTACATTAAATCGTTTTCAAACCTAATTTAACTCTAAATTACAATCACAGCAGCAACACAGCCGACAAATAATATAATTTGGCTTCTCATTGTTTGGTACTACTTGAGTTCACGATAAATGTGCACAAACTGATGATTCGGTCAAGCTTTACTTTGCTTATATACAATAGGTATGGACCTTAAAAAAAACAATTATAGCTTGCCGGACATTCATTTGCAAAATAAGTTTTCAAGATCAAATTTTGAATTATAATAAATTTCACGCTGTGATTCACCGAAATTATCCCTGACTCACTGGAAAACTGAGTCAAAATCATATTTGCCATTAACTTTTTACGATAATGATCAACAGTAAATTATTCAATAAAGCGATCTACAAAGCGATGTATTCCAGAAATATTAAAGAGAATTTAATAAAAATTATTTAAAATAATTCATTTAGTTGTTTTTAGCTTACATTCAACTACGCACGCACGATCCTTCTTCTATTACTTCAAATTATTGAGTTATTCATACACATAAAATAATTTATAAGATATTTTTATTGATAACAAGTCGACTTTTGATTTTTAAACATGTTTAGGATGAAGTTCCATAATAGAATCAAACTTCTTACCGCATTCGGTGACCCAATTTTTTGCTTCTGTACATTCCTCTTTGTCGGTCCATTTGTTTTTAGGGCAATTCTGAGAAGTAATTTTTTATTAAAAAGTTTAAACATTAAAAAAATGTAGTTTTACTTACAGCGAAAGAATCCATTTTTGTACAAACCAAAAGAGAACCATATTTGACATTACAATCCTTCTTTACATTGAAGGGAGCGGATTGCATTTTCATTTGAACTTCAGGCAATTTTGCGTTCACTTTTTTATGACATTCCTTCATTGTTGTTTGAAAAACTAACTTCCATTCGGCGTCGTCAATGAGTTTGTCAACATACTTTAACGTTTCAGCTTCGTCGAGATCACCATCCTTTATCAGCTTGAGTTCTTTGAATAAGCCTTCAGTTGATTTCTGATTTTAATAAAGTTTCTATGATATCTGATTGTCATTACTTAAGCTACTTACACATTCTGATGCGAAATCCAACATTTTTTCAGGATTGATTTCTGCAACAGTCTTCTTCATTTTCTCTATTTCAACATCGTTAAAGCTTGGATACTTGCAGCATTCCTAGATGAAAAGTTTTTTTTTGTCATCTCACATAAAGCAATGCTAGTATTCAAATTTTACCCAAGGTTTAAAGTTGACGGGCATTTTAGAGCAATCAGCAGCTTCTATCACTCTATGCTATAAATATAAAAAAATAATTTTTATTAAATATAGATATTATTTTTAGAAACGATGATTTTTCTAACATGGAATTGCACTATTAGAGTAAAAACCAGAAATCGAATGAAACTCATGATTACCGAGATTTCAACTGTTTTCAACTGCAAAGAAGTCATGGCTTAAATATGACCAATATTTAATCTAAACAGATTTTTTGTTATTTTATCAAATTTTTGTGTCAAGTATATTCGCTTAAAATAATTTAAACACAATAAAACTTCTTTTTCTAATTTAATCACAACAAAAATTCTTTTTACTCATCTAACTTGCTGATAAATTTTTTTGTTGGTAGAATTCAAATTTTCCGCTACGTTGAATAATAATAATAATCAGGAAATTATAGAATAGTGTGATTTTTGAAATTTTCCTTGGGTATTAGATCATTTTAAAATTTCGATTTTCAGTTTCGAAATACTAGCTCGTCCCATCAAACAATTTGCGATTGTTGAGGAGGTTTCGTTCGACAACTTCACAAGCAAGAAGAGAAATACCGACACGATGAAAATGTCTTGGACTCAATGCTGATTCAATTTAAAAACGTTCAATAAGAATTTAAGCCCAAACAAGAATATTTCACTGACGAACCTTTTATCGTCATACCTTCGATCCCGCAAAGCTTGCGCAACCGAATTCAGGTAAAACAATTTTTATTAAAAGCTTCGGTTAATTCAATTAGGTTTTTTTATGCAGAATCTCGCATCCGATCATGGATATTCTTTGGAGCGTCAGAATGATTTTCTCGCTCGAGGTGCTGTTGAGCTTGCGCTGACTTTACTCGGAGGCCAAAGACGTCTTTCACCAAAAAATCTTCATCAGTGGCCTGTGGTTGTGATCATTTGTGATGAACCATATAATTGCCGCCAAAGTGAGATTGGATTGTCTTGTGGCCGACAGCTGGCTTCACATGGACTCAAAGTAATGGTTTACGTGAAAAATTCATCACATTCCAAAATGCTCTTATTTAAACATACCGCGAAAAAAAATTCGTCAAGTTTAATGAAAACGTTCAACGAAACTTGATCAGACGCCTCATTTTCTAATTAATCATTTTCCTCTAGAACAAGTATTTCTAAAGTCTTTCTTTGATAAAAATGGCAAGTTCTAGCAACAACTTGAGTGGCGATCATTGCCAGCTCACATTTAAGGTAAGAAATCTTGAATTTGAGGACAATTTCACAATTCCGCCATTTTTAACGTTTTCTAAAAATTTAGGAAAAACTCGCATTGTTTGAGAAGACCGACGGAAATAAAGCCACCGAAGCAAAACCTAAAGTTCTCTCCATTACAAGTAAGTCAAAATGTCATTAAAATGCCTTAAACTTTATTCTCATTTTTCTCCACAGACATCTTCCCAAACTGCGATAATAAGGAAAACAAAGCCATTAACATCGAGGGTCAGAATGCATCAGTAATTTCGGTTGTTATGGAAAACAAAGAACCCAGCAAGAAGGATTCCACTTCAACAGATAACAATGTTTTCACTTCTTCTGCTCCAAATACTTCTTCCTCGCATAGAACAACGCCTTCTACGACCAGTTCCTCAGGAGGACTACGTCCATTGGTGTCTCAGCATAACTTCAACGATACGGCAGAAGTTCTTCGTCCATCGATTCCATCTCAGCAAAGTACATCAAAAAAGTCAACAGCCAGATTGCAATTCCGTAAATCAGCCGAAGCGATTCTCAACGATACATCCAAGACATTCCCTGAGATTCTGGAAGTCTTTACAGATCTTGAAAAGTTCATAGAAAATGAATTGACAGAAATTAGCGCTAAGAAGCGAATGGCCAAAAAGGCATTAGAAGGAATAGAAAAAGTCAATGTCTTTACTAAACTTAAGGAGGAATACTACAAAGACAAGCAGCAGCATCAGAAAGAATTCGAGAAGCAACTCGATCAACCTCGAAAATCCGAAACAGTCTTTTCGGCAATTGAAGAGTTAGACGAGAACGACGATTCATCAATCTTAAATGCTGCCGATGTTTCTCAAATGAATCGCAAGCGTGAAAACAAAATCAAGAAACTCAAAGCCGAGTCTGTTAAGCACGAATACCTTCTTGGCAAAATTAATAGAGTTCTTGAACAAATCACAAGAATTGATGAGCGCAATCTCCAATCAGTTGTTAACATCGAACGTCATTACCTGGTCGCAAGCAGTCGTTTCCAGTCAACGCTCACCGAAATTAAACGACTTGAAAATCCGAATGAAGAATTGCATCCACGACCATTCGATCGCAAAGGAAAAGTGATTATCAGTGAAATTATGCTGGAAGTGAAGCCAAACTACTTCAAGCGACGTAATGACATTCACAACGAATATGTGGTTGTTGTTCTGAAATATGAAGACTTAGTTTATGCATCAAAAGCCATTTGCATTCACGACGACATTCGTACGATCAGATTTCCTCAAACTTTTCAAATCAATGAAGCTTACTTGGACTTTGAAATTCGCTTGGAAGTTTATGGAACAACATTTTGGCGACAACGCAACATGATTCGATCGACTATGCTGAAGAAATATGGATTCTCTTCTTTCACTCTCGCTCAAACAGGTCAGAAGAGACAACGATTGGATTTGACTGAAGTGATCAAGAGCGATAACAATCCGTTGCGATCAAAAGTCTTGTTGAACGTCCGACAGAAGATCACCGTCGATGTTCAGTTCAGCGGAGTTTTACTTGTGAAGATCGCAGACTTGTGGTTTAAAACTTATGCAATGCTCGTTGGTCATTTGCTCGAGATTTCATTGGCAGATGACGATAAAAGCAATGCCAGCGATAATATGCTTCTCGATCTTTACAACTTTGACAGCGAATTTGCTGTTCCCGTCATCAGACGAATTGCTCAACGTTCCTATGCTTTTCTTCTCAAATTTAATCATCACGTCGATGGAAATGACTTTCAGTAAGCTTAAAGAAAAAGAAAATTTTACTTTTACTTAAATTTCTTTTGTTCTTAGCTTACTCGTTGCTGCTGAAGACATGCAAAGCTACGCTGGTTGGATGAATTCAATCAACAAAGCTCTCGTATTGATAAAATGAATGGTCAAGATGATTCAATGTTCACATATTTCTGAATTCAACGTGCAATCTTCCTAAGTGTAGAATTAAATTTCTTACAACAAAGTCAAATTAAATTCTACATGTACAATTAAAAATCTATTAATAAAAATAAATCGCTTGAGTTAAAAGTAGTTTTTCATTTTTTCATTAAAATCTAAATGTTATGGCTCACTTTATGTATGAAATGATTTCCACTAAACTTAATTAACCAGTGAGGTAATCACGAATCCGATTCAAAGCGAGTAAAAACTAATAGGCTGACAATTTCAGGCTTTAGCATTTCCAGTGGTTGAACGAACCTTTTCTCTTATGAGAATGCTTAAAATTCTCGCGTCAACTTTTTCAACTAAGTTTTAAGCCTTACCTTTTCCAGGTAAGTTTTTTTTAACTTTGCTATAAAAGGAACTGATATTTCATAAGAGATATCAGTCTTATTTTGGATATCGTAGGAGAAGTATTAAATATTTTGAGGATATTCAATAAAATGTCGGACTTATCGCAATCTAATATTTCAATCTTTGAAGATCAACGTTTTTTGACCCTTCAAATGAATTTCAATAAAATGAAAGAAGCTTTCGAGAACAAACAGAAACTTGAAGAGGACAAACAGAAACCTGAAGAAGACACTCAAGTAAAGCAAGACACAGATTCAGCAGATTCGAAAAAGAAATTAATTGAAGAAAATCTTCGCAACGTACTCCGGAGGTTAAATTTCTATCAAATTACGGAAAATTTAAAGAGAGAAGAGTAACTTGGGGATTCAGAATTTAAATATTTTATTTAAAAGAAAAACGAAATAAAATTATTCTATCAACATTTAATATTTACATTTTTCCTATCTAGTTTGTGAGTGAGTTTGGCTTTGATATCTAAAATCTGGGATCCTTGTTGCTAGTCCATCGAAATCGGATCGAATAAGAGTTTGATTTCTTTCATTTTGCTCCGCGATTCGCCATCCAATGATCATGACATAAATTGAGATGAAGAGGTTGAAAACTAAGAACACAATCAATTTCGATGTGGTGGAGATCATTATTATTGAAGGAATAATTCGTACGTTCATTGCAACATTGTCAAACATCGACTCAAATATTTCAGGATTTGAAATCTCAAGCGATTGCATGAGACCCGTTGGAGTCTTAAAATAAATATTTAGAAAATAATTAGAACGAAATTTGAGAACTTACTGCATGAAGAATACTGTCAACGCTATAAAAAGAAAGTGCAACAATGTCAACTATGAGACTTAAAAAGCTTGCGATCAAGAAAGGCACCACGAACTGCAAATAATTCCTGAACCTGCTTTTACCCTCTCGCCTCACGAAAACTTTGAATAAAATAAATAAAATTACACTTTCGTCTCTTGAAATAGTTTTAACTCACTCAATAATAAAATCGAAGCTGCGAACATCAAAATATTTAGAGTTAAATATAAGCAAGCGAAAATAAAAGTTCTCTGTGTGGCAAGTGTTTCATCAGGAAGTTCAGGCTGAAGCGGCGAGTTCTCGATCACTCCAAGCTTGTTCCAGTGAATGAAACGGTCACAGGATGAAGAGCGAAAGTAAAGGAGGAACATCATGTAGAAGATTGGTGTCTCAAGCATTGAACTGTAGAAGTGACAGTTGTGGGCGACTATTGCAACAATCGAAAGAGTTATCATGATAACACTAACAACCTAACAAACAGAAAAGATGTGAGATCGCGAATTATTTCAAACATTTGCTTACCAACGAAAATATTCCCGACGCAAAAATTATTTGCTTCGCCGCCTTCATGTTCACGACAAATGAAAATATTTCTTATTTTGTTAACGAAATCGTTTTCCCTTTATCTTATCAGAAACTTAGGACGACCATCAATGTCAATCAAAAATGTGTTTACCTTAGAAGCAGGTAAAACTAGGATCCAAGAAACTTGGTCAGCCCAATTATCAGCAAAGATAAAATGCGACTCAATCAGAAAGATAAAAATTTAAATCTAACATTTGTACATCAAACTCTCTCGGATCATTTGGGATTTGTTCACGAGAGATTATATCACGAGAGTTTGTTAAAATAAAAAAAAATTAGTGAAAATAATTTAAAACCAGTTTTTATTGAATTGATTATCTAAAGCGATGTACGTTTCTTTTCATCGTTTGTGATATATTCCATTGCTGCGTGTCTCTTGTTCCCATCAACAACTTCCCATCCGGTGAGTGTAATGAAGAAAAGAACGAGAATGTTGATAACTTGGCCGGCAATGCCTTTCATCGCCACGAAAATCATAATTGTTGCAGGTAAAGCCCGAGCGGCAGGATCAATTTGCTCGATTACTGAACGTGCTTCGAGTCTGTTCGCTACTTCCAGCATTGTCATTGTTCCATCAATTGACTGTAGAAAGATTAAACTTAATTTCTAATGAAATGTTGTTTATAATATTCATTACGTTCGATCTGAAGCGATCAAAAGAGAAGAACCATCCAGCAGTCATGTCAAGCCAGACAACGCCAAAGAAGATAATACTCAGAGGTACAAAGGTTAATTGATAAGTTAAATGTCGATTTTGGCACACCCAATGTCGTTTGGTCGCAACTAACGAGATTGAAAACTGTTAACTTCTCAGAATTGCAAAGCAAACAGTCGAACTCACCCATCATATTAATCGATACGACGATAAGTAATCCATTGAAAATAATGTAAGCAAAAGCGAACCAAAATGTTCTTGTTACAACTTCAGTTTCATGAGGGATTTGCGGTTCAACGAATGACGTCATATTCTCAACAATTATCGACCAGTCTACAAACGCATTGCAGTGATGACTGCGATAATAGAACAAGTGAAACATGTAACCTTCCGGGGATTGTGTGAAGATGTCATGGAAATAACAATTGTACGCGAACAGCGATAACGTTGAGAGAATCGTCATGACAATCCCTGTAACCTAAGATGCTTCATTAATTTTCACTAAATCACTCACTAGATTAACTCAATAACTTACTAGAATGAAGACACCTGCGGTGAAGGCGATGCATCTTGACGGTTTCATGTCGGAGAGACATTGACGCGTGTTTTTGACTGAAAAATGGCAAAATTACCGAAAACGCTCTCATTGATACCGCCAGATAGCCAGCAGTTGATAAGATAAGAATAAATAATCCATCGAAATCAAATTGCCGAAAAGTTTTATTCGTGTTTTGTTCGTGAGTTTAATAATTTAGTCAGGCACAAAAGCTGAGTTGATCGTTCCACTGCGTCGCGTGTTTTCGTTGTTGTTCATTGCTTTTCGTTGCGCTGCGAAGTTTTGTGTATTGGCTTTCTCTTTTCTTTCAATCCAGTTGCTTGAAACGACAACCGACATGAGGATAACGTTAACGATGAGCAGTAAAATTCCTTTCGACGATGCAAATGTCATCACAATCGACGGCATGATTCGCATTTCAAAAGGAATTTCTTCAAATAAATGACGAACTTCGTTCGGATTTTGAACCTCAAGAATCTCCATCAGACCATCAGTTGTCTATAAAAAGCCGTCAATGAGATTGATAAACAAAATGTTAACATGAAACTGACCCGTGTTTGAAGACAATCAATGATGTAAAGAATCATTGACACGAAGTCCACAGCCAAGACTGCAATCGATAAGAGAACAACTCCAGCAAACGTTGTTTTAAAGACTCTGTTGGTTCTGTTTTTCTTCATTGAAACTTTGGAAGAATTATCATTGAGTTCACGAAATTCTTTTTTACTCACATAAACAGGCGACAGCGAAGAGAGTGAGAAGAATGTTAAACGTTATGTAATGGATCGCGATTGCAAAAGTTCTCGTCACCGCGGCAGCTTGATTCGGAAGTTCAGCATCAACTTTTAACAATTCTCTTTCACTCAGTCCTAAAGCTGTCCAGTCAATCGATTGTTCACAATGTCGCGATCGGAAGTACATTAGATACAAAAGATAAGCCAATGGCTCTGACTTCATCAGAGGAAACAAACAATTGTAAGCCATCAGCGCTGACATCGACAAAAGAATCATTTTTACCGCCATCACCTGAGAATATATTTCTTATTCTTTTTACAAATATTTTTTTTGCGAATGGAAGTCTCACCCAGGAATACATAATTCCAATCACCATTAGAACTTTAGAAATTTTCATTGTTTTTATTTTCAAAACGACGCCAAGCTCTTCCTAACTTTAAATGAAATTGACAAGAAGGAAACGATTTGACATTGCGGGTGATTTTTGGATTTAATCAAAGCTCGTGGATTTATTCTCAAAAATCAAAGATAAGATTTTAATTGATAAGAGAGAAATTTTATTTTTATTCATAATCCAAAGACATTTTAAAACTTAGGTTTGCAATCATCACTAAACTTTGATCACTGTCCGAAAGATTTTTCCTGTATCAACTCCAAAATTTTGTTTCCGGTAACTTAAACGCTAATTAGTCTAATTTTATCGGCTAAGATCAAACTTTTTATATTTATAGAAAACTGTCTCATTCTTCACTTAAAATTAGACTGTTGATGACGCATTCGTTTCAGAATTTTTAGTTGAATTAACAGTTGTAGAACTTGCCGTCGTTGATGAAGGTGATGAAGGTGCTCCAGACACTGCTGAGCTTGAGCTTGCAGCTTGAGTTGTTACAGTTGGCAAGAGACTGCTTTTGACAGTTGAGGTTACTTCTTTCGATTCTTCCGAACTACTTTTCTGTTGAAGCACATATTCTCCTGATCCATTAAAATCTCCGTCGAGCACAACCAGTTCCTTCTCTTCTAGGACATCTTTGTGTTCTGCATTAAATTTAAGAGGGAATCCATTTCCAGATGTGAACTCACTGATGCTTATTCTAAAGTTTCCATCGTCCGACTTAATTTTATCGCCGATATCAACCGAATCAGTTTTGACTTGAGAGTCAATTCCTCGCTTAATTATGTCATTGAGTTGCTGGAACAAATCATTGCCTCCAATTCCACTTGCGAATGGGCTCGGTCCCGCAATCGGATTCGCATTTGCCAACACAAAGAGACATGAAACTGTGAAAATCTGAAGAAAATATGTTTCGTAAGTAATTGTTTTTCTCATTAACACGGCACAGTCTAAGCAAACGAAGCAACACTCACAATAATCAACGAATTCATTTTTTTCAGCGGAAAATTTTTTGCTTTATCTATTTTTAAAAAAAGTTTTAAGAACAAGTAGCTATCTCAACACAAGGCAAGTTACAACTGTTCAGTCAGCTTCGAAATCCATTCAATTTATACAAATTAGCGCTCACTGTTGGATAAAGAAATCAGCTGTGTCGTCATTGAGCAAAAAATGTGATAATTTGCCGCTCGAGGATTCAGTTTCCAAGAAGTGTGTCTCATGTTTGTGTTTTGTTGCGTTTTCTATGTCGTCAGAGGTTTTTCTAATCAGCTGCTCGGAATTTCTATCCGTCGATCTAATTATTGACAAGATCTGTGAATCACTCTGTTGTGATAATAGAAAAAAAAATTTGTTCCAATCAGACAGCGAGAAGTTGAAGGAAAAAGTATTGTGAAAGACGATTCAATGACGTTTCTAAAATGGAAATGCAATAGACCAAAGATTTTGCTGCCGCTGCAGATTTAGACTAGTTAGCGGCTATCGTCAATGTCTCAATTTTAAATATTTAAATGTTTTTGAACTGCTCGAGATATCTACTAATTTGATCTAATTCGTTTAAAATTTTTAATGAATCTTCATCATCGTTGGAGGTCGATGTTTCGAATTTTTCCCGAGGAAACCTACGCAAGACCCCACGTCAAACGTTTCCACTGATTGCAGAAAATCTGCGAGAAAAAAGTGTAAATTGAGATTTAATTTGTTGTTTTCTTATGTTATCCCAATGACGCATTCTTATGAATGAAATCCAAAATTGTCTGGCTAATACTTGAAATACTAGCTTTTGTTGAATTATATTGGTTTAGAAGAAAACTAATAATCTGTGATTTACATTTCAGAATTGTTTTCCACGATTCCTTGAATACAACGACTAATCAATGATAATTCAAATATCAAACATCGTTTTCAAGAACTCGATCACTTTCCATTCGAGTGAATAAAATTCTGAATCACAGATAAATTCATCAAACTTCTCGAGATTACATTCATGTGATTGGGTTTTGTTGTCGCGAAGTGTTATCAGCACAAATGGAAATACAACTTCATTCAATTAGAGAGTTGATGCTAAAAAATTACTTTTCGCGACTATAAAAACGAAGTGGCCTGTCAGCTCATTTTCATTTCTAAAAGTCAATCGCTAAACACAACACGAAGTTGTCCTTCGAATAATCAATTAAAGTTCTAGTCAAAGTCTCGTGATTGCCAAAAAGATCGAAACAAAGTTAAAATGGGAAAAGCTTTCGCAATCACAATCGCGATTTGTCTCGCTGCTTTCAGTTTAATTGTGACAGGACTTCCAATCGGCGAGGAAACCACGACTCAAATCCCAGACGATAACGGAACACACAAAGAACTGTAAGATCATTAAATATTTTGAGTAAATGAAAGTTTTCTTTTCCATGATGATTCATTCGATTAACCTTTGAGATGCTGATTAACAAAATCTGTAGAATAACCGAAGTATCCTGATCCCTCGAACCTCATGACATTATTTGGCTATTTCTTAAGGGTCCTAACTATCAAAATTTCCTTTCCTTTCAAGAAATTTTCCTTCAGGTGCTAATGTAAAAGTAAGTAATCCTATTCCTTCCAATTACTTCCAAATTTTGTTCTTCTCTTAAAACAATCTTCTAAACATTGAGTCATTATTGACTTTATAATTTATTTCGCTTGCTGCGCATTGAATAAAAATATTATTTATCACAACAGCTACGTCATCAAAGCCACAACATACGAGATTGGACTTTTAGTTGACGTGCCAAATAACGACACAACTTTGGAGAATGGAACAGTGACGAGACATCAAGTCGACCTTTCGTTCTTCGACGCTGATAGCAATGACACTTTCATTAACTTTGGAGACGTTCCATTGCCAGTCCAAACCAATGTCACTGGACAAATCATTACAGGAATCGCGCCAGTTCACATCGGAGCAGTTCAAAGTGTTGGGGATGTCCTCCAGTCGCTTCCATTCTCTGGAACAATCGTTAACATCACACAAAGCGACACATCATTCATTCACGTAGACCGGAATAATGTTTCGTCTGCAGATCAAGATGTCACCTTGGACAACAGCGATGACCTTTCGAAACTGCCGATTCTTAATAACGTTCTTCTTCCTGATACATTCAACGAAGCTTATAACAGTGTTTCCCTTTCGGATAACTCTGAATCCAGACCATAAAACTTATTCCACCCAAGAATCTCCATTGAATCTCAAATTTTGAAACAAAATATTGAACAAATAAATTATTAATTTTCAACTTTATTTTTTCTGAGTTTGCCTCAAACAAAACTGATTACAATTTGTTATTGTCGTTTGCATTCTTCGATTGTTGTTGTTGATTTAAGCGTTGCCACTCTGCTTCGTAGAACGCAGGACCGAGAACGATCGCGAATGTTGTGAAGAACACCCAAGATGCGTCACAAGTGATTTCAAAAGTTTTCCAAAAGAACTTTCCGATTTCAACAATCGGCGCGGGTATCATTTCTGTTAACCCGATTAGACGTTCTCCAATTGTTTCATCTGGCTCGTTGTCGTAATTTTCTGTTCTTATGAGAGTTTCTCCTTGAGACGTCATTTCACTGGAATTTTGAAAAATAAAGAAAAGTCGAAGGCGACTGAGAACACACAAATTAGGTTTTCGATTCGTTTTTTATTAATTCCTTTTTTTATTAAAATAATGCCAACTAAGTTCCTTCTACTGCTACTCAGAATGCTCTCAGATGTGAGTTTCTTTGAATTTTAAATAACCAGAAAATAAATCGGGAGAAATTTAAGTCTTCGATAGTTTATAAATACAAACGGCAAATGGGGAGAAAAACAGTTTGATAACTTAAGTTATTAATTGCTATTTCTTTCACTTCCTGTTTTCAATTCGCGATGAATCGCCCTGCTAACTTGCTAGATGCTTAACTAATTTACATAATGGATGTGATCGGCTTCTTCCAAATTCATCAAAACTTTCATCATATTTACAATTCACGAGTGTTTAACAATTTTATTCTGCACCATCATTAAAAGACGGTTTATTTGTTTTTGATAAATTAATTTCTTTTGCGAGTCTTGTTTCTTATGTTGGAGATGTTTACAATTTATTTCTTATCTAACGGGGGAGTTTTGTGTTGTTTACAATTCTCTTCTTAGACAGCATGCAATATTCAATCTGAAGAGAAAGAAATATTTTTAAAAATATTATTTTAAGCAATGTTGAGTCAACTTACCAATGATGTGACTTTCCATATCGCTCATTTTCTTTGCCGGTTGAGGAATAATTGTGATTTCATCGTTGATTCGCAATGGCTTCAGCAATGAGTTACTACCACTCGACGATCCTGCAGTAGATGTTGAGCTCTTGTTCTTGCTGTCCTTTTTAGCAACTGTGCTGTGAGCTGAGTAAACATGATTCTCGAAGAGTTTGTACATGCCGAAAGTAGCGGTACAAACGGTGCACTTGTAAGATAGATGGGCAGGTTTGAGTGTCATATTGTGATCACGTGAAACGTGGTTGAGAAGCTTCCATTGGAAAACCTTAAATAGCAAAAAGATTTGTTAAGGAAATGTTTAGAATCTTTGAGAATTGAACTTACTTTTCCGCAAACGGGACAGCGACCAGAATCTTTGCCATTGTTAGCAGCTTCTTGCATCGAACTTGTGACAAGTCCGTGCGACCCAAGAAGATGGCGCTCAAGACCTTGATCCGTGAAGAAGCGATATTGACACTTCTGGCAGTTCAATGGAGGTCGATTGTAAATCATTTTAGGGTGAATCTGTAAATATTTCAAATTAGACAAAGTTTGACTTAAGCTTCCGACAAAGCTTACCTTGACTTTATGAATCCATTGCATGTGGTTACGCAATTGGTCTAAGTCTTTGATGTATCCATCGCAGATTTCACAAATAACAAACTGTGGCTTTCCACCGCTCGAGTTTGGACTCTGACCAGGCTTAATACCTGTTTGTTGTTGTTGACGAGGCAAAGGTGTGATAGAGATGCTCGGGGTCGACCCACTTGATTTAGAAGATTTTGGTGAGCTGCTGCTTGATAAGCCCGGAAGGAATGAGTTGCCGGCAGCGGCTGCTGCAGCAGGATTCAACATAGCAAGTTTCTGAGCCTAAAATTGTAAGGATTCAGTTCATGGCGAATAGAGAAATCTTGTTTAGGGAAACTCACAACGACCTGTTGCAGGAACTGAGTGTTTGCTGCTGCGAGTGTAGCTGCTGCAAGCTGATAGTTGCTTGAAAGCATGTTGGCGTTGAAGTTTTTGAACTGGTCATTGCGCAAAGAGTTTGAATTGCTTTGAGTCTTCGAAGTATTCTGCTGTCGACCACGTTTCATTGCTGCTGCCATGACGGCCGTGTTGTTACGCTGGAGACTGTTAATGTTGGCTTGGACAGCCGCTTGAGCTGCTCTCTGTTGTTGTTGAGCTGCCATGGCCTACAAGAAAACGTCAGTCATTTCACATTCAATTACAATTTGCTTTCAATCTTACCTGATAAGCTGTAGCAGCGCCAACCAACCCATGCTTAGCTTTAATACGTGGGATCTTTGCTGGTGGCTCCCAGTCCAATGGTGGACATAAGTTAACTTCCGGCTTATACTTCTTGAGGCAAGCAGCTTCGTGGCGAACCATCTTTGATTTACCGTTATCCTCAAATGGACAATTCGGGCATTGGTGATAGCTCATAGGCTTCTCGAGACGTCCCTTGATGTTGTGAATCGCTTCCATGTGATAGAGAATGTCGTGCACTGGTCTTGCTTCATATTCGCAGTAGTTGCACTTGTAAATATTGTTCTTGAAATGAGGAATCTCGTAATGCTGTGACAATATAAGCTCTGACTCTGTTTTGAATGGGCAGAAGTCACAACGCTTCATTTTATGTTTGAATGGAGCATTATTCTCCTTTGACACTTCTAAGCTCTTCTGCAGTGAGTTGATAGCCATTTGAGTTGCTGCCGATGGTGCTTTTCCTTCTTTTTCACGTCGACGCTTCTGTTGACGCAACAAGTCACTCTGTACGTATTCTTGAACCAGATTCACTCCAATTGTCATAAAGAATTTTCCCAATGGGCTTTCAAAATATGAATCATTTTTGTTCTCTCCAATGATCGATTGACTGATCGTATCTGGACTTATGATGTGAGTTTTAATGGATTCGATGTCAGCGTGAGATTCTTTGATGAGTACTTTTGTTCGTTTCTCCCCATCCGAAGCTTCATCGTCTGTCGATGTGTTATATTCGTCCCATGACTCGTCTCCGTTAGCTGCTCCTCGTCGTCGTGACTTATTCTTGTTTGCCTTCTCTTTGCTCTTCTTATCGTCAATGTCTGAGCTTTCAGTTGATTTCTGGTTGTTCAATTCGGATTCAGCGCCACTCAACTCTTCATCGACATGTCGCTTATCTGATTCGCGTAGAGTAATGGTTTTTCCAATATCGTGAACGACCGATCTTAGGCTTGTAGATGGTGGCTTCTCGTAGATGTATGGAACGATGAAAGATGGAGCTTCCAAAACAAACATGTCGTCGGTGAGATTCGGAAGAAGTGTTGAGTTGGATGACGCTTGAGCTTGTGCTGCGAAAGGATTTAGAAGCGAATTGCTCGACTTCTTGGTGAGGTTTAAAGCTTGTGAACTTCCTGAACTTGATCGACTGTTAGTGGACAAGTTGACGGGATAGGCGGAAGAAGCTGACGATGCGGAAGAAGGTCTGCTTAAGTCGACACTTGTGATTGTAGTCCCACTTAGTTTTATCCTCTTTGCAGGGTTGTCCATTTCTAGAGGATCTTCGACAATTTCTTCGATGTCATCGTCAAAGTCAGTCATGGGAACTGTACTTTTACGTGCACGTCTTGGCGATGCATTTTCACTTGTTGATTTTGACGAGAGAGCCTCTTTCTTGGCCTCATCATCAATCATAATGCAGTCGTCTTTCTCGTCGGAATCAGAGTGAATGCTCACAGGTTTGTCATCATCTTCGTCAAGACGACTGTGATTTGTGCTAATTGCTCCATTTGAAATTCCTTCGCTCTCACTAACAGCTGCTGAGCGTTCAGCAGACCTGAATTTAGAAGTTGCGCTTGAGTTTTCATCCTCAGAGCCGGAGCCGTCATCAGATGAATCTGAGAGAACAACAGGAGTTGAGTCCATTTTATTGTTGAGATCTTCAGGAAGCTCGAGTGCATCTTTCTCTGAATCCATGGTTCCGTCTTCACTGTTCTCAGTATTATCTGGTATTGTAATTTCTTCTGTTTGTGACGGCTTCGCACCATTCTTCGTATCTTTTCCATTTGTTTCTGATAAAACTTCAGGCTCATTATCGCCATCCTTTATCACTTTTTTGAGCTCAATTGGCGTTGAATGATTTTCATCAACTTCCATTGCTTCCTCTTGCTCTTCTACGTGATTTCCGTTCAATTCACCGTTCGTTTTTAGCAGTGCTGGTGGATCTTCCGTCACTGTGTTTCCTACTTCTCCCATTTCGTCTTTGTCAAATGTTTCTTTCGTGAATAATTTTCCGTGTGAGCTGCAAAACAAAAACAAAGAGAAAATTAGTTTCGAACTTTTCAAGAAAGCCGTTACATCGAATTGTGCAATCATCTTCTCGACGGTGCTCCTGTAATCGATTATTTGTTCGATTTCACGGCCATTTAACACAAACAAAAACGAGACGCCAAAATCTTCGGTAGAAAAATCAATATTTTCAGGAATCCAACAGTAACTTCTGTACGAAGTGGGAAGAACAAAGCAGAGAAACGTAGCAAGGGATGATTAAGGAGTTGAAGACCCTCACTCGCCTCACCCCATAAAACTTTGTTCATATGCGGCTGAGAAACTTCTTGAAACTTCGCCCCCGATTCGTTGCTTGGATTCTCTTTTTTTTTTGCTGCTGCGATTAGGGTTCAGCTCAATACAAACAAACTGAAAGTTGATGTCTTTTGCTGTGGGCTTATGGTTGCTTGTCAGATTTTTAATATCGATTTTTACCATTGGAAATCATTAATTGGACGTGAAAACGTTTTTGATAAAAGTTTCGCAAATTAAATGAAGCCGTTAAGCGCGAGGAGCGTTTGTGACGTGCTTTGTCGCAAAATTAGAACGTTCATCAACACTTTAAATAATTTAAGCCCGAAAAGTCGACAACAACAACAACAAATCCATCGAGTCATCAGCCATTATATAGTTGCACAAACACACACTCGCTAGCCGCTGAAGCTACAAGCCCGTCATCACGAACACATACATCATTTGTGAAACCAGGCGCTGGCATGAAAAGCAGAGTGGAAATGCAAAAGGCGCCCGCAATCTCAATGACGAATTATCATCGTCATTGCTCTTTGCTGTCATGAGCCCATCGATGATGAATTATGTGATTTGGATGAGAAATTTGTTGGACCAGAACTGTCGATCATAGTAAGACTTGAACCGGGAATAGAAACTCAGGTGAATTCATAGGAAAAGTCTTTTTACAGTTACCGACTGTTATTTTCTAGCGAAAACTCTTCTTTATCACGAGTAGCTTTGATATGAAAAGCAATGATCCACATACAAGTGTAATCGTTCACAACGGCGATGATCCCTTCAAATTCTTCTTGATGTTTTCACAAAATGGTTACACGATTGTCTTAGAAAATCTTCAGCACTCAGCGACTTTTTCTTTCAACATTTGTAACTTGAACATCAGTGAAGAACGTGGTGGCAAAAGAGAATGGAAGAAATTGCTCGATGATGCCAAAGGCTTTCTTCTTCTTATTCCTCCTCCTCTATTGGTACTTTGAGCTCTTCTTCTTTTTCACTAAATCAGAAATTTCGGGCTGCAAACTTTCAAGCGAAATTTTCGTTTCTAAGCTAAACCACTCGATTGTCGTTACATCACTTGCTCGAGCAGAAAATATTTGAAGCCGGTATCCGAATCTCACAATTAATCGTCTAAACTGTATCCTCATTCGACAGAGACTTCAACTTTCATCATACGCCAACAACTTTCTTTCACTTTTCCACATATTTGCTTGAACGTAATTTCATTCATTCTTAATTTTGTTTTGATCACATTGGAGTATTCCGAAAGTCCTACTGACACTGCCGGATATTTGAGGATAAATGTTGAGAAAGAAATTGCTTGATCATACGATTCTCATGGGAAGCTTCTGAAATTCGCTAATTTCTGCAAATTTCCATCGAAATTAAAAAACTCATCACGAGTTTAAAGGTTTCCCACGAATCAGCTGTTGGAAATTGAGTGTGTTTCGTATAAGCATACAACATCATCATGCAGTGCTCTAAACGAAGTGCTGGATCCACCAAGGGCTCGGAAAAGCCGCCCGACCCCCTCAAGTCGACTCAAATTAATCGCCATATTGGATTTTATTGAGAAAAGTACGTTCCCCGTTGTGGATTCCCAACTTCAATTTTTAGGGAATTTTATGCGAAGGAAAGAAATATTTTTTCTTCTTGTCAACATCGGACAACAATGTCTGTGTTTAAGATTTATGAGTTAAGAAGTTATTTTTTAACTTAATGGTTTTGAAGTGACCTTGTCAGGTCAACGACCTCAAACAAATTTAAAATTTATAGAATTAATTTTAATTAGACATTCCCACAGACGAATATAAAACCCTTGATTAAACTATATTGAGTGATCTGCTTCACAAGTTTTTTTTTTCATTCTCTCATACACACAGCTGCCTTGCCGCCAAACACGAACACTACGAAAGCATTTACAAGGCAGAGTTGTCGAAGTTGTCAATTTTCACGATATATTATTAAGGCTTCATGTCTTTTCGATTTCATAAATGTCTGCTAGAATATCTTCTAAGTTCTAAGCACTCTTCGACGCCCCTGAGACTTTGTGTAAAGACACTGTACCGCTTTCACTAACACACACTCAAGTCAGTATGATGCATGGTTTTTCTTTTTGACAAAAAAATTTAATCATTTTTTGAAACCAACTTTTCACCGTCGAGATCGTCAATAATCGCACAGAATCGACAATATTTCACTTTACCTAAGCCTTATGTTGCGATTTTAGATATTTTCATAACACTCGCGATACGATAAAAGCGAATTTTTCGAAATAAGAAAATACTTCACGATCCAAGTTGTTGAACGAACAACGAACAGAATTGGACTGAACGGAAAAGAAGGAATGAGCCGAGGGGAGAGAGAGCGAGATACAAAGATGGCGGAAGGTGCCCGCGAGCAGGAGGTTTCGGCCCTGACTTGCCAACAACAACGACAGCAATTTGATTTCCCCTTGATCGGCCCTGTATTAAGTGTGTGGAAATTGTGTAAACTTGGGAAGGATGTTGGATTTTTGACTTTGAGCGGTATGAGAGTGCTCGGTCAATGGATTTCTCTAGTGACGGTTGGAGATCTTGAGCTCGATGCTGATGTCAGTTCAATGAACTTACAGAGTATCCTGAGCTTTTATCATCACTCGACGATCTCAGTTCGTTAGGATAAATTCGCTTGAAGAATATCAAAGTTTCACTTCATTCAGATTATACTTGACAAACATTATCCGTTGCAACGACATGAGTCTCTTGATGACATGAATGATTTTAGAGCTTTGCAATGAAAAATTTCTTCTCATCATCATCATGATCGTATCGAAATTTCTTTGCAAAGGCATATCGTCAAACAAAATTTGCTTTGGTCTCGATCCATATTATCAAGCCACGTGTTTGACATACACAAAACGAACTTCGTTCTATTCGCAAACCTCCCATGAGACATATTTTTACAAAGCTTCAAAAGTTTCTTGACTTTATGTGCTCAATTTCGCTGTAAACGAATTTAAGATGACCTCGTCTTCACCTTCGGTTATGAAATTTCTGTGAGTCATCGACACGATAGTGCCGAGAAGCTCTGGCAGACATCAAACGGAAAAAGTTTTCAGTAAACTTTTGGAAAATTCCATCTTTACGATTTAGCCTTAATTGAGAAATCGTGATAATTCTTCACATCATAAGACCGATTGCCTGATGAGAGCTCTCAGTCATTGTTGGTAACTTTCGAGATTTTCTTTCCTCGCTCCACTTATGATTAAATCGAACGCGGTGGTGTTATCTGATCACATTTTTCATTCGAATCAATGAGACGAGGCGTCGATGAGTCACGAGAATTTCCGCTGGGAACACTAAAAACAAAATAGAACCAGACAGCAGAGGTGAACTTGGCGAGTATCCGGAAACTCCAACTCATTTTACCGCATCAACCATCTGTTCCCTTCCCACTCAAAATGAACTGCATCATGATGTCCCCATTCGAATTTGTATGAGAAGTATGGAAACGGAAACTTCACCCCAACTTGCTGTGTTTCAAACTTTAAACCTCTTCTAATGCGCAGTAATTTCCATCCTAAGGAAACCTGACGACGAATTGCGACTTGAGCGAATCGTCAGACGTCACTAAAAATGCGGAGACAAGAAAAATAAGAAGAAGTAACTGGGCGCTCATCAACGAACATTTTTTTTCAGTTTGGACATGGAAAGCCTTTAACTGCTCGAAATTGCTCAGAGAATGAACTTTTAGGTGACATAAGCTTGTTTCTCTATCTCTCTCTATCTCGTCTTGCTTCTGGCCTGCCACGTCATGTGCAAATCTCAAACATGATTACGTAAGAAAATTTCTTGTCGACTTTTTTTCTTTTTCTTCTTTTGCCTCTTCTTACAAAATCCGAAAGCGATTTGAAGTTCAACCTATTTTTACAATGTTCGACTTTCGGTATGGTGAAGCTTCTTCTCTTTATGGCTTTTCAAATGATAGCAAGATTGATTTTATAATATTTTCCTAAAAGTTCTTCGCAGCCTTTAGCTCCCTTGTAAGAGAATTTCCCGCCAAAACACTTGAGACACAAGCAAAAGCTTCTAATTTGCAAAATTTCTTATGAAAGTTTTTCAACTTTTAAATTTTCGTATAGTCAAGCATAGAACATAGGTCCGAGGAGAATGCGAGTGTGTGAGTTTACATAAGTTGACTGTACTTCTGTCTATTTAAAACTTTTTATCACATACTTTCAAATGCAAACTCTCCTCATGAAAAACATTTTTGTGAAATGAGTTTGGATTTCCCTTAATTATTAATAGTAAATTTCAACTGAGGAATGTGGAGCTTTAAGCTTCTTCAACTTATTACGACATAAAACTTCAGTCAAATTTGCTGACAAAGTCAATGGATGAAACATTTTACAAGTTCACTTTGTTGCAAATATTTTGGAATTTCATGTTTATAATTCATCAAACAATGTAGCTTAACACGTCAAGTGTGCTTGGGAAAAAGCGCAAAATTGTTTGAGAACATTTGTCTGAGTTAAAAATATTTATTAAAATTACTTGCATATAAAACTTTTAAAAGTTCCAAGTTCAATCCTCGAATTCACTTTAACGTCAACACAATTCTAACGATATGAGAAAAATTTCGCTAAAGTTCATCAATTCTATCAACGCCGCTTCGAAAAGCAGAGCCGACCGAGTTCATCGTGCCAGAAAGTGGCAAATTTAGACCCCCAACTCAAAAGGAAATAATAATAAAAAGATGAAGCAGAAAATGTGATTGAAAGAGACGAACTTAGTGAAATCATCGCATCGAATACTTTGTCAGATATTTCCAAGTACGCTCGCTTCTCACAAATACTGACAGCGACAAAGAACACTCATACCCACATAAAAACGGTAATAAATGAAAATCAGCGTGCTGGTGCTTGAAATGGTTCGTCTTGAAAGTCTTGCCCGATCACGAGAGGGAAATTTTCAGGAGGGGATTCGCGATGGCAATCACAGCTCATGTATAATTGCATTCACAGCCGTGATAAGTCGAGTATAACACAGAAACGTTTAAGATAGCGTAACACGTGCTTGCTTAAGAAATTTCTTAGAAACTGATTCATTCATTTATGCAGAAATTCATTTTATGGAAAAGCTCTTTAAGAATAAAACATAATCTGTACATCTTCATCAATGATAGTAAAAACTTAAAGGGCGAGGACATTGACTCCTTAATCTCCAGTTGTCGATCCAATAAATAATTCATCAATCTTCAATTTGTGCGTGAACTTTTCATTGAAATGTCAAATACTTTTCAAGTGCCATCGTCTTAAGAAGATTCACTGGAAATAGAAATTTATGACCGAATAGAATTATTTTAAAAACGAAAATGCTTTAGCTTTATTTTAAGTCTCAGAAGTAATTTAATTATTTTTATTTAGCTTTCATCGTCATCTTCTGCGAAGGAGAGTAAACTTTTTGTTGGTTTTTCATTCTTTCGCCTTGACTTTTCTTTTCTCTCCGGTTTTACTGAAGAATTTCCTCCAACGTCCTTTTCATCGCAGCCTTCAGACTTTTCCTTTCTCTTCACCTTGAAAACAATCCTTTGACTGAGATCTGCCGGCTTTTCTGCTTCATCTGAAATGAATGATATTTCGATTTTGATTATCGGCTGATGATCAAATTTATGGAATCGCGAGACTAGCGGAAAAAATATTTTCGAAATGTGTGCGGCATAAACAAAACTCATACAAACTCTCTTGCAGCTCAAAACATGTGCTCACTTAAATGTGTGAGTTTGGCGCGAATTTGTCTCATTACGCATTTATGTTGATGTTGAATAAAATATTTTTGAATCTATCATTTTGACATTAATTATTAATCAAAAAAAATGTTTTCAATCGATTTACCTTTAGCCAGCTTCGCTGCTTCTTCTTCAGTTAGGTCACCAGCGCGCACCTGAACTACTTGGGGCTTTTCATCTTCTTTTTCCTGGTAATCCTCTTCGTCGTCGCTTAAATTATCAAGTGCAGCTCGCTAAAACCGAAATTTCTTCCTAATTATTAAGTTTCCTAAGGAAAATTTCCTTGCTTAATTTCAACAAACCTTTGCTTCAATTGTGTCAGGTTCCTTGTAACCGATTTCATCCTTAATTCTTTTCAGGAAATTTGGCTCTTCAGGTTTGATGAATGCTACGTTTCGTTTTGACATCTTTAAGCATAAAATATTTCACTTCCTTACACAAATCACACTAAAATTAAGAAATTTCTTGTCAGATTTCGAAGCAAGAATTTGTTTTGTTTACATGAGAACAGCTGATTTGCCCATCTCAGTTTCTTTCCCTGCCCAGGTCGCAAAAAAATTATTTGAATAATTTCAAGCTTTATTTCATATGAATCAAGCTAAATAAACACGCTGGATCAATTAAGATTGTTTTAATTAATGAACTTGATTGGTGAGATTCCGAGTCGCTTTGAAAGTTCTTCACAAGTCTTGATTTGATTTTCTGTATAACGGACACCACCTTCGCTATCAACTTTTTTCATGTGAAGCTTTTCTGGATCGCCAGCTATTAAAACTGGATTTTCTTTATCTACTGGAGTTAAGTTTCTCAAAATATCGTTCATTTCGCTCATTCGTCCTGTGAAACCTGGGGCGAAACATTTCGGATCAAGGGCTAAGAAAAACTGTCCAAGATTTGCTTCTGAATCTGCTCCGGAATGAGTCCACTTTCTGACTTTCGTTGAGAAGTTAGCACCAGCAAGAATACCACATAGAACCTCAACCATGGCGGCAAGGCCGTATCCTTTAAAACCAGAAGTAATTTCATCTCCGCCGAGAGGAGCGAGACAACCACTTTCAAATGCCAAATTTGCATCTGTCGTCATTTTTCCTTTCGTATCATGCGCCCAACCGTGAGGAATTGGAACTCCTTTACGTCTCTGAATCTCAATTTTGCCAACAGCCACAGCAGTCGTAGCCATGTCAAGGACAAAAGAGTCTCCTTTATCTGCAGGCGCTGCGAACGAGATTGGGTTTGTTCCTAAGCCCGCTTCCATGCTTCTTGTTGGGCTCATCAATGGTGAAGTGTTTGTAGCTGACATGCCAATGAATCCTTTTTCCATTGCTCGGATCGTATACCACCCAGCAATTCCATAATGGTTTGATCCTAAAAAAAAGTTGAAATGTTAATTGTTCTCTCATTTAAATTCTAGAATGATTTACGTTTTGCGCAAACGACTCCGACACCTGTTGTTTTCGCCTTTTCAATTGCTAAGTCCATGCAGAAATTACCAACGACCGCTCCAAGACCATTGAGGCCATCAACCCAAGCCGTTGCTGGAGTTTCATTCAAAACTTTTGGAGTGGCATTGCCGTCAGTGGAATTCTTATGCAAATCGTTGATGTACATTTCCAATCGATTCATGCCATGACTGAAATGTCCTCTATAATCGGCTTCAACTAGGAGATCAGCCATTGCCTGAGCATTTTCTTGGCTCGTCTTCGATTTTAAGAAGCAATCGACCATAAAGCGTCGTGATTCTTCAATTGATATCAACCCCAACTTATCTGAAAATGATTAGACGTTTTATTTGATTTGAAGACTACTTGTGTTTCTCATAAACTACTCAAGAAAGAGAAGGTAAACAAAACTTACTGTCACTCGATGACATTCTGATTGCAGATAAACTTGGTTTCCAGCACTTTTGAGAAAATCCTGTTGACGATTGAAATAACACGCGTGAGTTTGGAATGATGATAAGCAACTGATGAATATTCTTGGGACTTGAAGAAAAATATTTGATTAGAGAGAAGAGTCAACTAGTTTGTTGATGACTTCGTCATAAAAATTAAAATTATGCTGGTAGCTATTGATCGTTATTAACTGCATGACGTCTCTATTTGATCTTGAAAGTTCATTTTACTTCGCAACATTTCAACAAATTGATCAAACAAAAATATTTATCTTCGGGAAATTTTATTTCTAAATAACAGTGAATAGCTAATTTGTTCGAGATATTTAATATTTGTCTCTGATGAATAATTCAAACACTTGATTACCTTCCGACTTGATATAGCCGACTGAAACACTTCTATTCAAACTGTGATGTTGTCTTAGTAAATTTGTAGACCTAACTATTACACTCCATGAATAATTCTTCATAATTGTTGAACACAGAATCTTTGCTGGGAACTTTGGATTCATTTTGACGACGAACCTTTCACACAACTTTAATCTGAAATTGAATTTCTACTTCTCTGGACCAATAAATCAATGTTCTTATCAAACTTTAAAGATTATCAAGTTGACGCCTTGCGACTTGTGAAAAACACTGTAAACAGAGAAACTTGTAAATATTTTTTTGGAACTTGCTTGTATGCGAGAACCTATCACACACAAGTCATGCGGCGAACTTAAATAAATATTTACAAGTTTACGAGAAGAATGCACAGAACTGCATATGATTCTCAAGGTTAAAAGATTTTTTTGCGGTTTTCTTAAAATTTCAATGTCAACAGAAATTTTATTAAACTTAGAAACTTCTCGCAGTTGTTTATATTCAGGAAATTAATTAAATCGGAGTACAAACTCGAAATTCTGAACAAAAACTTTTAGGAGCTTTCAAATGTCAACTCAATGTTACACTCCCCAAGTTTTCTCTGAAAATTTTTATCGGAAAAGCGGAAACAGAGAAATGCGGGAAAACTTTCTCACGCTCTCTCTCTTTTTATTTTTCAACACCAATCGTTCTCAAACTATTTTCAAATAATTTCAAATATTCATTCATTTTCTTCAGTTTTTCTTCAATGAAAATATTTTCAAAGTTGTGAAGAACTTGTAAAAAGTTTTTATTACAAAAATTCTTTTTCGGGTATTCAAAGAGTGAATCATCAAATGTTTATCTTTCGTTTGAGGCAAAACGATATTTCGGTTTATTATGAAATTGTGTGAAATATAAATTACTGAGCTTTACTTTGAATACTTCTGTTTTCATCAAACAATCAGTAGAACCAGAAGTGACTTAATTAAAATGGATGCAATATTTCCAAAGCAGTACAATCGCGGAGTAATCGAATTAAGTGGAGTGAGTGACTTCATCAGATTTTGTGGCTCTGGAGATATAGACAAAATTAAAGGTTGTTTGGCGGAAAATGTGAACATTTATGAACAAGACAAGACTGATCGCTATTATCTTCCTCTTTTTGTCGCACTTGGCGAAAAGAACCAGGAAGTTATCGATCTATTGCTCGATGTTTACGAGCGTGACCTTGAGGCGCTGGAAGGAACCAATTTCACTCGCGCTTTGCTCGCATTTCCAGAAGATCAAACTGAAGAGTTTTGGAAAACAGTTGAGACAGAAGCTTCAGACAATGTTATTCCAGTTTTGATAAAGAACAACAACAGCGAGACACCAAAATGCGTTTATCTCCGCAAGCAATTGAAAGACCGAAACGACTTGTCGCATAAATTCGCAAATGACCTTGAAGACAAGAATGAAGTTTGCGATTTAAATTGGAGATCGATTTATGATTACGAAGATGACACGTTTCTCCACATTGCAATTTATAATCGATTGAAACCGACGGTAAGACGTCTTTTGAATAATCGAACAGTCGAAAGAAATTTTGCAACTCGTCAAAAGTATATTCCGCTACATTACGCGTTTTATGTCGGGAACTTTGAGGCTATCAACGAGCTTACGTCAACTTTAGAGGATGGAAAATCTTTGGAAGAACCGAGTTTCTTGTATCAAGTAATTCAGTCAGGAAAACTGAGCGTTATCAATTTTTTTATTTCAAAACTAATGGAAAATGGGAAAACTTTGAAGGAAATTTTGAGAACTTCCTTTGTTTTTGATGATTTTCCTTACTCACGCGAAGAAAAAGAAAAAGATTTTCTGTTCCACGTCCTGGTGAAGGCTGGAAACTTTATTAGTTTCATTAATGAATCGAAGTTTTCATTCAAAGATGAGGACTTTTTCATTCAGAATAGCAAAGGCGAAACAATTTTGCATCTTCTTGTCTCAAGTTTTTCTGAAAAAATAAGTTTAAAAATTAAACGAATTAGACAGATTGCTGAAAGATTTCCAAAGCTTCTTTTAATTGAAAACAACGAATGCCAGTTACCTCTTCATTACGCTGCGCTGTCTGATGTTCTTGGCCAGAGACTTTATCATTGTTTGCACGAGCTAACAGTTGAAGAAAGTGGAAATCAAGATATATTTTTCTCGAACAACGAAGTTGCTTTAAAAACCTTGGAGAAAGCCATTGAAGTACACAGAGGACTGTCGGAGGAATACTTGAAGAATTTCAAGAAGCTCGTTGAAAGCAATGGACCCAGATTACTTCAAACAACGATTAGTGTCGAATATAATTTGAAAAGTTTAAGAGGAATCCTTTCACTGAAGATTAATCCAAATGAATTTTATAACGGAACAAATACTTTCCTCGCAATAACGTCCTTGAATACTGCGGCTATTCTGAGGAGGCGACCTTACGAAGAAGTTAACAATCGCTTCAAGATGCTCGTCGACTATCACAAAATTGAGGACTTCAATGCACGAGATCAATCAGGAACAACTTTGTTTATGAACATCGTCGCTTTCAGCAGAGACAATGACTACATCAGATATTGCATTGAATCTGGAGCGGACTGCAAGGCAAAGAACGATGAAAACTTCAGTTGCTTGCATTTTGCAGCTACAAATCATAAGAACGAAGAAATTATTGGAATCCTTTTAAATCATGGAGCGGATCCCTTAGCAATTGGAAACTCTTTAAATCAAATGGCAATTCATTTTGCTATTGAATGCGATAACTTAGTCGCTGTCAACACGCTGATTGCTTCATTGAGAGACGAAGACTTGGAGCGAACTTCTGGAAACAAAGGAGAAACTTTAATTCAACAATGCTTCAGTCAACACAACGAGGCAATTATCAAACTTATTTGGGATTTATATGCGTCAAGAGGCATCAAAATAAATGTAAACCAAACTAATTCTAAAGGACAAAATCTTCCTATGATCGCTTTAAATGTTTGCTACTGTGAACATCTCGATTTTATTTTATCACAATTCATTGACGAAGTGAACTTTGAAATCAAGGATAGCGATGGAAATACATTTGCTCATTTATTTTCTGCTTGTCAACAAGCAATCAACCGAACCAGTTTAATTGACAAGTTTCCAGTTCTTGCTAAAGTTCTGAATGATCAATTGAACGAGAAGAATTCTGAAGAAGAAGAAATTACTGCGATGGATCACATGGCGGAACTTTGTTCTCGATTGGAATCGACTGACGAAGCCTTTCCAAAGTTTTTAATTCAATACATTTCGCTCGACAATCTGAAAATTAACTTTCACAAATTTGTGCAAAGTTTTATTTTGGTACAAATGTTGATTGAGCATTTTCCAAATATTTTGGATGATGCTGATGGTTATGAAATTTTAATGGAATCTCTCAGCGAACAAAATGTTTTCATCTTCTTGCTTGAAAAGTTAAATCTTCATAAAGTGAAGAGCTCCACAACTTCAAGAAACATTCTTCATCTTGTTTGTGCGAACAACGATTCTCGCATTATTGATTCCGTGTTAAAAAGAATGAGTGATAACGCCTTTAAGAGTCTTGTTGAAGAACTCGATGCAGACAACAAGAAGCCATTGGAGTTACTAAATGAAGCAAATAAAGTTTTGTTTGGAAATTGTTTCTTATTAAAATAAATGCATGAGAAGCTTTTCGGATAAATTCAGTTTCAAAAAGTTTTTTACGAACTTCAAAGCAACAGATTAAATCGAAATAAAGAAAACAATTTTTGTCGATAATAATATTCTACTTTTATTCGATTTCTAACACAGTTTGTGTAACTATTGCGATAAACTCAAAAACTTATAATTCATTTTTTGATTTGATTTTATGAGTCTTCTTCGATGATTTCTTATAAGTTTTTGAATCTTTTACTCGTTTTTGTTTTTTGTCACCTTGAGACTTCATTTTGCTACTCGACGATTTCTTTTGCTGATTACGATTTTTATCTTGATTGCGAGTGTCCCGCTTAACCTTTCCTTGTTTTTCGCTTTGCTTGACACGTTTTTCTTCAGCCTCTGTCTTCACTTTGCCAACCTTGCGAATTATTTTCGACAGCTTTTCGCCTTCTGTCTTTACTCGACATGTTTTTCCTTCCTTGAGATTAACAACTGGCTTTTGTGCAACTTCAACTACTTCCTCTTCAACAAGCTCTACATCTAAATTTTCGTCGATTACCGGCTCCTCAGAATTCTCAGTTTCGTCACCATCACAAGGCAGAGACTCAACTTCTTCCTCAACAATCTCTTCTTCCACAATTTCGTCCTCAATTACTGAACCATGCTTGCAATTATTATTTTCCTTGTTATTTTTCTGCGAAGTCGCTTGAGCAATTAAGCAAACCTAACGAAATCAATTAATATTTGAAAATAAATTGTGAAGCTCGAGTAATCTCACCGTGAGTAAAATCCAAAGTAACTTCATGGTGTATCACTTCAAACAATTCAAAACAACGAATGGAAACTTTTATCTTCAGTCGTCTCCTTTTTAATCTTGATAAAGCCGCATCTCGCGACAGCTCAAGTGACATTTGATAAGACAGTGAATTGCATCTCAAGTTGCAGTAAATCATGGCTGAATCGCAAATATTATTCGGCTTGCGCTTCTTTGTTGCAAATCGCATTTTCGGAATCATACCTATGTATTGTATCACTCAAGGCTTTTGTAATCAAGTCATTAACCGGAGAAGAGGTAAAAATGAGAAAACTTGTGAGTCATTTTGATTTCATCTTTATTATCATTGACATTGAAGTCTTTAAAACGTTCCTTTCCAGAACAAACCAATAAGAGAGAAAAATTGACAAGATCTGAGGCAGAAAAATGTCCTCAAATCAATGGACTCTGCTCTAAAGTTAGAACATAAACTCCTGATCTAACTTTTTCTACTCATCGGAGATAAACATTTGAACGCTTCGAGGCTAAAACTATTTACAATTCCTCGATGCACAGAAAAATATTTCGCAATTATTGTAAATTTAGTTTTCCAGTAGACATCAATGAAAGATTTTAGGAATGTCAACCTCTCTCGGTGAATCCTATTCCTGCACATTCTGAATTCATCACTGGAGTGTAAACTCGTCAGAAATCAAAGTCTCGTTCGTAGAAAAATATCACTTAATCCAATTGTAAATTTTGTATTTTCTTCATCTTGAAATCTCTAGCAATTCTCTTGAACGAACATAAACTGAGAACTGAATGTAAACTAAATCGTAAATCAACACTTAAGCATAGTAAAAGTAAGAATGAAGCCTTTCTGGTCGTCTAAACCTTTGTCACGGTGGCGTTGTCGTTCGCCGAAATGTGATCGGGCTCTAATCCGGCTTCAAATCGTTTCCACATTCGACGGAACAGTTTTTCGAGGCCTTGAGTGTACTGCTTACAGTCGAAAAGAGGACTCTCAACGCGAGCGACCCAAACTTTGGCACGAATCGACTTCAAAAACTCGCGATCAGTTCCGAGACGAATTGCAATGTCTTGATATTCTTGTCGATCACGTGCAATCAGCTCGGGACATCCAAGTGTTGTAAGTTGTGAAGCAGCAACTCTGAAAGAGAAAAAATAAATTAAATGTCTGATTTTTTATTCAATCAGTTATGAAGACAAACCTTGAGGCGAGTGTCTCCATTGGCATTGTAACGACAGGTGTTCCTGTCCATAAAACGTCCATGCTTGTCGTATGTCCATTGCATAGCGGTGTGTCTAAGCAAACATCGGCTAGCTGTCCTCGTCGTACATGCTCTTCCTTAGCAGCGACATTCGAGAAGATTATTCTGCCTGGTGCGAGGCCTTAACGACAACAAATGGGACAGTCATTTGTTAGATAATAAAAAAGAAGGCTTCATCGTATTAACTCACCAAGATTCTGCACAGTTTGTTGAATGTTAGTCTCTCCGACTGCTGGGAAGCGAAGAAGCCACAAAACAGCGTTCGGTACGGCCTTCAAAATGTTCACCCATGATTGAAGAGTCATGGGATCGATTTTGTACAGTTGGTTAAAGTTGCAGTAGACGATTGCGTCATCAGGCAATCCGTATTGTCCTCTCGTGGTCACAACAATTGTCCTTGGAACTTCTTCGCCTGTTGCCGTCTTATTGTTGGCATTAGCCTGTAATCCATTCTGAACCACAATGCCATTCAAAGATGTTTGAAGCAGACCAGATTGAACCATGTTATCGATAAGAGTTGTCGTTGGGAGTTCAGCAACTTTCATTTGGATCTCAACAGGGTTCGATGCACGACTGACGATTTCACGAACAGTTGTGACTGTAATAAAAGTAAAATTAATAAAACATTCAAAGCCATCGAATAGTAAAATTACTTTTGACTTCGTTGCGTTCCACCAACGGCGAAAGATCCGTTGCATTAATAACAGCAACGTTGTCTGCCATGCCAGCTCCAATTTTGTCGCTGACAATCAAACGTTCCTTCAAATGTGGGAACATCTGTCTGTGATCTCCAATAAAGTATGTTTGTGGCATATACGCAAGTTTCTCGCTGTACTGATTCGCAAGTTCCAATGGCGATGTCACAACATCTGTCACAATATAATCCATGAAAGATGCGCCACTCGTTCCTGGATATCCTAACCACATAACTTGAATGGGAGCTGGTCGAAGAGCGAAAATTTCGTTGCGAGCTCCTTTGGTATATCCGTTCATATTAACTAAGATGTGAATACCGTCTTGATGAATGCGATCTGCAGCTTTTCCGTTACATGGAAGCTGCGATAAGTCAACGAAATGTTCAGTTTCTTTTGCAATCTTTGATCTGAAAGTTGTTCCATCGTCAATGCTCAACGCATAGCAAAAGATTTCAACATTTTTCAATTCATGTAGTCCAGGAATTGATTGCATCAAATGTGATGTTGGATGGTTTCCGAAATCGCTGCTTACGTAGCCAATTCTTAAGCGACTTTCAAGAGATCGAGAGAACTTGAATGGAGGCTTGTGCAAAACATGAATCTTCTCTAAGCAGAGGTTAGCATGACGAGCCGCAATTGCTTTGCGGTATCCGTGCGTCAAAGGATATAACATGGAATGATGTGGATGAACCGATGGTAGACGGTTCTTCTCAAGCTGTTCAGCAACGATGTTAACAAGCTTCTTCATACGAGGCTCATAGTCAGTCCAGTCACAAACGATTTGCAAGCAATGAGCTAAGTTGCAGTAAGCATCTGGAAAGTCGGGCTTAAGTTTGAGCGCTGTGCGATAAGATGAAATCGCTTCAGGAATGTTTCCTGAATCTTTGTGAATGCTTGCAAGATTACTGTGAGCATCGGCAAATGCTGGATTGATTTGAATTGCTCGTGAATAGCAATGCATTGCTCCATTCACGTCTTGCATCTCCTTCAGAGTGTTGCCCATGTTGCTGTAAGCGTCAGCGAACGTCGGCTGAATTCTTATCGCTTCTTTGTAATGCATGAGAGCCTCAGTAAGTTTGCCTTGTTGCTGAAGAACAGATGCCAAGTTGCTGTGTGCTGCTGCAAATTCAGGGAAAACTTCAAGAGCTTTCAAATACAAACGAGTTGCATCTTCGATATATCCTTGTTCACGTTTGATGTTGGCCAAATTGTTAAGGGAATCAGCGTGATTCGGACACAATCGCAATGCTGTATTGTAGCAATCTTCGGCATCTTGTACTTGCCCTTTCTCCTTGTAAGCGTTCGCCAGATTGCAATAAGCATCTGGGAAGTTTGGCTGAAGATCGATAGCACGACGATATGTGTCGATTGCCAGGTCGATAAGACCTTGTTCGTAGTATACGCACGCGAGATTTCCGTGAACGACAGCATTGTTGGGAGATAAATTCAAAGCTCTCAAGTAAGCAGCGACGGCTCTGAAAATTTTAGAGAAAATAAGATTAATTATGGAATCAATTAGATTTCGGGGATGGAAAGATTCGTTTTAATTTAGAAACGTGAAGGTAATTGAGTTTTATTTTCGCTAAGAGCACAGCTTCTGCCGCCTAGGGAAAACAAAAATGCTCAACTGCTAAATATTCATTCAGCGGCGAAAGCAAAAGTTGGAATTTGATTTATTTCACCGTTTGTTCCAATTTGGTTCATAAATTATTAGCGTGGGTGTGAACATCAATTTGAGTGAAATTCCCATGTTAATACTGAGTTTGGTTTCGCGTCAACAAACTTCCCTTAACTCGAACACTGTATGTTGAATAAATCTGACAAAGCGAATTAATTGTAGTTAAACGAATGAACAATTTCATTTCAATTATTGTGCTTCAACGGCTTCAGAAACTTTTAATTGGGGATGGCATTTAATTTTCGCTAAATGGAATCGTGTTCTGGTGAACAAAGTTCTGAACGACAAGAGTCAATTTTGCAAATTGATTTAACAAGGAAACTTTGAAACTTTAGTCTCAGACTAGATTGCCGCCTAGGCAACAGCATAATTCAATAAATTTATGAGAACAATGATTTTAAAAGCTTTTCAACATTCAAGAGTTTCCAATGAAAATTTTTCAGGGTCTTTGCCAGCTAAGAGTCAGCCAAAGCCTTTCGCAGACTGCAGACGTCTCTACACTCACAAATCAATATGCAATCAATTTCAGATTCTATAGTTATTTTTCGCTCGACATGACAAGTCAGAGCAATGAACAAGCTGTGAATGATGACTTCGATTAATTTAATCAAAAGATGCCAAAGAAATCGTTTTTCATCAAAATCTCGCAATAGAAACAATTTGAAGTTTGAGTAATCGATTCAGCTTTCAATTAAAGCTCAGATTACGTTGAGGAAAATTTATTTATCAATTCAAATTAACAGAAAAGCAATTTCAGCTTAAATACAAAGAAATCTCTTGAATCGTAATACCGAAGCTTCGTTCCCTCCCACGCAACACTTGATCGGCAATAAACGTTGAGCTGAGAGTGATTCACGAGAATTTCAATTGAATACTGGGAAAATTCAATTTGCTCGTAAGTTTTACGCGCCAAAGCGCAAATGTAAACAAAATTCCTCGTCGATCGATTGCAAACCGAATTAAAATTTAATGTGATGTTCATTGTTTCATCATCGGATCAGACTTCTAGCGCCAGAAGTACCATTAAGCGAGTATCGAATGCACGTAAATCGACTAGCGATACCTAAATATTTTCAATCGAAGGCAGGATCGAGTTATATTTTGTTTATTCCGTGCATGATTCTCTCGGCTAAACTCCTCGACTAAACCGAGAACAAGATTTTATGGAACAATTATGGAGATGTAAACATATTTTCCCTTCGCATCTTGCAATCAGAATCGAAACAAACGTGTTGTCAGTGATTTCATTCGGAAGTTTGTATTTAGATGAGAGAAGCATGAAACGAAAATTAAATGTCTAATGGATCGTTTAAGAGGATTACCATGAAATGTAAACAATCGTTCACAAATGACGAAGAAGAGTAGAAAATCTTTTTCAATGTCTCGGATCGCGTCAGAATTGATGGGGGGACTTTAACAAATTGAGAAACTCCTGCTTCGAGCGAGAAAATGTGTTCGACATCAATTTAGCGCCGAAGACATCTGGTTGGAGCATCAACTGAGCATAAATAACCGCCATTCGTGTCAAGTCTAATTGGGAGTTAAGCAACGCGTTGGAAAATTGCGACACATCAATCTCGTCGCCGCTCACAAAGCAAAACGGAGCATTTTTGTGCGTGGGCTGTAAGCGAAGAATTTCTCTCGCATCGCACTCTTTCATGTGTAAATTTAATCACAATCGATCGTGTGTGAGGTTTTTCAGTGTTCCCATAAATCAGAGCAACCCAAAGCTTCCGAAAAAACACGAGAATTCCCATCTCGATCGAATCTTTATGAAAAAACATAAATCACGCAAGCGAGAAATATCGATACAGCTCCAAGCCGAGTAACAGTGGAAAAAGAAAAGATTCGTCGCGAAGCGAAACCATAAAGATCAGAGAAAATTTATCGTCAAACAGACTAGCTCGTTGAATGAACATTTATTCCACTGAATATAGAGTCGTCACGAATTCCATCAAAAGAAACGAGTAAAGCTTATAATTTAGTGACCAAGCACGTTTAAGTCTTCAAATCCAATTCTTCATCAGGAGCTTCAGAATCTCCTTAACAAATTTTCTACTTCGCAAGGAAAGCTCCTTTACAGCCTTAAACGATTCCAAATAAGCTTAAGATGGAATCTTTTTAATAAAGCAATCGGTGTTGCATGAAAAACAGTCGAAGCTCGTCACCCCTCGCGACGCTTCGCAGTTAAGAAGAAAAGGTTCAAAGCGAGAGCACAAAAATCTTTTTAAGCTCCATATAATCGCTTTCCACTTGGCAAACAATTTCTAGACGACTGGATATAGGAAGCTTATGGAATAGTAAATTTATCTTTAACGTGAAGAAGCTTCTCGTGATAACACGAAAAGGGTGAAACGATTACAATGAGAGAAGCGACAGGAGCAAAACTCTTGAAAACGTTTTGATTGAAGACGAAGCTTTTCTTGTTTGCCACATTTTATCCCGTTTTTTTTAGATTCCCTCTCGATGCACGCATGTGCGTAAGAAAAGATTCAGTTCTTGAGAATCGTCTCTATTTAGATTTCCAATTCATATTTTACATCTCGTTCGTGGAAAACAAGACAATTTTTATGTTGCGAAGAACAAAACTTCTCGCTAACTTTCTTTGTTCGTGCTTCCCTATTGCGTAACTCCTAGTAACGTCGAGCGAGCAAAAGGAATCAATCCGACATACAATTGCTTTAGGCATTTAATTATAAGTCGTGCCTGCTTTTTCGCTTGCCTAGCCTTCGTTTCTCATTTCACGGAAGCACATTCGCTTCACTCAGGAGTGTTGAAGCACGAGTCCATAATAAAAAGCTCTAAAAAGCAATTGCTTAGCTGCGAATTAGCATTGAAACATTTTCTTTAAATTAAAGACTTCAATTCAAAATTCTCCAATGAACAATAAAATTGAAAGCACAAATATAGGCCAAGGTCGCAACAGGAATATCAAAATGGGTCAGAGAGATAGAAAAAGGAACAGCGCGTGAACGAAAATTTTCAGCAGAGCTCTGTATATCGACGGGATAAAGTCAATGCGACAATCATTGAACTTGAATTTTCGAGCGGAAAGACTGCGCAAAGTCTGTGAATATTTTATAAAAAGGATTTCCGTTAGCAAATTTTCGTCTAACTCAAAATTACGTCGAGCTCGACGAGAGTTTTGAGACGAGAAATCATTTATTTGCTCACGTAGCTTTCAACAATCCCCAAAGATGTGACAGTCCATGAAGCTGTCAATGCAATGTTGATCCCAGAGAATATTAATTATTTTCATTTCCGTCTCATTGAGTATCTTGAAAGCATTTAGGGTGAAAAGGGTTTACAGTAGCGAATGCGGCGGAAAAGAGACGACTCAAAATCAGCGCTTTTGAAATCTTTTCAAGCATTATTTTAAGAATAAAAAGCTTTCAACCGAAAAGAGCACGCTTTGTTCTCGTCTTGTTAAAAAAAATGATGAATAGTTTGCATCCAACTCGACTTAAGCCTTGAATGCACACTCGACGGTGAACTTTTTTTTCTCTTATGAACAACCACAAAACAACAATCTACCTCTTTATCTGTAGTTTTATCCAATTTAAGCATCCGTTAGACGATTGTTCCCGTTTCGAGGATGATGATGATGGAGAAGGATATAATGGAGCTATTCGAACGATTGTGTAAATGACGATGCACTGATAGTCCATAATGGTTGACTATTAATGCGCGTTATCACTTCTTATAAAAAGATTTTTTTTTTGTATAAAAACGAGTTTTATGTGGAAAAAGTTTCCTCTCAGTGCTGAAGTATAATGAAGTGCCGACTTTATTAGACTTTATGACTGTTTATGAATCATCCTCGCGTGCTATTTTCTTCACAAGTCACTGGTGGTAAGCTCAACGACGTTGCCACATGTTGGTAAGATTTAAATCTACATGAAACACACGAACGTGCTATGAACAGTGTTCTACGACAATCGCTCCACTTTAATAGCAACAGCTCCGAACGTCATGTCAACACCGTAGCATGCGAGCACATTTAGCGAATTGTTTCTTGAGCTTTCAAATTCGTTTCCGGTCATCAATTATTGTATAGCACACAAGGTCTCGTCAAAACGAAATTTCATCCTTTTCACATTCTTGGCGACACTTCAAAAAAGAACACAATGGAGAACACAACACTTCAAACGTTCCGAATCGAGGTATATCGAATTACATCAAGAATTGATGGCTAAAGTTAATTATTCACTGTCATTGATACTACATCCGTTCGCGAACAAGCCTGTCATGTTTTACTTGTCTCTTCAAACAACGAGTCTAGATGGACAAAAGGAAAGGCTTACAGACATTGTTGATTCAAATAATTTATTACGAATGAAGCTGTCAATTCTCTACCACTTCAAATAAACTCTAATCGACAGCCTCGTAAATTGAGTCGCTGATTACACTCATCAACTGCAGTCACACGAGCTTAGAATATTATTAATAGCATAGCGGAGCGAAGTTTGGTTTTGAATAATTTAAAATTGAACTTTTCTCTCTTCCACAACGCGACGACGTCGAAAATTAAAAGCGCAATTAATAATTATGAAAGTTTTCATCGCCTCTACTCTCATTCATAGTCTTTTTTGCATCTGCTGCAATTCACATCACGAGATCTTAATTTGATTTTCATCGAGAATGCAGCTGTGGTTTAAGTATTCTGTCTTCTCACCCGAGAAGAGATTGCGGAAAGAGTTTTATTAGATTTTGGTTAAGGTTCTTGATTATTAATTCACTTTAGAATAAATTATGATCACGAGATTGTTTTTGAAGCTCACGACGCGAGAAGACGTTTAATCTGTGCGTCTGACTCGTTCGCTTTTCGTTCATCGACTGTCCGATTTCGTTTTCTTTCCTTCACGAAACATGTTTTTCTTGGCAAATTTCTTAGAGGGAAATTTTCTTCTCCTCTACATAGATTTTTTTTACTGAAGGCAAGCGAGATGATGAAGCAAACGGCAACAGATTCATATGTCAACTAGCGGTATGCCCGTATATTATTTGATTTCCATCTTTCAAAGTAAACGAATTTAGGAAAAACTCTTCCGCATGCTGCAGCGAACAAATTTTCGCGTGTTTCAACATGAGATGAAACAAAGCCGTAGGCGTTAAAAAATGATTGACGATGATATATCTTGAGTTCGCAACGTCAGTTCAACGTTTTTCAGCTGATCTTGAGTGTTTTTGAGAAGAAAAAGAAAATAAACTTCGTTTTCTCGTTTTCACGCGATTTCACTCGGAATTTCCACAAGCGTAAGCGAATTTTTTTTTCACGGTGCTTTCTTCTCATAAATCCATCTCGACTCGAAGGTAATTACGTTCATTACTCAATCGAGGATCTTAACAATTTTGCGGCCTACGTGGGTCGACAAACCGCGGAAGATATTTAATTTCGATTGGTCTTTTTGGCGAACATAAAAAAAGAAAGAAAAAGTTTCACCGTCTTTCTCCGCCACCAATTTCTGGTTTAATCTGAGATGAACCGAAAAGTCTCGATTCTTGTAGCTACAAAAAAACCTTTCGACATGAAAAACGTTTTCATGTTGATATTCCTTGTTGCCACTCGGCTGAGTTCATAATCATAATTAGATCATAAAAGAGGCAGGAAATCGGGTGAGGGTAAGTGGCATGAGACTGGCGTCGCCGAACCTTTTCACTCTTAATACCTTTTCATATGAAAGGCTACTTTGTTCAAACACTTGTGAACAACGCTGACGTAATAGAAACTTAGGAGCCTTATTAAGATATTTTCTAGGGATTGTCACATCGTAAGACTTAAAAATTTCCCCTAATTGGAGTAGCCAAAGCATGCAAATAGAAATTGAGCACGATTAGATTGTGATCGGTCCAAGGGTTTTCAAATAAAACTTTTTAATCGCAGATGCTTTCAATCTGAAGGAGAATTAAAATCAATTCATGAATTAATTACAAGACTTTTTATGAGATGGGAGTCTCTGATCGAATTTATCTGTTGCCGTCAAAAGAGCATTAAAGATTCAATGTTGTCCGCTGTATTAATAAATTCGCGAATGTCTTTATTATTATTATCGCTTGATCCATTAACGCGCGACGTTAGCGAAACGTAAACTCTCGAACAAAAATAGATTTTCCAGCAGAATTTCTCCTCGCTCAACTTTATTTCCTCTGACAAGCAAAGTTTTCTCTCAACAAAATTTATCATTCCCAGCTCGTGTCTGTCCTCAAACAAAAAAACTTCGTAAACAAACAACGAGAATGAAAAATGCTACATTTGGGGTTTTCTTTCAGTAGATATTCATTATACTTGCGGAAGGATTGGTTTTTCTCATAGCTTCTCGTTTTCAAAATTAATTTCTTGCTTCAACTCACACAAATCTTTCTAAGATTAATCATCGGGAGAAGAAGAAGTTGAGAAACTTAAACACCGAGCACTTCCCTCCGGCAGCTGTTGCCGGCTTTCCTGACCTCACCCATCCTAATCAGATTCTTTTGACTCTGCTATTAAGGCTAATATGTTTATTACTTGAAAGTCAGGCGGCAACCGTTGTTGAGTTTACTTTGTGTCGGTTTCCATCGCTTTATGTACGATGTCAACAACAGACAATCCTGTCTTATGCAAATATTTATCACTCGGGACAAGTAATTCCACTTTTTTGTCGCTTGCCACACTGATTTGCATAAATTTCTTTACCATTCAGTGACAGACAGAAGCACAGTTGGTTTGCTAAGATGAAGAACTTAACAGCAACAAAATTTATGTTGGAATTAATTTCGAGAAAATTAGATAGCTCGAGAGGCGGCAGAGCTTGAAAGAGTGAAATTACTGCGCGAGCTTTTATTTATTGCCTGCACACTTTTCCGCCAAGAAAATGTATTAAGCGTTAGAACTTTTTTATTCGACAAAATACCCTGTCTAACAGTTTGCAACTGTGGGGCGAACCTTTCTTCAAACAAACAATTCGCAAGGGAGGAAAAATGTAGCCACGTGTAGCAATTGAAAAACGAAATCTCAATATTTGCTCGATCATCGTCTACGCTTTTGAAATAAGCTAAGCTATCTGTGAATTTTTGGATTTACGAAACGTACGAGTAAATTTCAATCTGATTCGATTTAAATAACTGAGATTTCTCTTAACACGACAAAATCGGCAATCTACCAAGTCAACATCAGCCGACAGAAAAAGAAGAGCAGAATAATGCGCCCGCAATAAAATTCATTTCATTACACAATATCGCCTTCGTTCTCACACCGGAGACAGTCCCTATTATCTCGAGCGAGGATGAAAGGAAGCTCCATGGCATTTATTTATAGCTCACGCAATGTCAGACTTTTTTTTATCTATTTCGCCTTTCTATCTAAACATTTTTCCAATTTTCCGCAAATCCATGATATTCAGATTATTTTTTATTGAGACTCCAGTCGTATCAAGCGCGACCCAACCAACTGTCGCAATCACTTTGTTGGCACAAGATACATTGTATTGAGCCCGGATTTACTCAACGAAGTTGAGTCAATAGTTGTTATCGCTCGTCAACATAGTTGAACAATGTGAATTAAACACGAGCAGCGTCAAATAACAGCTTTGATGAAAAACAAAAGAGTTAATTTAACAATCACAACTAACATTCACTTCACTTCGAATATTCTTATTTTTTTCTTGCGTTGATGAGCGTGTAGATAAAAATGAAGCAAGGAGGAGCAGAAAGAAAATCGATGATTCCCAAACGAGTAAGATGAGTCTCTGACTCAGAGTTGTCTATTAATGTTCATTTTGGGATTTAAGGAATAATTAGATAAGCACACAGAGGCGTCGACTGCGAGTCTGTATCCGCTCGATTTGTTTTTCAGCTACAAAACAAGAAAAAATATTCTTGAAGGAAGAAAAACTCCTTTTGAGAGACGGATAGAAACGAGAAAAACCGAAAATGCGTTTGAAAAGCTCGATCTAAAAGTTGCTACTGATAATAGTGAACAACGAGAAAATTGTTGAGGAAATCCCGTTACACTAATACAAAGTTGAAGCCTTCGGGAATTTTCGTGTTTTCCGTTGCCATAACGACGAGCAAAACTGTGAGAGTTTTGAGAGAATTTCCCGAAAGCTCGGAGAAAACTTTTTCTTGCTGGCACATAAAGATGCGATAAAAGGTAGGAACGACTTTGCACACACAACTTTTCCATTAGTTGCACCAAGTTAATTAGTCTCTGCAATTATTATCATTAAATGACTTGCAAGCGTAGTCCGACACTTCAACCCTATTCCGACAGAGTGTTAATCTCCATGGACATTATTCTCATGACGATGTTTGTTCCATCAACGTGACACCTCTAAGGGACTAGCACGCTCCGACTATCATTCATAAGAACTTTCTGAGTTGAGAGTTAAAATCTTAAATTGTTTACATAAAAAGCCCTCGTGAAGATAAATGATTTTGTTTCTATTCTTTGCTTTGCGCCGTGAATTTGAATATCTTGCTTCATCGTTCGTGGTTACCCAATTTTACGATTAACGCCTGGATTTCGTGGTTACTAAATAAACTTCTACGAAAAAAGCCTTTGTTGTGAAACAAATTGTTTCCCTACTTCATGTCGAGTTTTTGGAAAAACAATTTTCATCAAATTCCGCCATAAATCAAGCCCCTAAAGAGCCGATTAATTAATATTAATGGAATTGAGAAAATATAATTACCAAAAAATGTTTTTGGCGTATAACAAGCGAGTGCTTCTGGCGAGTGGGTGTGTCAAATTAAATTTTCTTTGTAATAACTTACCGATCAAAAATTCTGGCCTCTTTCAGGACATTTCCCAGGTTAATGTAGGCGTCTAAGAAGTTCGGGTCCAGGGCGACTGCCTTTTCGAAGTGATGAATTGCCAGCCAGATCTCTCCTTGAGCGTTGAATACACAACCAAGATTGCTCCATGCAACCGCAAAGTCCGGACGAGTTTCAATAGCTTTCAAGTAGCAGGCCTAAAGCACGATTACGATATAAGAATAACAAATTGATAACATCAGAATGTTTCGGATGATATTTTTGTTCACGTGTGAAGTGTGAGTTGAGGGGAAGTGAAATTGAGATATCGAAATATGTGCGACAACAACTGAGGAGTTGACAATATAAGAAGATTGAAAAACAACGACGGAAGCAATTGCGAAGAAAAAGTAAACATATTCGATTGATAGCAATAAGAAGATCTCAATTTGAATTCAGTTGCCACACAAATTTCGGTTCGAAAGATGCAGCAAAGACTAAGGAACTTAGACTAGAGAACACAGCAAGTTAAAGCCTTAAGCAGATTTGCCAAGTACAGAGCGTTCTCCAATCTAAGCCCTTGAGGGATAAAGTTTTGCAGTTCATAAATTACGTTGAGCGCTAATGAAATCCCAAAGATTTGGACAGAATGCTTGCAACTTCCGCAGGGAGCAATTTGATGAAACGTAATTTATGAACCAATATAAGTTAAAGTTTAATTAAAACGCTTCAAATGAATTTTCGCGACGAAAAGATTCGACGATGAGGACAATCTTCTTTTCTTTTGATGATCTGATGAATTTCGCAATAATGTAAATTTTTTATGTACAATTTCTCAACATTACTTTGATGGCATTGTCAGCTCTGCGGAAGGAGCTTTTCTTGATGTTCAAACATTAAGCGAAAGTTTTACGATCGAAAGCACGACTGGAACATAACCGATAATGATGCTCGAGCTCTGCGTAACTGACAGAACCATCAATTCAAATTTGTAAAAAAAAAAGCATAAATGAAATCTCCTGACGTTACGCAAATGTCTTCCGCTTCTGGTGCAATTGAAACGGTTTTAGTCTACGCAATTTATTTCCTTGAGGGTCAAAGAGAAGCTCTGATGTTGATGTTACATTTATTTATTCACAGCAGAAAGAGAGTAAAAAGGTTCAACGCTACGCATGAAATAATATCAAAAGTCAGCAGAAGAGTTTGGACAGCTTTAGCATTAAAGCTTTTGTGGGATTATGGTAAGTAGAATTTTGAAAATTGGGTTCATAAGACATTCGATATCAAAAAATCGAGAAGGTATTTGAGTTACGCCCTACGCATTTTATTCCATTTCCCATGATCGGAATAGAATTCTTGTCTGAACTTATTTCCGATTAGGTTAGCAAAAAAAAAAAGAAAACGAAAAACTTATTGTGTTATGATCATTCTTACGCTTGGCCAAGGAAATTGAATCATCAGACAAAAATTCGATACGATGATGGGAAAATAAGGAATGTGGAAACACAAACCCAATCTGAGGCACAACGGTAGCAGTTACCGTCTCAGATTGAACCTTAAAAATGATTTTCATTCTACTAAAGAAAAATGAGATCTGCGGAGAGCCGTCACACACACAAAGATCCTGTGCGCGCTAGTCTGGTCTCGCAAAGCCACTCATCGCAATCTAAAAATCTTAATCCTAAGAAATAGAATCTTTTTTCGTCGTATTTGGTCATCATATATAGAATGGGAACGAAAAAAAAGAAGAGTCGATGAGAGGGGAAACTTTGGGTTGGGTAGGGAGGTTTTGTTTTAGAGGATTCTTGACCAAATACCGCTACTTTACCTGTCCCTTCAGTCACGACCACCGCCATCATCATCCAGTGCTTTAACTTATCTATTTTTCAAGAGGGGCTGCGTGTGTCTCGCATCGGGGCTTTCTCTCTTTAATTCTTTCTTGAATCAACCAAAACTCTTCATTGATTTCAAGTTTCTTTTCTTATCCCGATTTTCTGTGCATACCCATCATCAATTCAATTTAGATCAATTCTTCATTTTCATATAAATCACTGGAAATTGAGTTAAAGAATTTTGGTTTATCAGTCTTATTGATGTTTCATCTAACTTTAGTCTCGCCGTCATTAATGATCTAAATGTCTTGAGAGAATTTGATTTTGACTTTTGATTAGCAACATTCTGGACCCATTCAAACCGAAGCTGGGGAGAGTGAAGGTTCAAGTAATCAAGTTCGCACGACAGAGTGGATTGATTTCGAAACCGTCTTTAATACAATTCATTCAATAATTAAAATAAAACGAGAGCCGTCCTCAGCTTCATTCGGATGGCCATCGAGCTGAAACAATAGCAGCAAAGCATCGCAGGGTAGCGCTTGAGTTGGGTATGGGTAGAGACAGCAGCAAGGGAGCATGGGCCTTCGCAAACGCAAAAATCTAAATTCAAGATGATTGTTCTACGCAATTTACGCATTTCTAGACATGAGATGAAAACACACAAAGCATTACGCATGAGTTCAGAAAAGAAAGCGACGGTTTGGAGCAAGGACATTTTATGGACGCAGAGACGGTTGCGAAATCACGAATCCATATTTTTATTTAGGGATTTCGAAAGGACTTATACCAACACAATCACTCTTTAATAATTGAATATGATTCACTTGACAACCAATTATGACGTTTCTCATGCAACAACTTACCTTTGCTTCATCCAATCGTCCCAATGCTTTTAGCAGATTTCCCAAGTCACTTCGTACGCAATATAAATCCTTAAAAGGAACAATACATGAGATAAGTTTAAATAAAATGGGAATGATACTCACGAGTGAGACTGGCATGAAACTTACAGGATTATATTGAAGAGCTGTGACATAAGCTTGAACAGCTTGTTCCATATCGCGAGCGGCCACCAAAGCTGCTGCTAAGTTGATGTAACCGTCAATGAAGTCTGGCTTTAGACGAACCGCGTGTCGATAGTTCTCCAAAGCTTCTTGAAGTTGACCGCGCTCTTTGTAAACATTTCCCAAGTTGCTGCGTAAATAGTAAACAATGTGAATCATCGATGCGAATGGAAAATAACTGATTTTTGTTTATGTATCTTTCACTATCATATTATGTACCTGTAAGCTTCAGCAAGCAAGGGATTCTGCTTAATTGCCATTGTCGAGAAATGTGCTGATTTGTCGAGACGACGGCATTGAAAATGAATTGACGACAGGAGCAGAAGAACTCCAGTGTTGTTGCTTTCTTGCCGAAGCAATTGCATGCAATGTCGTTCGGCATTTTCGTAATCGGCCGTTTGATATTCTTTGTGGGCAAGCTCAAGCAAACCTAAAAGATGGGAATTTTCCACTGAGCGTTGAAAATGAAAAAATCGATAAGGTAAAACGTCACGGAAGCAAATCACAAATGCATTTTCTTCTTCTTCTATTTCACACTCATAATCCTTGACCTTTAAAATCAAGCTCCGGTTCCATCAGAACACTCCTTCTTTCGACTTTAATTATTTTTATTATTTGATACATATCTTCACTTCCAAGTAACACGTTCGCGTTGAGGAAAGAAAATGCACTCTCTTCTAAATATTTCGCATTTAGTTTTCTCATCCATATTTTTCTTTTCACTATAGCACCAACACAATCAAATACTAACCCATTGAGGAAATCTGCTCGCCAATTTTCACGGGATTCTGCAGCGGAATTTGAGCCTGCATCGTGATCCTTATGTTTTTCTTTAAGACTATTTAGTCTTGTCCACTTTTCCAATATATTTTAAAGCGCGAATTTTGTCGTTTTCTTCCGCAATTTTTAATTTCGTTTATTTTCACGACACGAGCAAATTTTTGGATTATTGAAAACGTTCATCATCTTCACAAATCCCAAGTCGTTCAATCTTCAAAAATCCCAAATCAAGTTGGGTGTGTTTTTAAAAAGTTTCTGTCTTTTAATTAAATTTTCTGTTTTAATAAAGATTTCTGACCCTCAAAAATGGAATTTTCCAAAGTTGTAGCAACGATCATCATTTTGGTGTCGTTGTTTGAGGCTTGTAAGTGATAGAAATGAAATTGAGCAAAGGAAATTGGTTTGTTTACACCAAAATGTTTATTGTGCTTCTTTCAGCATCTGCACTCGAGTGCTACGTCTGTTCAAATCAATCCGACAACACACAGAAGTGCCTTAACACGATCAAGACATGTGAGCCTGATGAAGATGTTTGCAAGACCGAAATTCGATGGGGTAAATATTTTAGCAATTCAGGGCGGGACCAATTAGAAACTTAATGCATTAATTATTTTAGGTTCAACTCCGTACTGGGATTTCGGTGCACCGAAGCAGTTTTATGTCTCGAAAAGTTGCGCAACAAAGAAGAAGTGTCAAGCAATTCGCTCAAAGTATATGCCGTACTGCACTCATATCTGGTACGAGGATTGGTCTTGTTCCGAATGTTGTCTCGGAGATCGATGCAATTATTATGTTATCGTGAGTCATCATACTACACACTTCATAGTCTCTTCGTTATTTAATTTATTCTTCAATTTTAGAGCGGTGGATCATCGCTTATCGCATCGTTTGCTGCCTTAGTGTCAGCCTACATTCTCAGTAGGCTGATTTAGTTGTCGTACAAATCATCACTGATGCCTTAAGAAAAAAGTCTTTAATCAAAGAATCTCAAGATCGAAAACATTCCCTTCTACAAAAGGAAATTCAGTAACCGTCCATTAGATTTAGTATTTTCTGGTAACTTTTTTGCAAAACAAAATAAAATCGAAGATCACGAACTTCTACGATGACTCAATGCATGACTTCTATTATTCACTTCGGGAATCGCTTGGAATTACTTGTCGTGATTTTAAAGACATTAGCGATAGTCGAAGTAATTTTTTTAGTTTAAAAAGTGAAGTGAAGGTATCAAGTTGTGTAAAGTAAACTAAAGGAAAATGAAAACTTTCGAAGTCGTCATTACCATTTTAACAATCGTCTGGATCAAGAAATCTTCAGCACTCGTTTGCACGGGCTGTGACATGAAGAACAACACCATAACGAATTGTGATTTCAAGTATCCTTGTCCAATGGATGCAGCAACTGCTTGTGAAACAATCATTTCAAAGGTTGAAGGAATCTACAGTATCACCACTTCGTGCGCCACAGCTGAAAAGTGTGGCAATAAAGCTGTCGCTTATGGCTTTGACAAATGCAATCATCAATTGTAGGGTATCGTCAAAAGTTTGCGACAGAATCGTTTAAAAATATTTTCTTCACAGGGCGAACACCGAATGCTATCAATGCTGTGAGTCGGATCAATGCAATCAAGTCGCAGATGCACTTGCAGTAGTTCCTGCTGGAGTATTTCATCAACAACAGCAACCAGCCAATAATACTGCTCCTGTAACGAAACCAGTTCAAGCAGTGCCTGTTCCAGTGGTGCCAATTCCAGGAGTCCCCGTTCCAGTGATTCCAGCAGCCCCAATTCAAGTTGCACAAGTGCCGAACTTAGCCGCAAACGTTGATAATGTCAGTAAAGTTAACCAACTGATTGATGCTGATGAAATGAAGTACGAAAACGGTAGCAAGATTGGAGGAGACAAAGTAAATATCGGAAACGATACTAACATTCCTCAAGTCAGCGAAATCACTTCAACCGTGAATGCAACAAATATTTCGCCAGTCTTAGGAAACGCTACAAACGTTTCACCAGGAAATGAAACGATCGAATCGCCAACGGCAACGAATATGACGGTACTAACTATTGCATCAGAAAATGTTACAACGCTTAACGAGACAGCAGAAGAAGATCCCCAATATTTGGATTTCCCTATGGAGACTTCATTGAACGAAACTTTGACTGGAAGAAAAGATGGGGACGTGGAAAAGCCTGGTAACTCTACGGAAGATACTGCTGAACAGGAAGAGGCGCTTGACAGAGAAAATTCTATGACATTGACCGCTAATTCATCGGCTGAAGTAGTGCATCTTAAATATGCTACCTTGGTTGTTAGTCTTTGCGTTCTAGCTTCTAACTTGTAAAACGTTTATTCACTGATGTTTTAATCAAATAAAATAAAATCTTATCAAGATAAAGCTTTTGAATTTATAATTGGACGAGGTCTTTGATTGAAAACTAACTTAGAACGGATAACAGCCTTGACGTGATACTCCACTTGTGATTTCGTGCGATTCTCGATGTTAACTGTCGTGTCGAGTATTGAGATCGAAGCATTCGGCTGACTGTCAGGGATTGTTTCATTAAGATTCACCTTTTCCACTTTCTCCATCACAGCAAAGGGTTTCGGAAGTTTTTTTTCTACCCCGAAGAGAATATGATGTCCAATAATTAGAATCTAAAACAAAAATCTTCAGTTAGCGTAGAAGAATTATTTTAATTCCTTAACTTACTGGCATTCCGAATTTTGTGTAAACAACGTCCCCAACGAAGTTTCCTGAGCAGTCAGTGATCTCCTCGTCTCTGTTAGTCAAATCACCTTGTATTTCTAACATCATGAACTCTTCTAGTGCCCCAGGCTTTGGGTTTTTCACGACAATCGGCATTTTGTTTATTTTGTGTTTTTGGCGCGAGAGGGGAAGTCAGCTAGGCACAACAAATATCGAATTTAAAAACTAAAAATCTTAGAAACTCTAAATTAAAATGACAGAGAAAATTCAAGATTTACAACTTCCTTTAAGTGTTATTCAGCGTCTTATCAAGGATGCCCTTCCTCCAAACGCTATAGCAAAGAGTGAAGCTAAGCTTGGAATAAGTAAATCGAGTTCGGTCTTCATTCTGTTTCTTACAAGCGGTAAGTTGTTGATTTACGGAATAAAAATCTTTCTGATGATTTAATTTTGCAGCTGCTACCGAAATCACTTCATCAAAGAATCAAAAGACAATGACAGCTGATCATGTTCTCAATGCTCTAAAAGATATCGAGTTCGATCATCTTATACCGGAATTGGAAGCTCAACTTGCAAACTATCGTAAAATCATGAAAGAGAAGAAAGACCGCAAGTCTGTCAATGGCGCAGGAACAAACGAAAAGGCAGAAGAAGAAATCGATGATGAAGTTGAAACCATTGATGACTAAGTTAATTAATTTTATTTTCTTTCAATAAACATTTTTTGTATAAAGCCAATCTGCCTAAACTTTTGGGAGTTGATAAACGCCGTAAGTGTACACAAGTTTGTGTTCTCTAACTTTTCTTTGTAAAAAGCTTCTCAGCTCGTCTTGCGAAAACTCAAACCCAGGACCTTGCGAGGCAAACATCTTCAACATTTGATGGATTCGATCCAATGGCATTGAGTCGAGATTCGTTAACATTCCGACAATATAAGACCAGAAAACTTGAAGCTCTTCTTCTCGTTGATCACTTGCTGATGCCATGCAAGTCTCTTCTTCTTCCACAACGACATTCGTCTGAGCTTCCATAGTTTCGTCGGCAGACTGTTCTTCGTCAACAAGAACAAACGTATTATCCTTTGTTTCTCGAATCAATCCTTGAAGTTGCCAGAACCCGATACGACGACGAAGAACTGATTGAGGCATGTTCATCAAAGTACTTAGTTTCTCCAATTCCCATTCCTTTTGATCTTGAAAATGGATTATTATCGTTGCTTGGGCTGGTGTCACGAACATATCCAACTTCTTGTCATTGATTTCAATTTCAATGTTCACTTTTCCGTTGAGTGGAGTCCAATAGAGGGTTCGATTCCCCTTGTACTCTTCGTAAGCTTTCTTGTACTTCTCGAACAATTCATTGATAGCTTCAGGGAATTCCATAGTTTCTTTCTTGAATGTTGGCCAGAACTGAGAAGAGACTATCAAAGACGACACATTAGGATCTGTCGATGATGCTGAAATAAAAGCTGCGCTTTGAATGTGAGCATTGATTCTTTTCGAGTCGCTAATGTCCTTCAGCATTACTTCGCAACTGTGTAAAAGTGTTTCTCCAAAACGAAGTTTGAGTAATTCCAGGTTTCTGATTTCCTTCTCCGGAGTAAAGTCGAGTTGAGTGAGGAGCCGCTCAGCGAGAAGATTTCTGTATTCATTCACGAAAAGTTCTTTGCTTCCATAGATATCAACGATCATCGAGATGATATCTGACTTACGATTCTGCAATGAATGCTTCTCTGGATCAGCATCAATTGGATCAGGATTCCAGCTTTCCCAATTGTTCATTTCATCTTTGTTTCGCTGTGTCTCTTCAGCTTTTATGGCTTCACTTCGAGCGAGTTCGTCAGACAAATCTGAAGAATCGTCTTCGATTAAACTTGAAATGACACAACGAACCGTGTCTTGGCGACCTTTACGCAAATACTCTTTAACAGGTTCGGTAACAGTTTGAAGGAGAATTCCGCTGTTCTCGAGACTTCGCATCGTTTTGATCGTCGCAACGTATCCAGTAATTATATCAGAGGTGTCCACCCCAGGATGAAGCAAACGAGTCTCTAAGGAATGTTTTAGAGTCTCAACGAGATGAGCACGAAGATCAAGCTTCTCCATACACGTTTTAAGATCGTCGATGACTGGCTGTGAATCAGGATACTCAATGATGATATTGAAGAATTGATCGATGATGGTGTTTGCATATTTCTCAATCAAAAAGTAATTCAATTTCAGTTTGAAGTAGTTCATTGAATCACAAATCTTCATGTTGGTTTGATCGATTTTTGTTGAACCCCCGTTGTAAATTCTCGTTAGCCACTCAAGTACGATTGTCTCTAACCACAGCTCCAAGTCTTTCAAATGAGGTGAATCAAAGTTTCCTCGACATTTTTCATGGATGTGCTTTGAGATTTGGTCTTGAATAAGATTTGTGAGTGCAAATCCAGAAATTTTATCAAGTAGACTCATTCGAGTGAGATAAGTGTTGGTTAGTGTGAAGGAATTTGCGAGCTTTTGACATTGGCATTTGGATTTAGGCGAATCACAACCGGAACATTCAGGTCGTTCCTCAAGCTGCTCCATATTCTCGTCTTCTTCATCATCAGATTCTTTCGAGTTAATGAAAACTTTGAAGGCAGTGCTGTAGAATCCAAGAACGATGTCAGAGAAATGAGATGGGAGCTGAGATAACAAACAAGATCTGAACGTTTCATCGAATTTAAATGTAAACTTCTTGCATGATTTCTCCAGCAAATACTTGACGCGATCGAGAGTTTTCATAGTGATCCAGTAGCTGCGATAAAGTTCCGCAATGGCACTCGTAAACATTTGAAATTCGACTTTCTCTACAGCTGATGTGTTTGGATCCTCTTTGAACTGATTGAAACTTTTCCAGAATTCAGGAACAACATTGTACAAAAGATTCTTCTCAATCTCGATATAAACTACTTGCATTATTTCATCCAACAAGTTCAGTTGTGTCAACTCTGCAAGCAAAGCATTCAAAGTTTCTTGCATGTCTCCGTCAATTTCTTGAATATCCTCATCAGAGCACTAAAACGAGTAAAAGAAACTTTAGCTATCACGTTTGTGAGACGATTTGTTCGTTATTTACCTTGTTGACTATCGGGAAAACATTTATAATTCGATTCCAAACCACTTCCATATTTCGTTATTTTTTTGCGGCCGGTTGTAAACAAACTTAAAGTCTCGATAATTCGCTTGCCAGTTTAAAGAGACTTAAATAATCGAGACCAAAAAAATTGTGCAACTTTGAAAACCTCCTCTGCCACAAGTCACTTGTTCCGCAGCTCTTAAGAATGTAAGTTGTAATCTACAAAATCTCTGCATATCATTCCGATATCAAAAGTTCTTGCCTTTCGCAGTATTTTTAATTAATTACTAGTAACTAATCGATCAAAATAATGTCGTTTCAGTATCTTGAGACGGTTTTAAACAGCAAGAAAGTCTTCTCACTTCAATTCCACATTTTGATTTTTCTGCTTTGCTTCACGACAAAGTCAACTACAGATATGTCAAACACTGAGCGCAGTTTCTTGATGATCAAGCCTGATGGCGTCCAACGTGGACTCGTTGGAGACATCATCAAGCGTTTCGAAGCTAAGGGCTTCAAGCTTGTCGCCATGAAGTTTATGTGGGTATGTAACCTCAAACCGGAAAAATTTGCGACCGGCTATTGACCTTCAAATCTTTTGTTATCAGGCTTCAAAGGATTTGTTGGAGAAGCACTACGCTGACTTGAGCGCTCGTCCATTCTTCCCCGGACTCGTTACATACATGAACTCCGGTCCAGTCGTCCCAATGGTTTGGGAAGGTCTTAATGTCGTTAAGACCGGCCGTGTTATGTTGGGAGCTACCAACCCAGCTGACTCAGCTCCAGGAACCATTCGCGGAGATCTTTGCATTCAAGTTGGACGCAACATCATTCACGGATCTGATTCTGTTGAAAGCGCAAACAAGGAAATCGCTTTGTGGTTCAAGGTGAGACATTCTGAAGCTAATGAAAGGCAGTTGCTAAACTCATCTTTATAGGATTCTGAATTGGTCAGCTGGACCCCAGCAGATGTCAACTGGGTTTACGAGTAAATTAATTCGGGACCTTTGGCTTGCGTGACGATCGAACATCGATTTTCCATCAAGAGCATTTAAATTATACAACTTGAAATAAAGAAAAACATTTCCCTTAATCAGATTAGAGAATTACGTGTTGTTCAGCTCAATCTCTTTATTTACAGAAAGTCTAAGTAAACTCAAGTAATCTTTCGTGACTTGAAAGTGTATCTCGCTGTTTTCATTCGTCGTCGTCGTCTTGAATGAAATCAAACTCCTTGTAGCCGACCCTGAAAGCTCGAACTAAATCCTCCTCGATGCCTTTCGATAGTTGACAATTTCGCCAATCGATTTTGTCCTCTGCATTAAGTAATGTCTCTGCACAAAGGAAATCGCGACCAAAGTTGATTGGGAATCGATTCATTTGCCTTGTGATCAAGGTTTCATTTGTTGGAAGCTCAACAACAAAGTAAGGAGAACGCTCAGGAAGATCTTGTGCTGACATTAACTTCGGGATCGTCTCAAAAGTCAAACTGAATTCTTCTGCTTTCTCGTTGAAAGTTTCTTTGATATTCCATTCAACTTCTTTGTCAATTCCAATAGCGTTCACTTGCATGTGGGAAGTCTTGTAATTACGCTCGAAGAATACAGTGCAAAGGTTTTTACTTTCATAAAACTTCTTCAGTGCTCGTTTAAAGAGCTCCAGCTCTTGGAAATGTTCTTCACTAAGATTCGCTGACGACTGCACATGATTCACAGGAAGAATCAAAGCATGGAAATTATTGACTGGTCCCTTGGCAAGTGCAATATAAAAATTGTCACCAATCGAGATAATCAAATGCTTCTCGACATCACCAGAACTGAGACAGAACCAACATTTTTCTTGATCCATCATTGGTTTGAATTTCTTTCTTTGATTGTCGGCATTGTTGTTTCCTCGTCTTTTTCCGTTACCTTCATCGTTGCTCCAGAAGAATTGAACATTTTCATTGCCCTGAGCACTGATATCAGAAAAGTCCATCGTAAGGTAAGGACACTCAATTTCGTCTGTCGATGACTGCATCAAGTCTGTTAATCGCATCGTTGAGAGCGGAGAGACGTTCAACGCGTAAAGGAATTTGCTCTTTGTCGTATTGTTTTGTTTGGCTAATGCAATGAATCTCGAAACAGCTTCAATAGAGCGACTGTTCTGAGCGGGTAATCTAAATGGAGCTTTTTCAAAATGCTTGTTGTTCATTCCGCAGAAGTGATAACGTGGTTTAACACCCAAAGATAAAAACGAGATAAGTTTTGAAGTGTTTTCCTCGCCTTCCAATAAGCCTGATGGCCATTGCGTTGTAAGCAGAAAGTCAATTCCTCGATAATCATCCATGTTCGTAAAATTCTTCAAACACGAATTACGCAGCGCAGTTATATCTTTTTTGTCAAACTGGCAAGGCTCTTTCGCTGCATCTTTGGCTTCTGTTCCCGATAGATAAGCAACTGTGAATCCTGAAGCTAGCGTGAACACTCCACGACGTCCCAGATAGTTCAAATTCTCGCAGATTTCATTGTTTTCGTCAGTAATTCCAAATTCATCAAAGAGCTTCTGTTGTGCCGCGTTATTGGATCCCAGGAAATACGTGGGAATAGGAACTATAAAAAACAAGCTTAGTTGAATACTGAATATCTTAGATGTATTTTCATTACCTTTCTTAGATCCCTTCTTGTAATCTTCTAAAGTTCCCGCCGATTCTCCAAAGAAATTCCCAACGCAGAGAAGAAAGCTGAAATTTGTCTTTGAACTCAGCGTCCGCACTTTGTTGAAGACAGCATCGAAGTTAGACTCAATATCGCCACAAACCAATCTAAAATAAATCGACATTAATGGTTTGTTTCATTGAGAATTTTATTTCTTACATTTTTAGTTTTGAATCCATAATCGTTTTGCAGGGTTGAACTTAAATTTCTATCAACAACAGCGAAACTCCGATATTGCGATATAAAGCCGGCAAAAATATTTCTTCACTTCTAAAATTGTTTTAATTTGAATAACAGCGAATGTCATCACCTTAAGATGACAGATAATCAACAGCAACTGGAACTAAATGCGGAGAATCGTTTAAACATTGTAAGTCTCAAATATTATTGTGAATCAAAGATTTTTAAAAATGTATTATTTTTTTAGCTCTTTCATATCAAATCTCTTGGATGCACGAATGATCGGATATCAGCAGCAACATACAGAGTCTACTTTGATCTTACAGAAGTGAGAAAATATGAAGATGTTTCCTATCATTTCTCATCTGAACTCAACCACTTGTTCTTGAAAGTTAAGCGAAAGCTCGATGATCCTTTGGAGTTCTTCGTACCGATCACGTCAGCCAAACCTTTTAGTTTTAAGGAAATCGAGCAGTTCCAGAAGGTTTTAGATTCTGATGTAGTTACTATTGCGATTTGTGATACAAGCTCAATTATCCAATATTACAAGATGGAAAGAAGTTAACATTAATTTGATTGATTCCTCAAATCAAATAAAAATTTAATGTTCTTGAACGAAAACGCTTAGACTTTTTATCTTAATGAGAATCTTTAAATTATCTTTAAAAGCACCGAAAAAAATCATTTTGAGTTTTTAAGCGAAAGCTCTGGCAAAAAAAAGCTTATCAACGAAAAGTACGCAGCTAAAAAATTGTTGAACTTTGCCCTGAAACTTATTCACGTCGACATATAAATTATTCACACGTCAAGGTCAGGGTTATTAAAGATTATTGACTTCGTTTACTCCGCAACGTATATATCAAAATAGAAGAAAAAATCAACAAAATTACGATTAAAATGCCACAAAATTGATTTATTCGAGTTTTGTTTTTATTCAATTTCAAGTTTAGTAAAGAGGATCCTTAACAAAGTCCATTAATAATGGTTTTTCTGATTGCACAAGCATCGCTTTCTTCTCCATTTTAATCACTTTGGGGGTATTTGCACTTGGTTCGAGACGGAAATCTTTCAGAATTTTAACAATCCCTGTCTTGACTTGCATCAGACCAAAGCGTTCACCGACACAATTTCTTGGTCCAGTTCCGAATGGGAAGTGCGTGAATGGTTTGATGTTTTGGCTATTTTCAGCAGCAAAACGATCGGGATCAAACTTCATCGGATTTGGGAAATTATTTTCATCTCTTTGAACAGCGAAAGTTGGAATGTAGACGGGCATGCCATAAGGAATTTTAAAGTCACTGATAGGTTCAAGAGAAACTCCATTTGGGTTTGTGCAAACTCTATCAAGAAGCGGTAGAATCGGATAAATACGAAGGGTCTCGTTGATAACTTGATGCAAGTAAGGCATCTCGACGACATTCATTACAGAATCGTAGGTCACTTTTCCTCCTGTTCGCACCAACATTTCTTTGATTTCTTTTCTAAGTTTATCCTGAATGCCATCTTCAACAGCAATATGATGAAGAGCAAATGATTGAGTCGCACTTGACGTTTCAAATCCTGCAGAGAAGAAAACCGCAGCTTGTGCCATAACGACATCCTTGGAGAAAATTCCGTCATCACCTTTTTGCAGCTCGATCAAAGTGTCAATCAAATCATTTCGTTTGGTTCCACTCTTTTCTCTTGCCGCCATAACTTCAGGAATCGTCTCTTCAATGAACTTTGTTCCACGATGAGAGAAAACCTTCATATTAAAGAATTTTGTAATTTGTGGTAACATGAAGAAAGCGGGGAGCTCTAAGCTTCTCCAGAAGGTCATGTCAAATATTGCGCTGCCAGCTTTTCTAAATTCTCCTTCAGGATTGCTTAAGCTGTTTGCATCAATTCCGTAAGCACAACTTGCTATCACGTCTGTCGAGTAAAGCGAAGCCAATTCTTTCAATTCCAATTCGACTCTTCCATTTTTGTCAAGACGCTGGTGAACGAACTGCTGCAAGTTATCGCTTATCTTATCTAACAGATAGTACATCATCTTCAACTTTCCGCTACTGAAGAACGGAGACATCTTTCCTCGAATACTTTTCCATAATGGAGCTTTGACAGAAAATAAATTCAAGTTGCCCAAAGAATCGTGAACGTCTCCAGCTGCATAACGATTTGTGAAGCTCGCGAAATCTTTCACAAAAACTTGTTTAATTATCTCAGGCTCCATTATCATCAACGCTGGCTTGTGAAACATGAAAAATCCGAAAACCGACTTGCCCTTGACCTTTGGATGATTGTACATTTCAATCACTTGATCATAGAAAGCCGACTTTCCCAACACTGCGTCTTTGAATGATCCGATAAGAGGTGTCGATGGAAAGTATGGAACATTTTTATTTTTGAAGTAATCCTGACGGCGGTTAATCCAATAAAAGAAGGTCACCAGCGACAAACAGCACGCGACAAGAAAATTATTAATGAGACTCAGTCCCATGAACTCCATTTTGCTCACAATATTTCTTGGCAAATTTCAAAATAAGACTGAGCAGATTCTATCGAAAACAAACTCTTATAAGTTGTTTTCAAGGTCGTACCTTGTATTTAAGTAATGATGTATATGAGAAGAGTTGTACACCAATTCTGGTTCAAAATATTTGGATTAATGAATTCGAGATAATCGAGATTTTTCGTAATTTATACTTTTTGCCCATGAAATGATAATTCGCTAACTGTTATCGCCAGACTTATTTTGATAGATTCATAAGATTTAATTAACCTTTCTGATAAGATATTTTGCAACTCATTTTCAAAGCTTCTAATTTAGCTATCCCGGCATTTTTCTGTGATTGGACTTGGCTTTAACTACAATTTAATTCGATTTTTTTATTGTCACGGTGACTTCAACAAGTTGCAGTTTTAACTGCAACAAGTAACTGTTGCACTCATCAGCGGATGAAGTTGCGCACAAATTCAAGTTCAACAAGTGCTGCAAATCCACAAGTGTAAACAGTTGTGTCGACTATAACAACAGAAAGTTTCCTTCTAAATAAACAAATTTTCAGTTGCTGGTGAACCATTGAGACTTAAAGAACTAGTTGAGAAAATATTTTAAGAGAAGAATATTAGAACGCACAAATATTTATTTAAATGCGTAGCGAAGAAGATTTAAGAATCATTCGAAACGTTTTCAACTTTAGAATTTCTTCGTTGCTTCGTTTCAATGTCTTAAAATGAAATTAAAACATTTGAAATTTTTTCGCTCTACATAGCAACCATCGGAAAATTTTGTTTAAACAAGATAGCAACGATTTTCACAAATCATATCGAAATATTTATTTTTTAAAATAGCAAAATGTGTTCACGGAGGCCAAGTAGTACCTCCGAACCGGGCCCTTCACGGCTTCTTCAAGGAATCATCGGAAGTAAAGCAAATGCTTATCATAATCGAATGAAGATTTGGCAGAAACTGAACATGCCATCTTCATGTTACGATTTGCTGAAGCCTAACACTTTTTCGCTTCCTGATAAACTTTTGAGACATTCAACGAAGCTCAAACCGATTCGCGGACCACACGACAAAAAGTCAAAGAAAGGAGTAAAAAGTAAGTAAAGCAAAGCTTTCGAGCTTTCTGACTTTCTAAATCTTTCACAGAAGTGAAATCTTACACGGTCGTTCGCAAGGAGCGAGAGGAATTTCGAAAGAAATTAGTTTCATTGATCATCAGCTCGGAAGAAGAAATAGCGAGAGATGATGGATCGTTTCCTGACGCACAAGAAAAAGAAATCATGCGTTACTATTACTACATCAAACATGGAATTGGTAACTTTGATGGTTTCAATCAAAATTTGTTGATTTATTTATTTTTTTACTCAACAGACACTGTTCACGTAGCGCCACTTGACAAACGAGTCTTGAATCGTGTGTTCAAGCTTATTCCGAGGAAACTAACAAAATATCACGATCTGCTCGAATCAATTACAGTGGAGATGAAAGAAGATTACATCACAGCTGTGAAGAAAGCGGTCATTGACTTTGTTCTTGGCGATGCTTTGACTAAAAACATTAACAAACAAGAAGTTTCTCAATACCGCCAGGAACTTAAGGAAATGTCAATGAAGTGGCGTCATCGCTACGAAGAGAATCGCAAGAAAATGAAACGAAATCTCTTCGCTATCAATCCATGCTTATCGCAAATCCTCGAGATTTGGCATACAAACTTCAGAGGAATTTGCTACGTCGACATGAACAAGATTATCGAGAAGACTCAAGCTTACGATTTAAATGAATTCACTGTAACAATCACACGACAAATTGAGGACGCAAAAGTAATGTTGCAAGAGAAATGGTTTGGATCGATTCAAAATATCATCAGTCGCATGGCGAAAAAGAAATTGGTTCCTGAGGCAACAAAGCAGAGACTTCTCAAACGATTTTACAATTCAGTCGCAGCTCTGATGACACAACATCTTCAAGACATGTGCATTAGAAGCTTAATGGCTTACACAGATTATGTTTGCGATGTAGGAAAGTCCAATCAAGGATTTCGTTTAACAATTTTGCTTGAAGATGAGGACACACTCTCCTTCACTCCTCCCTTTCCCAAATTTCGGTTTGAACTTCTCAAAATGATTGACTTCATTGTCAAAGCTGGGAACGCATTTCCTCGAATCGAATCGAGTGTTAATATGGACTCAACAGGAACTGAAGAGTTTTTAAAGCCAGCGATACCTTTGGACATCATCGAGAACTGCAAATTGAAAATTCATTTAGTTTTGGAAGAGCAACGGATCGGGCCAGAGCTCAGAATGCAAGACTTTGATGACTACGTGAATCTCATGAATGGCCAGAACATTGACGAAATTGAAAAATTTATCAAGAGCAAGCCTGAGTTTGAAAAATATTGCAAACTCATTGAGCAATATAAAGAGATTGAACATGAGATTGCTCGCAAAGTTTGGGGAGTGGTAACGATGGGTTTCTATGAGTTTCATCGTGAAGGTCTCATCGATACTTTGGAGGGTTTAGCGCGATTCATGCAACAAGAACTTATCGCGAAAGTGACGGCTGATCAACAAAATGCAATGTCAAAGATGACACTTGAATATGAAGATATCTCCGCTAAACTTCTCTCAACTCCGAAAGATACAAAAACTCTCATGGAGCTTAAAGAATATGCAGCAAAGACTGAAGAAGTGACGATTCCTGGAATGGAAAATCAATTGCGTTTGGTAGGTCAAATTACTGAAAAATATTTTCAATTTCAATGAAATTCTTTTCTTCAAGAATCTTCAACAACTTCTTTATTTAACTGATTACACGATTTTGACTCCGCTGGAGATCAAACTTAACACGAACACCTTCCAATGGTATTTGAAGATGCCTTCAGTCTTCGACGATCACAAGAAAATTATCGCCGAGAAAGTCATCGAGTATCAAGAAATGTTGCGTAAGCGAATCGAATATTTCAAGCGAGATCTTGAATTGTACTGGGAACAAGTTCAAGAATACGTAAAATGGGGAGATTTGAAGAAACTTTCCAAGTACAAGAAGAAAGCTACAATTCTTGACAAAAAGTGAGTTTTCTCGTTTTATTTGCGTTTAAGTCTCTCACGCATCTCATTCGGTACAGATTAACTCACGCGATGCAAAAGATCGACGAGATTAACGAAGAGGAAGCTGCTTATGGCTGGGAAATGTCACAATATCCATTGCGCAAGCAATGCGCTGATAAACTTCAGCCTTACAAAAAGCTCTTCGACGCTGGCCAAGAATTTATGGACAAGCATGATTTGTGGATGCACACTCAAGTCGGAACTTATGAGCCTGAATCGATTGACGACACGATCGGTAATTTGTATCGAGCTGTAATAAAGTTGGAAAAACAGTTCTCGGACTCAATCAACACTCAGCGATTAGCAACTGGAGTAAGATTAAAAATATTTCTTTTGGACATTTTTAATTTATTTTAATTTTTCAGATCAAAAACTCAATCGATGAATTCAAAACGCACATGCCATTGATAAACACTCTTGGCAACCCAGGAATGAAAGATCGTCATTGGGAGCAAGTCTCTGAAATCATTGGATTCCCTATTAAAAAGTCAGCGGACATGACACTCGAGAAAGTGATTGACTATGGACTCGCAGATTACGTGAGCAAGTTCGAGTCGATATCAGAAAGTGCTACAAAAGAAAATAATTTAGAAAAGGGAATGGCCAAGATGATTAATGAATGGGGAGACATGAACTTCTTCGTGAATGCTTACCGCGACACTGGAACGTACATTCTGTCATCAATCGATGATATTCAAGTTCTTCTCGACGATCATATCATCAAGACTCAGACGATGAAAGGTTCTCCATACATCAAACCGTTCGAGAAAGAAATTGTTGCGTGGGAGAAGAAGTTGATGTTGCTTCAAGAGATTCTCGACGATTGGTTGAAGGTTCAAGCAACTTGGATGTATTTAGAGCCGATTTTTGGCAGTCCAGACATTCAATCACAAATGCCAGAAGAAGGAAGACGATTCAGCGCTGTCGATAAGATTTGGAAAGACTTGATGAGAGCTGTTCACTCAGATACGCAAGTTCTCGCAGTTCTTGAGATTGATAAAATGTCTGAGAAGTTGAAGAAGTGTTACGGTCTCTTGGAACAAATCCAAAAGGGGCTCAACGAATATCTCGAGAAGAAACGACTTTACTTCCCTCGTTTCTTCTTCTTGTCGAATGATGAATTGCTTGAAATTCTCTCTGAGACAAAGGATCCAACAAGAGTTCAACCTCATTTGAAGAAATGTTTCGAAGGAATCTCTACGCTTAACTTCACGGAATCATTGGACGTGACAATTATGAGATCAAGTGAAGGAGAAGAAGTTACGCTTGACGATGTGATTTCAACGGCGAAAGCTCGTGGTCAAGTCGAGAAGTGGTTGCTTGAGCTTGAGAAGACAATGAAGAAGTCAATTCGTAACCAAATTTTGTCTTCGTATGAAGCTTACGCGAGCTCAGTTCGTCACGAGTGGGTTCTGGTATGGCCAGGACAATGCATTCAATCGATTTCAGTTACATATTGGACTCTTGATATTACTGAATGTTACACGAACGATGATCCTGTCAAAGCTCTTGAAAATTATTTAATCAAATGCAAAGATCAGATTGGCAATGTCGTTAATCTTGTGCGAGGCGAACTCTCCTTGCAGAATCGAATCACACTCGGAGCGTTAGTCGTGCTTGACGTTCATGGACGAGACGTTCTCATCGATTTAATTGAGAAGCAAACTATGAAAGACAATGACTTTAATTGGCTTAGCCAACTTCGTTATTACGTTGACAACGATCAACTTGTCACAAAAATGATTAACTCAGCTTTGCCCTATGGTTACGAATATTTAGGAAACACTCCGAGACTTGTCATCACGCCATTGACTGATCGTTGTTATCGAACGCTTTTCGGAGCTTTGCATTTACATCTCGGTGGTGCTCCTGAAGGTCCAGCAGGAACTGGTGAGTTAGGAACTTTTGATCGTTTAGCAAACTCTAGATTCTTTGAATTTTAGGTAAAACTGAAACGACAAAGGATCTCGCGAAGGCTGTCGCTAAGCAGTGTGTCGTCTTTAATTGTTCGGATGGTCTTGATTACATTGCATTGGGAAAATTCTTTAAAGGACTTGCATCATGTGGAGCTTGGTCTTGCTTTGACGAGTTTAATCGAATTGATCTTGAGGTTTTGTCAGTCGTCGCTCAACAAATTCTTACGATTCAACGTGGAATCAACGCAGGTGCAGCGACGTTGATGTTTGAAGGAACTTTACTTCAATTGGATGTTTCATGTGCTGTCTTCATTACAATGAATCCTGGCTACGCTGGCAGAAGTGAACTCCCTGACAATTTGAAGTCGCTGTTTAGATCCGTTGCTATGATGGTCCCCGACTATGCTCTCATCGCTGAAATCGAACTCTACTCTTATGGTTTCTTAACCGCTCGACCCCTTGCCATTAAGATTGTGGCAACTTATCGATTGTGTTCCGAACAACTCTCATCTCAACCTCATTACGATTATGGAATGAGAGCTGTAAAGTCAGTTCTTAAAGCTGCTGGAGCTTTGAAGCTAAAATATCCAAACGAATCAGAAGACATTCTCGTATTACGATCTATCAAAGACGTTAACTTGGCAAAGTTCTTGAATCACGATGTTCCACTTTTCCAAGGAATCGCTTCAGATCTTTTCCCAGGAATTGATTTACCCGAACCAGATTACGAAGTTTTCAACAAAGCAGTGCAAGACGTTTGTTTGGAGAACAACATTCAATGCACGCCTGTGTTCTTAGAAAAGATTCAACAACTCTACGAAATGATTGTGGTTCGTCACGGTTTGATGATTGTTGGTTTGCCATTTGGTGGGAAGACTACAGCTTACAGAATACTCGCTCAAGCTCTTGGAGTGATTGAAGAACGTGGTGGAATGAACGAACACAAAGCAATCTTCACTGTCATCAATCCAAAGTCAATCACGATGGGACAACTTTACGGTCAGTTCGATCCAATCAGTCACGAGTGGAGCGACGGAATTCTCGCAGTCAGTTATCGTCAGTTTGCTAATAGTACAACGAAAGAACGGAAATGGCTCATCTTCGATGGTCCAGTCGATGCAATTTGGATAGAAAATATGAACACGGTTCTTGATGACAACAAGAAACTTTGTTTGATGTCCGGAGAAATTATTCAACTCGCTCCAACGACAAATTTAATCTTCGAGCCAATGGATCTTGAAGCAGCTTCACCAGCAACTGTCTCTCGTTGTGGAATGATTTATCACGAACCGTCGTCTCTTGGATGGCGACCTCTCTTAGACTCGTGGATGATTAATTTGCCAAAGGCATTCCACTCAGTGAATCGTCAAGTCATTTTACAAATGTTCCTACGCTTCTGTCCGATCCTACTCTGGTTTGTTCGAAAAGGTGGATTGCAAGAAATGTCACCAACTTCAGATTCAAATTTAGTCTGTGCCGTGATGAACTTGTTTGACTGCTTCTTAGACGAGTTTAGAGCAGAAACACCTTCAGCCGCAGACAAAGACAAAGACGCAGCAGTCAAAGAAGTCGAAGTGCGTGCTCAGATTGAAGGAATTTTCTTCTTTGCAGCGATATGGGCGTTGGGCGGTCCACTACTCCAAGACAGTCGTGAGAAGTTCTCTGAAGTCTTCCGAGCGTTGCTTGAGAAAAATTTTCCTGATGAATTAAATGAAAAATACAAAATCCCCGAAGACATTCAAGTGCCTCCTCTCATCAAACCATTCATTTTCCCTATTCCACGAATTGGGTCTGTCTTTGACTATCGCTACATCAAAGAAGGAAAAGGAAAGTGGCGGCCTTGGTCAGATGACATGACACAAACTGAAATTATTCCAAGAGACAAGCCAGTGAATCAGATTATCGTGCCGACAGTTGAAACAGTCCGAACTGTTGCGTTGCTTGATTTGCTTGTGAAGCACTCAAAGCATTTAATGATCATTGGACCAACAGGCACAGGCAAAAGCGTTTACGTTACAGACTTTCTGCTGAAACGAAATGATACTACAATCTTCAAGCCGTTGCTGATCAACTTCTCAGCTCAAACAACAGCAAATCAGACTCAAGACATTATCATGTCGAAACTCGATAAGCGACGCAAAGGAATTTTCGGTCCACCGCTTGGTCAAAAGTGTGTAATCTTCGTTGATGATGTCTCGATGCCGATGAAAGAAACTTATGGAGCTCAGCCTCCGATTGAACTTCTCAGAATGTGGTTCGATCATGGAATTTGGTATGACAGGAAAGAAAATATTTCCATGAAGCTAACTGATATTCAATTCGTTTGTGCAATGGGTCCACCGAGTTCAGGAAACACAGTCACACCTCGTTTCGCTCGACACTTTAACACTCTCGTCATCAATGAGTTTCAATCGGATACTCTCGTCACAATCTTCAGTAAAATCGTTTTATGGCATTTGGATACTCGAGGGTTCTCGAAAGAATTTGATCCTTGCATTGAAGAAATCGTTGGTTCAACTTTAACTGTTTATCAAGCTGCGAGACAATTTCTTTTGCCAACTCCAGCAAAGTGTCATTACTTATTTAATTTACGAGATTTTTCAAGAGTCGTTCAAGGAGTTTTGCTATCAGTACCTGAGGGAACTGAAACAATTGACACGATGCGTCGTCTTTGGGCTCATGAGATTATTAGAGTCTACGGAGATCGATTAGTTGATGACAGAGATCGTCAATGGCTATTTGATATGATCTACAACATCATCACTGAGAAGATGGGCGTTGATCCTGAAGAACTTTTCGCAAGATTAAAGGAACCGAAACAGAAATTAACTGAAACCGATTTAAGAAAACTTTTGTTCTGCGATTTTACGAATCCAAAAGCTGATAACAAACTTTACTTGGAGGTTGAAGAGTTAGAGCAACTTCGATACACAGTCGAGGCTTATCTCGTTGAGTTCAACAACATGAGCAAGAAACCAATGAATCTCGTTCTCTTCCGATTTGCGATTGAGCATTTATCGAGAGTTTGTCGAATTATCAAACCTCCAAGAAGCCACGCTTTGTTAATCGGAGTTGGAGGATCAGGTCGTCAGTCTCTAACTCGATTAGCTGCTCACATTAACGACTATGAGACATTCCAAGTTGAATTATCGAGACAATACGGAATGACTGAGTGGCATGAAGACATCAAAACGATTATGAAGAAAGTCAGTGCATCGGAAGGTCAAGGAGCGTTTTTGTTCACCGACGTTCAAATCAAAGAAGAATCTTTCCTTGAAGATGTCAGCAATCTCTTGAACACCGGAGAAGTTCCTAATCTTTTCAATCTTGAAGAAAGAAATGAAATTCTTGAGAAGATGAGACAGATCGATCGAGCAAAGGACAAAAGCATTCAAACTGATGGAAGCCCAGCTTCCTTGTTCAATATGTTCGTGAATGTAAGTTGAAAAATGTTCTCTATTTACTTTCGTTTTGATTTTTATTTCAATTTTACAGCTCGTTCGAGAACAACTTCACATCGTTTTGTCGATGTCACCGATTGGAAACGCTTTCAGAAATCGCGTAAGAAAATTCCCCGCGATTGTCAACTGTTGCACAATCGATTATTTCCACTCGTGGCCGGATGATGCGCTGCTTGCTGTCGCTTCACGATTTCTTGGCGGAGTTGATCTCACTGACGTTGAACGGCCGATTTGTATTGACATGTGCATGGAGTTTCACACATCGACTGAGTTGCTTTCAGATCAATTTTTAATTCGCCTCAACCGTTACAACTACGTAACTCCAACATCTTATCTCGAACTGATTCATACGTTCAAAGGACTTTTGGAGAAGAAACGAACCGAAACGAAGACAGCTCGAACTCGATACCTCACTGGAATTGATCAACTGGAAATTGCATCGAAGCAAATTGATATTTTGAAAGCAAACCTCGAAGAGCTTCAACCTTCATTAAAACTCGCAGCTGAGACTGTCGCAAAGCATCTTGCTCAAGTTCAAAGAGATCAAGAGGATACAAACGCAAAACGAGAGCAAGTGATGGTCGATGAAGCAACTGCAATTGAACAAGCAACAATTGCCACTTCGATTAAAGAGGAATGCGACGCAAAACTTGCTGAAGCGACTCCAAAACTCGAAGAAGCAAATGCAGCTTTGCAGACACTGACGTCACAAGATGTTACACTTCTAAGATCAATGAGAAATCCTCCAAATGGTGTGAGAGTTGTCATGGAAGGAGTTTGCATAATGAAAGACATAAAACCTGAGCGAGTTCAAAATCCAAATGGAGTCGGAATGATGGAAGATTACTGGACGCCGTCGAAGAGAATCTTGGCTGATATGAAATTCTTGGAGAGTTTAATTAACTTCGACAAAGATAACATTCAACCGCGAGTAATTCAAAAGCTCCAAGAGCGAGTGCTGACTAACGAAGAATTTGATCCTGAGAGAATCAAGTCAGTCTCGTCGGCTTGTGAGGGAATGTGCAAGTGGATCTTGGCGATCATCGATTACGATAAAGTTATCAAAGTCGTTGCTCCGAAACGAGCTGCGTTAGCTGAGGCTGAATCAAATTACAACAGCGCAATGGCAATTTTGACATCGAAACGAGCTCAGTTGGATATGTTGGAAGCTAATCTCGCGGAACTGAAGAGAAAACTTGACGCTCAGATCGCAATTCAAAAGTGAGCGACTCGTTTATCTTTAAATCTTTAATTAATTTGTATTTTCAGTGAATATCAAGCGAATGTCGAAATGTGTACGAAGCAATTGGAGAGAGCGACTGAGTTGATTGGAGGCTTAGGAGGTGAAGGCGAACGATGGAAATTGGCAGCTGCAAAGTTAGGAGAAGTTTACGAAACGTTGACTGGTGGGATCTTTTTCTTAAATCAAAGAGTTTTACTCAACTTGTCTTTACTTTCAGGTGACGTCTTAGTCGCTTCTGGAGTTGTCTCTTACCTTGGACCATTTACAAATGATTTCAGAACAAAGCAAATTATTGAATGGCGCGACAAATGTAATTCTTTAGGTATCACTTGCGCTCCAAACTTTCAACTGCAAAATGTTCTGGGAGATCCAGTTTCCATTCGAGCTTGGAATATTTTCGGACTTCCTAGCGACTCTTTCTCAACTGAAAATGCAATTATCTTTCAAAATGCTCGACGTTGGCCTTTAATGATCGATCCACAAGGACAAGCCAACAAATGGGTAAAGAACATGGAGAAGGCAAATCGATTGGGAATCATCCGACTCTCTCAACCAGACTACACGCGAGTCCTCGAGAATTCAATTCAGTTTGGACTTCCAGTTTTGCTTGAGAATATCGGCGAGGAAATCGAACCACTGCTTGAGCCAGTTCTTCTAAAACAAACATTCAAACAAGGTGGAGCGATGTGCATAAAATTAGGCGATTCCGTCATCGAATACAATGACAGCTTCCGATTCTACATGACGACGAAGCTTCGTAATCCGCATTATTTACCAGAAATCGCCGTCAAGGTGACGATGTTAAATTTTATGATCACGCCTGATGGATTACAAGATCAACTTCTTGCTATTGCTGTTGCTCGTGAGAGGCCAGATTTGGAAACAGAAAAGAATCAATTGATTGTTCAAGGAGCTGAGAATAAGAAGCAACTTAAAGAGATCGAAGACAAAATTCTTGAAGTTCTCTCTTCGGAAGGAAATATTCTTGAAGACGAAACTGCTGTTCAAGTCCTTAGTTCATCGAAAGTTTTGTCAAATGAAATCAATGAAAAGCAATCGGTTGCTGAAGTCACAGAAAAGCAAATCGATACTGCTCGTCTTGGTTACACTCCAATTGCAAAGCATTCAACAATTCTTTTCTTCACGATCGTCGAGTTGGCTAACATCGATCCCATGTATCAATACAGCTTGCCATGGTTCGTGAATCTCTTCACAAATGCAATCGATAACACAGAGAAAGTCGATGATCTTGACCAGAGATTGTCAGACTTGACAAGCTACTTCACTTACAGTTTGTACGTTAACATCTGTCGAAGCTTATTTGAACGCGATAAGCTTTTATTCTCGTTGATCTTGACGATTAATCTGATGAAGACTGAAGGTAAAATAGCTCAAGATGAATGGATGTTCTTGTTGACTGGCGGAGTCGGACTTCACAATCCTCATGAAAATCCTGCTGGATGGATTCCATCGAAATCTTGGGACGAAATTTGCAGGTTTGCTGTCACACTCAAATCTTTACTTCAATTATTTCAACTTTCTCTTCATCAGATTATCTCAATTCAAAGCTTTTAATAAGCTAAACGAAAGCGTCGCACAAGATTTGAAGCTTTGGCAAGATTATTTCAATTCGGATTCTCCAAACATCGCGAAACTGCCAAAGACTTGGGATAAACTTGAAGAATTCCACAAAATTCTTATTCTCAGATGCTTCCGACCCGACAAACTCGTGCCAGCGATTCAAGCTTTTGTTAATAGTAAGATGCTTTTAATAATAGTCTTGCAATTGATTAAACAAAAATTAAATTTCTAGCAAACATGGGAGAGAAGTTTACTCAACCGCCAGCGTTCAATCTCAGTTCATCATATGAGGACTCTCACAGTTGCATTCCTTTAATCTTCATCCTGACACCAGGAGCTGATCCAATTGCAAATCTCTTGAAGTTTGCTGATGATCAAGGATATGGAGCCAATCGACTGTTCTCACTGTCACTTGGCCAGGGACAAGGTCCAATCGCTTCTAAGATGATCGACGAAGGAACAAAGTTTGGCAATTGGGTGATTCTCCAGAATTGTCATTTAGCTAAAAGTTGGATGGGAACACTCGAAAGAATCTGCGAAGGATTTTTACCTGACACGACTCATCCAGATTTCCGTTTATGGTTGACTTCTTATCCTTCAGAAGATTTCCCTGTCGTCGTCTTACAGAACGGAGTGAAGATGACAAATGAGCCACCGAAAGGATTGAAGAACAACATTTTGCGTTCCTTCCAAAGTGATCCCATCAACGATCCAGAATGGTTTGAGTCCAACAAACAGTCAAGAGACTTTAAGCAATTGCTTTTTTCACTTTGTTTCTTCCATGGCGTTATACAAGAACGTCGAGCTTTTGGCCCAATTGGTTGGAACATTGGCTACGAGTTTAATGAAACTGATTTGAGAATCAGCGTGAGGCAGTTGATGATGTTTTTGAATGAATATGACGAGGTTCAATATGTTGCGCTTCGATATTTAACTGGTGAATGTAATTACGGCGGACGAGTCACTGATGATTGGGATCGACGATGTCTTAACACAATTCTTTCGAAATATTATTCCTCGGAGATTTTGCAGAACGCTGACTACAAATTTGATGAGGCTGGAAATTATTTCGTTCCGAAAGTCGTTGAATACGAAGAATACATCAACTTCATTAAGAATCTTCCAATGCTATCGAAGCCTGGAGTGTTTGGACTTCATGAGAACGCAGACATCATCAAAGATGAACAAGAGACAAACACATTGCTCACAAACGTTCTAATGACTCAGGTAAGTCGAAAACAAGAGGAAAAAGAAGTTTTTGTTAATTTCGTTTTAATTTCGTTGAAGAACATAAAATGAAACTTTTAATCTTTTTCGTGCTTGCGCAATCAGGATCGAACGGTAAATTATTCAGGTTTCGTTAGTTGAAAAGTTTTAATCGTTTAATATTTCATTCATTTGCTTCGTTCAGGATAAATTTACGCTAAAGGTAGAATCTTATTCAGAAAGTTTAGGGAAATTTTATTCTTAACTTTTAAATCATTTTTATTTTTAAAGCTTCTCGAGGATCAGGAAGAGGTTTTAACTAAATCTAAACTTCAATGCATATTTTTCTCAAATAATAACAAATCTTATTTTCTTAGGCAACTTCTGGAGGTGGCAGTGGAAGTAAAAATGAAAAACTCGTTCTTGAAGTTTCCAGTGACATCCTTGCGAAGCTTCCAAAAGAATTTGACATTGACGAGACGAACAGAAAATATCCAACGAGTTATCATCAAAGCATGAACACAGTTCTTGTTCAAGAGATGGGACGATTCAATAATTTGTTGAAGTGTATTCGAAGTAGTTTGATAACAGTCACTCAAGCGATCAAAGGTCTCGTCTCAATAACTCCAGAAATCGAGCAAGTTGTTAACTCAATTGTCATTGGGAAAATCCCTGCGATGTGGGCAAAGAAATCTTATCCAAGCTTGAAACCTTTGGGAAGCTACGTCGCTGACTTCTTAGCTCGTCTCGAGTTCTTGCAAACTTGGATGGACAATGGACCGCCCGCAACTTACTGGGTTTCAGGATTCTACTTCACTCAAGCTTTCTTGACAGGAGCACAGCAAAACTTTGCTAGAAAATATTCAATTCCGATTGATTTGCTTGTGTTCGACTACGACGTTCAAGCGACTGATACGAAAGACTCTCCACCTGATGACGGAGTTTACGTTTATGGACTGTTCCTCGATGGAGCTCGTTGGGATCGAATTCAACGATGTCTTCAAGAGTCTTTGCCTCGAGTGCTTCATGACAAAATGCCATTGATTTGGTTAAAGCCAATCAAGAAAGACGACGTTGAACCAAAACATTCCTACAACTGCCCAGTCTATAAGACTGCTGAGCGTCGAGGAATCCTTTCGACAACAGGTCATTCAACTAATTTTGTGATTGGGATGGATCTGAATGTTGCAAGTGACATGAAGCCCGAGCATTGGATCATGAGAGGATGCGCTTTGCTTTGTCAGCTCAGCCAGTAAAAATATATTTTGTACTTAGAATTTCTTTGTGTGTCGCACGTTTTGTTTTGCAAATCAATAAAAATTAGCAAGTGAATCTTTTCTTTTTATCATTCCGTTGATAATTAAAATATTATTCGATCGCTAATAATAAACGAACAGTCGCGTACATTGTTGTCTTGTTGACCAAAAACAACTCAAAGCATGAGGTCAAGTTCTTAAATCAGAAGAGACGATGTTCCAAGAATAAAAAATTACGATTGTTAACAGAAAAAAACGAAAGAAGAAGCTTACGATGAGAGCATCGAAATGACATTTATTGGATAAAGCTAACGTTTCAATGCTGAAGGCTTCCAGTGAAACATTCGACTCATGCAACGTTGAAAAATTGTTTGCCGGCTCGAAAACATTTCCATTTCATTTCAAAGTGATCGTTCGGTTAGTGAAGACTAATTTTTCAAAACGCGGATCGTGAGAGAAATAATAAATTTTAATTTGAGTTTAAAACAATGTTGATGAATAGATATCGAGACAATTAAAGTTTCGAGTTCTGCTTTTTTGTGGATTAGAAGAAAAATATCAACTGAGGATTACTCTGACAAAGATATCTCGAAATAAACGTGAGTTTCTAACGAATAAAGAGAAACGAGTTTCTAACGTGAGAACCAAGAATGTTCTTTCAACATTGAAACGAAAAAAATGCCAAAATATAAAATTGAGTTATGCATTCGCGAAGCAACGAAAACCGGTTAGGGCAGCAAAAATTCATTATCATCGAAGACGAGACGAAAGGCAAAAACCGAACAAAAAGTGCGATTGTCATGAAAAGCCAATTCAAGTTCCTCAAAAGAAATCGCGGAGGAAAATCTTTAAGTTACAAGAAATTAATTTTACTTTCCTTTGACCATAAATAAATTTCTCGTCGTCGTCTTCCTCACGCAGCTCAGATTGTTGAACTCACTTCTTCTTCTTCTAGAGCCACTGCACTTTGAGGCTTTTTAAATATTTTTTCAAGACTCAAATCACAAAGAAGAGTTTTCCTTTTACTTCGATAAAAAAACGGCTGAGCTTGCCAATAAAAACCTGCAGGCTTCAATAAACAAAGCAGCGCTAAGTGTTGACTCACTCGCTCACCTATATTTGTTTTGTTTATGATGTCAATACTGAGTAGTGTGGAAATTTTTGAAACATTCGAACAGGTTTACTCGATTACAGAGCGGAAAGGAAATGCGGGTGCACTTTGAACCGTTCGCTTCTGTGTAACAGATCACGAGACTAATCGAGAGAATCCTTAGGTTGTGCAACAGCTGGAAACAGATGTTTAACAGTTTTAGTAAAGCCCTGAGAAATGTTTTCACACGGAAATACAGGAAATGAGCCCTTGAAATAAAAAAATGTTTTTGTATGCAAATTTTTACCATTCACCCAAGCGAAAGTGTTAATTTGGAATGTCGAACCCATGGATGGCGTGTCGACGAGAAATTTCAGCCCTTCATAAATAAATCTCAGCACTTTTTACGACTTGAAAGTTGATTGCTGAGAAACGAATTTCGTCAGAGTGGAAGCTAAATAGCGATAAGCTCTCGCCGAGCCCAAGTAAACGCAAGTTTTGATCACATAAAAGGAAGCTGAGCGTGTATAAACATTCGTTGACCTCATATCGAATCTGGTTTACGCAAAAAAATAAAAAACAATTTTCTCGAGTGTCATTGGCATCATTAATCACTAAGTCGATAACTTGAAACTCGCCTTAAGTTTTGGCGAGAAAAGCCCATTAAAGATCGCTTTAGGTTTGATTTGGATTTCAAGCGACACTCTTGATAAATTGACCCGACTCGAGTTGTTCGTGTTCGACGAGAAAAATCAAATCAAGTCCAAAATGCAAATATCTGTCAATTGATTTGAAGCTCAAAAGGTTCAATTAGACATGAAGCGCTGCAATTCAGAGGAAATCAAAGTTCAAAGACACATCAAGAGCTAATTAAAATAAATTGATAATGGAATGTTCGCTTGAAGACGTTTTTTCTGCATCAGTCAGTCAGTTTGAAGCTCAATCTTAGTTCCTCATGTCTTGATTGTTATGATGACGGGGCTCGAAACGTCTGAAGCACTTTTTTGTTTAATATTCTCTCACGTTATGATTCTCAGTTAACACAGACGCTTTTGCAATGTTTTATCTTTTGTTCGGACTGAGTTATGAACAGTCATTTTTACTCCACACGAGCTTCGCTAGTCCGATCTCCATTGTTTATTTCCCTTAAGCGAGCAATGTGCACGCTTGTAAGTAAAAAACTCAGATTACAACAGAATCGTGAAGTTGATAATTTGGCCTTTGAATGCGACTTGCCATAGGTGAAGGCTTCTGCGTCTTCCTCTGTGGAATTTCTTTTGATCGTCGGACCTTAAACGAAGATGCCCCTGCTTCTTACATCACGCAGTTTAACGATTTGCAACATAAACTTTCGATTTCTTTCGTTTGTCATTGAATTACTCTGTTCGACTAACTAAAGATGCGATGTCAAATTACCGCAATCAATTAGACCTCTCCAAGCATCAAGTAAATTAAAGATTGAAGATTAGATTTTAATTGCCTTTTGAACGTGTTTCTTCTTCGTTTGCGATGCTGTCGTCTCAAGCTCGTCTTTGATCGTTCGAATAAAAAATAATCAAAAGAGAGAAGATTAAGTTTCGATATTCACAAAACTCCGCAACTTGTCGCTTAATAATGAGTCAGTTTCTATTCAGCAAACAATAAACTCTAAGAAAATGAATGAATCATCTTATTTTGATATTCAAATGGCGATGTAAATGAGAATTACATTCAATATCGTTTGAATATTGAGTGACGACATTGCGTGAAAGGATCGCATGAGGGAAGTCCGAGATGGGAGAACTTCAAGGTATCACTCACTCACTCATTCGCTCAATAGCGTGAGATTATTCGGCTAACGCGTAAACTTCCTGTTTCAGAAAGTGAGACGTAGTCAACCAAGAAAGATCCATATTTCCCAATCGATTTCCAGACAATGAAACGACCGATCCGTTACGCTCGCTCAGGTTGAAGTTTCCTTCTAAGCGTTCAATCAAACTCGCAACTTTCTCTCTATCGCGACATCTCAATTGACCTCACAAGTATGGAAATTTTATAGAATCTCGCTATCACAAAGCGCGCAGTGTTCGCGGTCGCAGTCAACTCAAGGTTGCGATTATTCACGGCTTTAATTAATTCTGTTTTGAAAGCAATTTCATTTCATTAAAGCTCCTCTCATTTGCTTTTGATTAATTCCTGTTTAATATTTTACAGATGGCACAGCGACATCGGCTCAGCTCGATGAGCGATCACAGTTCGCCATCAAGCGACGCTTCAGAAAACTCGGAAATGTTCGATGCTTCCGACCTGCCACACGACAATCTTAACTTGGAAACGATTTTAAACTCCGAAGTCACCGAGAGCGAACGACAACAGATCGAAAGCTTTTTCAGTGGATTGGGAACAGAGGTTAGTGTCGATTAAAAGGCGAAATGTTGACATTGATCAGTCATAATTGAAATCACAAGTGGAACATATTGTCGCTGATCGTTTTAATCGAATTGCGCTTCGTTAGTTTTAAGATTCGCAAACATCATTCACAAAGTAGCGAGCTCCGTCTCTTATGTAAACGTATGTGAGAAGAAAAACGGTCTCACGTGCTCGACGCGAGTTTCTTTAATCAAATTATGACTCATACAGGCTTTTGTTTGCAAGAAATCATTGTTTGCACTTCAATTATTTTTACGTGTTTCGGAACATGACGACACGATGTGCAAAGCATTGTCAAATTTCTGCGCTTCCCATTTCACTGCGATTGACATTTCGAAAGTGACGGGAAGATGTTTTGGGGTCAAAGCTTCAAAGAAATTTTATGCAATGTCTTCTTTTTTCTCCGATCAAATCCACTCATTACTTTTACCAAAGCAACGTGAGAAGTACGCAGAGAGACACAATGATTTGCTTTCGTTCTCATCTCATAAGCCTAATAACCTAAATACATTCTCATATGGAACTCTACTGACTCAATTCGATGTGAATCTCTTAATTACTTTGTTTCATTACGGCAAGTTTTGTCGTGAGAGTGCAGAACTATCTGGAGACCCCAATCACCCCTGACGACAAACGATGATGTAGTTTTTTGAATCCACCCATTAATTAAATTCATTTAAAATCGCGTAAAACAGCTGCACTAAGGCCATGTCATGTCTCTGTTTATAGATCTTCATCAGTTCAACACTTGCGAACTTGTATGAGGGCGTAAAGAAGAAGGATTGGCGGCTGAAGTACACAGGTGTTCCAGTTCTGATGTACGATAAGGGATCTGCAAAGAGTCGAAGTTCACCACGAGTTACTTTTGTGCTGGCTGAACGCGGAACATGCTTCGCTCTGTGGAAAGATACAATCGACTACTTATCCAATTATAAAGTCTCTGGTCCCGCTTTTCATACGATGTGCCTTTCGAGTGGTGAGATATTTTGCAATTAGAGCTTCCGAGAATAAATTCTGACATCATGCATTCGTTTAGATCACAGCAAATATATTGGATTCAGTTTCGACTCACAGAATGCAGCGATGGAATTTTGGCAGAACATCGAACGGTTAACAAGCAACCCCGAGAATATTGCACTCTCCGCGCCAGGACGGAAACGCAAAACGAAAACACAGAAACCGAAGCCGTTGCCTCCCAAATCGCAGATATCGAATCCCTGTCAGTTCCTTCACGTAACTAACGTGTCTGCTGAAGACACATCACGTTATCATAGTTTGCAGGTCTTTATGAAGAATAGAGAATAAGAAATATTGTTTAAGATTAAATCGAGACAGAAAAGATTGCAGACTGATTGCTTTAGAATAAAATGTGTAATCGAAGACGAAGGAAAACGCCCAGCGTGGTTCGATATTTTATGGATAAAGTATTAGATTAATGAGAAATGTTTTGAATCGTGTCATGTTCATCAAAAAAAGAAAACTATCATTTACTTCGTTTATTTGTTTCGTTCATCATGTGAGAACAAAGTGTTCTCAGAAGCGCAACATAATTGAGCGGCTCATTGAGCGATTACATTAATCAACTTTAATTGTTTTAATAAAGTTTTAATTCTCTCAACACATTCGTGTTCTTATCTCGTGTTGTCGTCTTCTCTTCAATTAAAATTTTGACCCGCAAGTTTCCTGAAATATTTCAATGAAACTAATGATTCCGCTTTTGCTTAACGGAAAATAGAAATTTAAAAGATTTGAATTTTTATTCATCGTTGTATTTGTTTGAAAAATTAAAAGACTGAAGTTTGCTTTTGTCCAGAATGAGTGAATTTATTATGATGAAGAGGAAGGTTAATCTCAAGGCAGCTAAATAATTAAATATTTTAAAACTTTTTGCTAAAATCCAAATCGTCTTCAAAGTGATGATCGAATCCTGAATCGATGTATCTTCGGTGGGCAGGACTATTGGAACTCATCGGACGACATTGAGATGATGAAGTTTGTGGAACTGGTTCATCGAATCTCGAGCAATTGTTTTCAGGAATAGGCGAGGAAGTTTCATATCGTCGTGATAGCAGAGTGAACTCTTGATGTGCATTACAAACGGTTTGAAGTTTTTGTAGGATTTCACATTCGGGATTTTCTCTCGCGTGTAGCAAACGAGCGACTGAAGACTTGAAAGTATGCAATTGCGAAAGCTTGTGGTTTGCTTCGGCTAGAGCGCTCTTAACTCTTGCCAATTCTTCTCTCAAGTTCTGTAAGAAGAAAATATTCAATTAAGTTACTTCAAACGAAAGATCTAATGAATTTACATTGATTACAGCTTCATCACGCAATCTACGATCATTTGAGCAGTCGACAGCGGATCGAGCTCGGGTTTTGTATGATGACAGTTGTGACATTAATCGACTCTTTTCATTTTCTAAACACAAGACACGAGCTTGCAACTCATCAATCTTCCGTGCCCTTTCCAAAGCCGTTATCTATTAAAAACAAAGTGAAACGTTTAATTTTTTTCACACGAAACTTCTCAACAAAGTGTCACCTTGTAATCAGTTGCATCAGCAAGTTGAGCCTTCACGTCAGCTAATTGAGTTTTAACTTCCAACAACTGATGACATGCTCTTTCATTTTGCTTATTGTTTCGACGTGCACGACACAACGCCTCGTCGCGTTCTGTTTGCAAAATCGCTTTTCCTCTTGCGTTGTCTTCGAGCAAAGCGATTTTCCTTCGTAAAAGTTCCAAATGCAAATCGCGTCGTTGAACTTGCTCTCTCAATACGCGAACTTTTCTTTGGAGAGAATAAACCGTCGAGCTCTGAAACAGAAGATTTATCAGTGAATCAGAATAAAAACAACACAATCGTTTTACCTCTTTTAATGGAATGTCGTGACAACTTCGTTCGCGCCTCAATTTCGGTAAATGATGGTGATGATGATGAGGCGTTGGAACTTCGTAACAACTCTTGTCGCAACTGTCGTGCGAATGCTGCTCTGAGTGAATGGCTGATCTTTCAGCACGTTCCAACAACTGTTCAGCTAGCGAATGAGTTTCACTGCCATGGGCAGGTGGATCAATACAATCGCTCCAGCATAAAGCTCTCGCTAATCGTACTAAATAATCCGACATCGACAAATGTTCGTCTCTCAATTGGGATAGCTCGGAACATGCTTTCTCTAATTTCTCTTCCGATGAGGCTCGCTGACACTCCTCTGCTCGTATGCGGCATTGAGTCGTCTCTTGTGTTTCACGTAATCGAGTCGTTTCAACGCCAAGTTGCTCTCGCAAGTTACAAATTTGCTAAGAACATGCGGAAAAGTAAAAAGTGAGATTAACGGATTATTGTAGAAACTACCAAGTTCGCATGAATCTCAAAATACTCACGTTGTGCATAGTTTGATTCTCATTCATTATTTCTCGAACTTTATCTTTGATGAGAGACTCACATGGCTCGGCGACGTTAATAATCGAGCCAATGTTCTTCAAAAACACTAAACGGTCGTTTTGCACTCGGTCGAGACTTGATTGAAGTCGACAACTGCGTGACTCAAATCCACGAAGTTCCTCTGCGAATTTTTTAAAAGAAGAAAAAAAGATAATTGAAGGGCGGATTAAGAAACTCATTCCGACGTACCTCGAAGCTTATCGGATCCCATGTCGGTTTCCGTTAATCGATCACGCGTCAATTGGAGGTCGCGTTCTGTGCTTTTGCAACGAGCTTCAAGGCCTGTTGTTATCGTCTTGAGAGACTCGATTTGTGCAGTGAGATGCGAACGTTCCGTAGTGCTTGCATTTCGTAAGCTGTGAAGCTCTGACTCGCATGACGTGAGGCTTTCACAAGTCGCTGCCAATTTCGATCGAAGCCGTTGAAGCTCATTAACAACATCATTCGACTTTGTTAGAACGCAGTCTGACGTTATGTGGGAATTATCGCTGACGTCTAAGCCCAAAATACATCCGAGCTTTCGGATCATATCAGCAAAGTTGGATTTAGTTTGCTCACGAAGGTTTTCTTCGGATGCGAGGTCAAGTTCCAATCGACGTTGCTTCGAACACATTTCCTTGACCTTCTCTTCTAATCCACGTTTCTCACGCTGGAGCGTGCTTGATGTCTGTTCACTCCGAAGATGAAGATTTTTTTCGCGAGTTTCCGTTGCCTGAAGACGTTGTTGGAGTGACATGATGAGTGCAGACTGTCGTGCTCCTTGAGCTCGCAATGTCTCGCATTCGTTTTCTTTCGCGCATAGTCCAGCCTTCGTGTCTGTCAATTCGTTCATCAAACGATCGCGTTTATACGTCAACGCAGCAAGTTCACTTCTCAATGTTGTCACGAGATCAATGGAGTGAGACAAGTGATCGCCTGTCAAGTGATCGATGGTACATGCCATATCATTCTGTTGAAGAAAGCAGAAATATTTTGAATAGCAAATCCTAAAATTGATGTTTTCACGAAAAGGAAAATCGATAAATCTATTTGCGTTGTAAAAATAGAATCGAAGGTAAAATTGGGTCAAAGATGAAAAATCGAAAGGAAAAAACGAAAACTCTTTCTCTTGAATTTCTCACGTGATGATGGTGATGGTGATGATGATCTTTTGGCATCTTCCTGGACACTTTGAACACAAATTTCAATCCTGAATCGTAAATCCTCCGAAGTGATCGACAATTAATCCAGTCAATCGTGACACTTCCGAACTGAACACAAACAGGAAATGTTGTCTTTCTCCTTAAACCATTTTCAAGAAAGAAATTGGCTTAAGAAAGAAACTTTCAACTTTCTCGCTTTATCGAACCGAAAGCGAACGTTGAATGAAGGAATTTTCGATGGAGAAATTGTTTTGCAAGAAAATTTCTTTGAAATGGGGGAAAAGCTGTTGTTGATTTGAAGTTGTGTATGAAGTTATTTTCAATACATTTGCGATACGGAGAACTGTTCCTTTTATTTTATTTTGTCGAATTAAAATCGATGTAAACAAACGAGGCTTGTTGATATGGGAACGAGTGAAATTTCCGAGTAAAAAATAATTTCATGCGATTTCTCGGTGAATCGGGCTGGATAGGAATGTTGGATTATGCGGGGGAGGGATTAGACATTTATAGCTTCGTCGTAGAAACGACGCAAATTCGTCTGACATCGGAACAAACCTTATCAATGTTACGACAGAGAACATCAAATATCTCCCAATCCTTTTCACTATTTCCAGTTCCATCGTCAGTTGTTCTATGTGACATTCTCTCTGTTCGTTTTCACTCTACTTTGGAGGTGTCACTTTTATTTTTAGCTCGTAATTATTGCACAACGACCTTTTCATTCAAAAACTTTTTTCAATGGAAATATGTTTCATTGTTGAAAGTTTTCCTCTTTTTTCACGTGAAATTCCGATATAGTTTGCACACTTTGTAACTTTGTTTCGTTAATCCATTTAGAACGCGATGAAAAGCGTTTTTCATCCAGAAACGCAACTGCCGTCGGGAACTTTCGCAGTATTAATGAAGAAGAAGGGAATTGTTAAACTTTTAAAGCCGGGAAACGTCAAAATTTTGCTTTTATGTCGCTCCTTGTGTTGGGGCTTTTCCATGGAAATTTGTTTGAATCCTCTAACGACGTCTGAATTTCGAATAATAAATAATAATCGAATCGCACGGGATCGAGGCGTTTAAGCTCAGCGAATGAAGGAAAGGAATTGCACTCTCGGGAATTTGATCCATTTGCTCGGCATGTGCAATAAAATTGAGTGCGAAAATCGATTTTTGTTTTGCAAGTTGCTCATCGTTTCAAGCTTCCAAAGCAACTCCGTTCTGCGTTTCAACATCAACCCTTTCGTATTTTGTCGCATGATTTGATTCTGACAATCAGATAAGTCGCGGTTTGACAAAAAATATTTGTTGAATCGATCGTCGATTTCCTCCTCCTGCGTTGAACTTAGTCCTTGAAATTTTGAACGCAATTTGATTACTCATTGTGCCATTAAGACAGCAGCAAAAAAAAACATTGAAAGAGAGAAGCAAACCAAGGCAGCAGGTAAAAGAATGCACTCATGTTGGTGCGAAGGTGAAGACATGGAGAAAGACAGAAACGATCCAAGGGCGAAATGCAACAAAAGAAAACATAAAAGGATTTTCTTTCTTCTCAATTCTCTTTTGAGTTTCAGCTTCTTATCGAAATTATTGTAAGAAATTTCTCGCAAGTGAATTTTCGAGGTGCATACTGCATTTTATGTTAACCTAGCTCAAACTCTATCCTACTCAACCGAAAGGGAATAAAAGGGCTTCTCTGGACACTCGTAGGACATTCAAAGCTATTGACCACTCAGTCGAACAGTCTTCTTTCGACATCGTTGAGGAGAAGTTGTTGGTAAAGAAATATTTTTATTTTTTCGTCTCTTGGAACATTTCTTGTTCTCATCTTCATCGAAAGTTCTTCTCTCACTTCCCCCAACGAAAAAAAGAAACGCGCACTCTCTCATTAAAGAATGAAACGAGGAGAAAAATTAAAAAGGCGAAGGGAAGAATTAGAAGACGTTCTCCGACCGTTTGGTGGGTGAATTTTTTTTCTGCGTGGACTTTTTCCTCGAGAAAAAAAAGCGACAAAGAAAGATTTTTTTGTTATAAATTACGACTTTTGAGAGTTTCGAAGAAATCTCGTCGCTCGAAGTCCATGGGCGCCTAATACAATTTTGCTTCCATTGGTCAAGTTTGACTTGAAATCAACACTGCTTGTCATGGCCAGTCGAATGAGAGGTTTTTCGGGTGACGATACATTGATATAACCAATAACAAGCTCTGTAGCTTAAGTGAACATGTAAACCCTAAAAATATATTGGACATTCGTTGGGTTGATGCTCCCATGAAATGTTTGGTTGGACGGGATTCGCCCTCTCGTGTTCACTCGTGAAAGGGGATTACTCATTAGAAGCTTTGACGCTAATCTACGAAAATTGCGTCACTGACTCTGGGCAATTGAGTCTCGTCTGACGGCAACGTCTCGGGAAAGTTTAATATTGTCGCGTAATAAAAACAGCAACAAATTGCCAAATAAAAGAAAGAAAACACGAGACGACACCAACAGCGGCTGAAGTGCAACTGGCGTTTCATGAAATCCTGTCTCAATTTATTTAATAAATATTGCATTTCAACTTTTTTTCGCTTTACTGTGTGCCGCAAAACATTCTCGCTCGCGATCTTCTCTCACATTAAAAGCGTATTCATAGTTTTACAAAAGCTGCATTTTATATTTAAAGTTTGAACTGGATCACGCCAAACCTAAAGTTTCTCTCCCAAAAATAGTTTTTTAAAATCGCCAGTCGTAGCGTATCATGAAATTCTGCAGCTATCAGCCGAGCTCGCATGCATACACCGTCGAAGTGCATTTCAGTGTCTGCGAAAAATCGCTTTCTTCAATTTGCGATTTTCATTCGAGTGCAGTTTGCGGTTCTCGCGGTTGAATAAAAATCTAATCAGTGCAAATTGATTGCAGAAGAAGTCATCAAAACTTTAAGTTTTAGTCGAATCAAACGAGACAACCCCATAAAGGTAAACTTTTCTTCGGATGCATGTGAAACTAAGCTTTGTACGAATCGCATAACACTCTTGTTTCCATGTCCTCCTGGTAGTTTATACATTCAAAAATTTTAAATAATGAAAAATGACTTCGCATATTGGATCGGATTGGATGAGAGGTTAGTTTCGAATTCGCCAAAAAATCCTCGAAACACGAACCTGATTACTGAGTGTTAGCGGTTCACAATTTCATGTAAGCCTGATGAAAGTAGCAAACTGGAGACTCGCTCTTGAAGGAATTACATTCTTCAAGTCGCAGTACTCAGGCATACGAAGTAGAATGCGAATCGTATTCGTTGGAGCACCTCGCGTAAAGGTCCAAGAGCTCAGAAAGAGTTGCCTTCACTTGTTGGAGAATAGAAGCAAAATTTCTTTTGATTTCTGTTTGGTGATACTAAATTTTGAACTTGACTTATTCCCACAAGCGTTCAATTTGAGAATAAACGATAACAGTTCCCAAAAAGCCGCAGACTTAAAAACAAACTAATTTACGAACACAGTCCCAATTTAAAGTAAAGTGGGCCGTTTCAGGCCTCGTAGCGGAATTTCTCACGCGCACACTAATCGTTTCAAACACATCCCAGTATTCTGTTATCGCTTGACTCAACGAGTATAAAAACCAATATTTTTGTTTACTTGCTAGTTGAGAGCTGCGAGTCTGCATCTAAAGACGTGAAAATGAGTTCTACGAAAGAAGTTCAGCTGAAAATCGAGTGCTTCGGTACTGTCGAGAATCCAATAACAAAGAAACGAGATCCGATCAAGAAATTTATTTGGGAGAGCAAAAACGGAATATCAGTGACAGTGATTTCTTACGGAGCAATCATTCAATCAATCAAAGTACCGGATCGTGCTGGGAATGTTGAAGATGTTGTTTTGGGATTCGATGATATTGCTGGATATCGCAAGAGCAACAATCCATATTTTGGAGCATTAGTTGGTCGTGTCGCAAATAGAATTGCCAGAGGTGAATTCAAGTTGAACGAAGTAAATTATTCTGTTGCCAAAAATTGGAATGGAAAGCATCATCTCCACGGAGGAATAATCGGATTTGACAAGTTCAATTTTGATCATCATGTTGATGAAAACAAAGTATACTTGAGTCACCTTTCCCCTGACGGGTATGAAGGTTATCCAGGAGCCGTGTTGACTACTATCAAGTGTGAACTGCTTAACGACGGTTCGTTTGTAATGGAATATCTGGCGACATCAACAAAGCCGACTCCAATAAACTTGACAAACCACTCATATTTCAACTTGGCTGGCCATGTGAGAAATTTATTCGCCAATCTCTTCTCTCTTTCTTGAGTACTTATTTATTTATATGCAATACTTATAGGGCAGTGGATATGAAGAAATTTACAAACATGTCATAAGCATCAATGCTGATAAGATAACCGAGACTGACTCGGAGTCAATTCCGACTGGAAAACTCATCAATGTCGTTGGGACTCCTTTCGATTTGAGGATTCCTCGTGAAATTGGACCTGCAATGCGAAAAATTAATCCTGGCTACGACGACAATTTTTGCCTCAACATTCCATCAAAATCTGTTGATTCATTAAACTTCGTTTCAAGGTTTGGAAAATTTAAAAACAAATTTTGATTATTTTGAAAATCAAAATATTTTTTGGTAGAGTCGTTCACCCTGGGTCCGGAAGATTTTTGGAAGTCTTCAGCAACCAGGAAGGAGTTCAGTTGTATACAGCAAACTTCTTGCCTGATCCTTGTGGCAATGTTAGTAAAAAATTTCTTTCGGTTTAATTTATTTCATGAATTCTTTCTTAGATCAACCCGGAGACCTTCGTGAGCGAAAATTATTACGAAGTCGACGGCGTATTGACAACTAAACTCGAGCAAGTCAATGTTTCTACTAAAGACAAAGCTCTTCCTCTTTGCTCTGAGGAATCTAAAGTCGAAGGAAAAGGCGGAGTTCACTATTTGAAGCACGGCGCGTTCTGTTTGGAAACACAGAAGTTCCCAGATGCTGTTAACCACGTAATTTTGCAACAACAAAAAAGGATTCTCCCTTCCATTCGTTCTAACATAAAACCTTTTTTCTCTCCCTCAGGAAAACTTCCCTTCAACAATCTTGAACCCTGGTACAACTTACAAGCATTCAGTCGTCTTCAAGTTCGGAGTAAACGTTTAATTCCAATGTTACATCAAATAAAATTTTATTACAACGAAGCAAAATTACTTTTTGAGCTCAGAACGTCAATCGCATGCGAATGAAATTTTCCATCCGTTGTTGTTTGTATGGCGCAAGGTTTCACATATCATCGGGAAAAAAGGTTTCCATGAAAAAGAGAAAACTCTTTTACTTTGTATGTAGTAATTTTCCATGCAGTCAGTTCCATGTTAGCCTGTTTTCGAGGTTACAAAAGATCGAATGGGTTGAAATTTCCTGTAAACATTTTTCCTCAGTGGCGTATTTCGATTTCCTGGGCGTCAACATTGTTCACTCTTTTCGAGTATTACTTCAGTTTGCCTCTTACATTTCTTTGTTGGCGGCGACCAAAAGATTGTCTGCCGAGGATATTTTTCTTTTCGTTGTAAGAAATGTGAAAAGGGTTGAAAGAAAATTCGCGATGGCAATGAAAGGGTTGACATTACATCGAATTTTCCTTAGTATCGATGTCAAAGTTTCCCCTAAAACTTTGTTCTATAAGAGAGCAGCAGCAAGAAAATGAGCGAGGAGAAAGATTTTCTTAATTAATAAAAGAGAAGAAAATTCGTTGGTAGAAGCGAAGGAGACGTCGCCCCTCTGTATTGAATTTATAATTATCAAATCGAGGCGGGGGGAGGGAAAAGGGATGATAATTTACGTTAGACAGACGCAGAGGATGGTTTTTGTTTCGTGAGCAAGGAGAAATGTTTTTAATTAGAAAAGAAAAGTTTACTTCCTTGGATTCATGAACGTCTAGTAAGTAATTATCATTTTGGTAGGTTTAATTAATTAAAGCAATTAAAACAAAGAAACTGGACATTTTTAATTACTATTTCTCTTCTTTTTGTTGCTTCTCGAAGGCGTCTTAGAATCACAGTGTTCAGAGTTTCCTTGTTGTCTGATATTTCACTGAATTATACGAGAAATTTCACCTGTTACGCAAACCAGTCAAGGTTTCAGTTGGAGGCAGCTGGGCGGACTGATGAGCTTATTCCGCCTCTCAGACCTAACATGACACAAATCTTATGAAGCCCTGGTAGCGAAATTCAGACATTAAGTTTGACAATACAAAACGACAGTGCGCACGAAACGTAACTAAAGGGAATTTTCTCCTTTCGCTAACTTTCGAGCGAGACTTTTCTACGTTTTCACGTTTAGAGAGCGTTGGGGCTTTTCCCTTTTTGACAGCTCCGTCGATGTCAAAAGAAGCTTCGTTGTGAATTGCGTATTCTGTTACAATCAACAGCGCAATGAGGAAAATGCGTCATAGGAGAAAAATTTGTGGCAGTTCGCTGGAGCGCATTAGCCGCTCACTCGAGGTGAATGAGAAAGAATGCTCAGATGCCGCTTTTACATAATTCGCGTACATGCTCAAGCTCCACATTTCTTATGACAGCCTCGTTATCATCATTTCGCACGCAGATGCAAAAAAAGAAATTCATTACGGACGGCGAGGAGACTCACTCCGTTGAGCAGCGTAACTGATAATTTTCAAAACGCATTCTCTGTTCGAACGGAGTGTGAAATAAGTGGAACTTTCTATCAGCAGATCGAACAAAACAAGGTTTTTGTGAAGCGAAAGTCACAGAGAAACATAAAAACAGAGAGTGAAAGGTGGCGTGCCATGTCGACAAAATGGAGCTTTCAGTCCAATTTGCTTTGTAATTTCTGACGTGTCACTGGCGGGACCCCCCTCTCTTCTGGACAACAAGTAAAAAAAACGTTTTTCAACAACGTGCTTCTCAAGACGTTTCATGAATTCCATTCAATTTTTCTCCCGAATCCCGTTTTAGTGTTGCTTTTCTCAATATGACAGACACAGTAGTTTCGTGACTCAAGCGAAGCAGCCTACGTTGCAAGACCTCGCTTATTACCTCGGCAAGGCAAGTGGATTTTAAGAGCAACCTATTAAGCAAACATGAAACCACGAGTGTATTTACTGACTCTACGCCATACAAAATCACTGAAAACCTTGAGTGGTCGATTTGTGAAGTTCAATGATAAACCTTAAGCGACGTGTTGACGAGGCTATGACGAAGAGCATCGATTAAACATCATTGGCCCCACAAAATATTTGTCCAGCCTCTTGGCATGACACCATTTTACAGAAAAACAGCTGAAAGCAACGTGGCGGTTTCGTCCGATCGCAACCAACGCACAGCTCCGAACACTGCCGCTAAAATGGGTGATACACGGTTTGCGAATCTGCAGATACGAACATCTCATAAAAATATTTTGGCGCTCGATTTTACAAATATTTCATGAGCGTGCTTTGTTTCATTCGACCCGGACCTTCTGCAAGACTGAAATGATGAAATGGTTGTGGACAGGAATGGAAGAGAGAAAATTGCAAAATTATCTTTTCACTTCTCATCATGGTTGGTTGTTTTTATAGTTTTGTGTTTTTTTTCTGCATCAACTCTCGTGATGCAGATCAATATGTGATCCTAGTTAAACTCATACGTCATGTCTTCACTTTCTGAGATAGAAAGTTTCTGTGGACTTCCTTCAATTTCTTCGAAGATTGAGATTCAAATCTCAAGAAAGACATTCGAATTTTTTTTAAAAAAACTAAGTGTGAACTTTAATTTTTAAAATCAAAGCAACATAACCATCGAGGCTTTTAAATTTTAAAAAATTATTTACGACGACATTCGATAAGGAATTTAAATATTTCGAGTGTCTCATTCAAAGTCTTTTAATGATTCGAGTGATGTTGATTGTGCCTCGTCGTGAAACGCTTTTAATTTCACCATTCTACTAGGAGCGCATCGTAGACGGCAACTCGTCACGAGCAACTTTCGCGATGACTTCAGTGTATTCATTTGAATCATCGAATTGATCCGTTCGATTAAAGCTCCAACCAGTTTTTCAATGGGAAGCACGTGAAATTCAAAAGTTGGATGGGTGGCAACCGACACGATCCAATCCTCGAACTTCAGTCGTCAACTTTTAAAGGTCTCTCGTGCACTTTGATGAATCTTTCTATTTCTGAGCAAACCCATTTCAACGTTGCCTGAACACACATCCTCGGGAAACGCTTTTAATTTCACCATTTCATTAGGCGGACAGAAATTTAAGCAGCTCTGCTTCGTTCTTTTCATATGTCTCGTACTTTTAAAATGGTTGATGTCTCAATTATTGCGACTTTTAAGTAGAGTCCGATCGAGAAATTGATAAGGAAAATTTATGTTATTAAAAGAAAAACAACCATCGTGTAATAGAAATCGGAAAATCTATTAGGAAATGAATGGAAAACAAGTGAGATTTGTACTAAAACATTTATAAACTTGTTTTGCGATTACGTCATTGAAGTATTTTTGTTTCTAATTCCCTAGATTTCAGTTTCTATGACTCAATCGAACTTGTCGGATTAAATTAGCCAAAATGGCAAAAGTTTTTCTATTTCAATATTTTTCATGAAATTAAATTCAAAATTTTCCACTGAAGTTTCCCTCTAAAAAATAAAATATAAATCTTTCTGCTGATTTCCCAGTGATTCCAAACCATCTCTCTATTCCACTCACGATGTTCCATCTTTCTTCCGTCGACTGAAAACTCTGCTTCAAGAAAATGAATGGGGAAAGAGAAAAAAGTATTTCGAAGCAAATCTCGTGTTGTCTGCATCTTCAGACCAGATTTGGTTCGGTAAATGTTAGAGTAGGAGGAACCGAAGAGAAAAAAATATGTTGCATCTCGAAAAAGATGTGAGCCTAATAGGTAACTCGGATTTCTTGATTCTTGGATGCTGTTTGATCATCTTGCACAGTAAATTCCATTGTATTCGCTTAATCTCATCCGTTGAAAGATGAAAGGCAAACAGTTTGAACATCTTTCTCGACTCAGTTTCGTGTGTTCATAAGTCTATGATGAAACACGAAATATTTCATGCTCTTTTCATTTTTAATCCCAAAACTCTGCTTCTCCCTCTTTTCACAATAAATTGAAGAAGAACGGCAACATGCGGCGAGGGAAAAAGTCAGCGATTTTATGAGAGGAAAAATGTCTCGAGTCGTGTGCGAAAGTGAAACATCGACATATCCCTTTCTCAAACGCATTCGAACGTGATTTGAAAATGTTTTCCTTCTCATGGCTTTCGACATCAACTAGAGTCGTAAATATTGTGTTGTATTTTTCATTGTTTCTTCAATTCTAACAGGCAACGAGACTTTTTCGCCACGACATCGCACACGAAAACAACAAACGGCACAATTGCGATGCTGGGAACTAGAAGAGCATCAAAAATGAGGCAGTTGGGCGTTTGGAACGATGTTATACGGATGTTTGTAGAGTTGAGATTAAAATAAAATGATTTTATTTTACGAAAAACAGGAAAATCGTGAAAATTTCTGATGTTAGACACATCGTGAACATCGCAAGAGAAGCAGACATTTCCTTAAAAGAACAGAAACTGGGTTGAAACCCACGAACTCTCGTAATTAACGGTGGAAAATAGCCAATCAGTACTTTTGCCGTAAGGAACACGTATAAGAAACACGATAGAGAACAAGGCAACATGATTGCTCTGACTGAAGCATTTCGAAATTGTACACGACTGTTGTTTGCCTTGAGCGAAATCGACCAGAAATTTTTTCAATGCCGCAATAAAATCAATGAGAGCACCAAGAGAACATGAATCTATGAATAAATTAGCGATTTTCGATACGGTTTAATAAGGTTTTCTTTTTTGTTGAATCACAACTGTTCGACCCCAGTCGATTTAAAACGCTGTTCGCCGGTAGAGTTTACCAGCTAGACGAACATCGGATCTTCATTTTTATTCTAAATATCCCTCGTATTTGCAAAGCGCCTTTGAATTCGCGCTGAACGAAAGTATCACTCTAAGTAGCGACTTTAACGAGCACCGGCAGAAGTTTGAATATTGCAGGAGGAATGAGAGTTTTTAGTTATTTCTCACAGGGCTCCATAAACATCAGCAGCTGGCACTTTTCATCGACTTCATACAAAACGATCGGTAAGAACGATTTTATGTTGCCTTTGAACCTTCGCAGCAAGAAAGATGAAGGTGGTTTTCGTTATGAATTTTCATGCGACATTTTCCGACAAAATGAAAAGCAGAGAATTTTCGCGATGATACATTTTCCTTTCAAAGTTTCTTGAATAAAAAATGAAACACAAACTATAGAAAAATCATTTCCATCGTCGATAACATTTAATTCACATTTGCTTCGAGGAAAAGTTGTTTTCCACCTAAATATATTTCGAGTACCAGAGGCCAAGGAAGTGACAGACGCTGTAAGAATTTTCCTCTTCGCAGTGGAATCAAAAGGTGGTTTCAACTAAATATAAATAGTCGTCGCTACCAATCGTGCGCTCTGCCATTCCTACCACAATAACTCCCCCATAGAGCTTCTGGAATACTTCAGTTGGCGTGTTTACGAAAAGAGTCGGAGCTCTCGTTACGAAGTGAAATCCCATCGTGAAGACCGACGTGCGAAGTGTGCTGTGTGACGAAGCCGAAGGGCAATGTGTTCGAACCGCGCATGTGTATCTTGGATTTATTTTTAATGCCAGGAGAGAGAGAATTGTTACCCATCTAAAAATAACTACCCTCGCAGTGCATTGGTAATCAGAATACATTAATGAACAAGTGCGTTAGAGGAAAGGAAAATTGGGATGGAAATAGAACGTTGCTCTCAGGATTTATGTGTGGTTGGTAGAAATCAACGGAAAGCTATTCAATGTCGGAAAATTCCAACGATTTTCCACCGTTTCCTTTGTCGGAAAACCTCTTTTAGCTCATGCTCGCCACTTGATTTGATTTCCACCTTCAAAAACTTTTTTCCTTCAATTTCCAGCAAGAATCCAATAAGAGAGCAGCTCCGGAAAAATTCCTCCTTCAAAAAGATTTTTCCTACGAACACAAAAGAAAAGTCAGTGAAACTCAAACTAAGTTTTCTTCTTCGTCATGGGAACCAGGCGCAATAATCTACCAGACAAACAGACCATTTGCTTCTATAAATTTAACTTGCATATTGTTGTTTCTATCCATGAGACATAAACACATGTTGTCATTTTTTATTTAAATCCTCTCTCTCCTTCCGAATAAACAAAACATAAAAGGTTCAACGAACCTTCACATCCATTCGTTTCGAATACAAAAATTTCCCTTCGTTCATTACGAATGAATGTGTTCGAGAAACACAGACAACGAGAAAAGAGAAACGAAAATAACGAGCTGCTATGAACTTATGCGATTCTATTAATTTAAAATGTGTGGTGGGTTGCTCAAAAAATAAAATTTTCTGTATGGGAACGTATTGAAATGAAAAGTGCGGATCACGCCCACCCAAAAAATCTCGACGGGTTTTATGTCTTTATCACTGTGTGTCCAATTTGTTAAACTACCTTTAGCGTCAAGCTTCCTCTCTCCCACTTGGCGATGCCCCAAAAAAGATTTAAACAGCAGCTCCCCATCAACAGAATTTTTCTTTGAATCAGAAAATTTTCCTCCTTTACAAGTTTCTCAACGAATATCTTGTCACGCTTTTCCTGGACATTTCCCCATACAAAGCACTTCGTCTTCCACTCGCATCGTCTAAAGGAGGTTCTATCAAAACTTGGTCAAGGTTCACTGAAACAGAATCATGGTGGAGCTTAGCTCAAAGCGAACGCCTTGATCAACTTGCAGTTCCAGTATTTGTCACACGACTCGAGTGAATTTTCTACGTCCATAGAGAGTTAATCATCGCATTTAATTGAGAGGTGAATCGTTGTTGAGGTGCAGAGGAATAATAAAAAATTATTACTGCATGAATCATTTATCTCTCTTAACACACCCCGTAAATTACATTATGACCAACCGTAGAATTTAAAGGAGCTGCGTTGGAAATTTCCACTCTCTCGGAGGCATGACGCAAAAAAAAACAGTTTAAACGGATAAAAAAATTGCATTGACTTGGGGTGATTTTCCCCATTTGTTTATGGTCTCGGTCTAATGAGCGCAACCCAAGGGCGAAAAGTACTGAGCAAATAGAAAATTTCCATAAGGAAGTTCTCACAACCCTCTTGCCTCTTCAAGCATGAGGATGGCAAACAAGGAAAATTCTTTTTCATTCTATAACTTCTATGTAGCGAGAGTAGGCTGTTTCGGAACATCCCACAAAAGTGGAAAATTGTATGTGTATGGCAAAACTGCCTACGGCCAGCAGCAGTTGCGTCATTCTGATCCAAAAATTTCCGAAATTTCAGAAATTCCCGTTTGCTTGGGGGAAAACTCAGCGAGAGAGAGGAAAAGATGTTTTCCGAGACACCGCCAAGCTTTTCTTCGATCCTAATACCGCGATATTACTTAAAATGTACCTTAAATTATTTTAATTCATTAGAATATGAATTTACTCACTTAAGATAGTTATCAAGCGATTTTTCCTTGAGGATTTTCCATGAAAGAAAGAAGTTAAATCCTGAAACATTTTTCCAACCGAGAAATGGGTGGAAATCTTCTCTCGCTCTGCATGTAAATCGCTTGAAATTCTATTTCCATGAAAACGTTTTCATCAGCCTATCGCGCTTTTATGCTTGCTTGTTACTACTAAATATGAATATGACTGACAATAAGAGTTGACTGAGAGATGTCATATTATTTGACATGAAAAAGTGTCAGGCGGTCTCTAGGCTAGAGTGAGCTGCGATCGCATGAAATTATCATCATTGACGGTCATTACGAGCACGAAGTTTTCAATCGACTTTCGCTACTCCCACAACACAAACGCCAAGCGGTAGTCTCCGAAAACAGACGAAGTGTCTGTGAAAAATTTCAACCGTTCAGTTCATTGTATAAGGCTTCAAGGAAAATTGCGTGACTAGCGTCGCTCTTCTTATGCAATCGAGTAGAACTTTTCGTTTATGCATCGAAAAATCATAAATTTTTAGTGAGTTTCTATAACTTTAAATAATTTTATTTTAAAGTTTAAGTTGCTTTGTCTAAGTTTAAGACATTTGTCGTTTCGCTTGATGAGAAATAGTCGTGTCTTCATTTCGATGAGAGCAAAGCTTTTGCTTTGAACCTCCTCGTTCCGCCTTTTATAGGAAGCCTCCTCATCCACTCAATTACGACTGACATTGTTTTGCTTGTTGTTGATTCGGGGTGAATGTGCCGACTGAGATTTTGCAGAAACGCTAACATTCATAGCCGCCGGGTAGTTTAGATTTCATTTCGTATGAATTTCTACAAAGCTGACTTAGACGCTTGCTCGCGAGACTGCACTCTTGATAGCCTTTTCCGAAATCATCAGAACGATTTCGTTTTCTTCGGTAGTTTGCCTTCCAGTTGCCAGTGTTTCATTCACTTGTAGGATGGCTCTGCTGTTCCCTTGAAGAGTTTTCCTTCTCTCTCATGGTGATTTCCCATAGATCAGTTTATTTTCCCATGAACACACAATGTAGGATGGAATCCATTGAAACGAATTAATGACTGGGTAGAGAGGAGTTTTGTGTTGTTGAAACCTCCTTTCCGCCACCGTCAAAAGCGAAAAAGCTGGGAAAATTTGTGAAGCTAAAATTTGTTTTATATTTGGATTATTAGGCTCTCATGAAACTCTGGAGCTTGTTCGAAATGATTGAGTGCTTGAAATCATGAATTTCAAAGAATCGTGATGTTTTCTTCGTGATTTCATTCGATGAAACAGAATTTTCTTTCGATCTGACATTAAATGAACTCTTGGGACCATCAGATCATTAAGATTTCAGCATAAATAAACAAAATTAGTCATTTTAAGCGCTCAGTTTCTTAGCAGTTCGAGTAACTTGATACAAGATGTCGCTTCGATTCGTTACTTGCTTTAAGATTAAACTGCATTAGTCTCATTCGGTCATCAACTGGTTGAGTGAAATTCAATAGGACGGGTTGTCAAAATATTGCAACCATCGAAAGCTCATTGGTAGCGTTCCAAACATCGCTGGCATTCTTTACATTCCTGACATTCCAATCCGAATTCCTCACTCACAATGGAAAATATGTGAAAAATTCGACTCACTTTTCTGCTTTCCTAAACAAACAATTCGCCAACATTGTCTACACAAAGCGTTTGGAATTGCACTTATGCGAGTGGCGGGAGTCGCTGCTTGGGAAACACTCTATCAAAAATTTATCAAAAACCACGCCTTTATATACACAGCTGCGAAGAAGAGTGATAAAAACTCCCTAAACCCAGTGCGAGTGAGTATGGATTGTTGTTGTGTTCGACGATCTAAAGGGAAAGTTTTAGCTTTAGTGGAGAATGCGTAGGGCTGGAAATAAATGTTCCAACTAAATAATTTCCCTTTCGTGTTCACGTAAGTTGAAACAGTTTTATTCTGTAAATTACATTAAATTGACTTACAAATGCGTTCGAACGAGAAAGAAAGCGAAGAAATAAAAAAAGTTTCGTTTCAAAGCGAAAAGAAAACGCCGACGAATCTCTGATTTCTTGATAATAAAGCTTGATACAACCGCTATAAAACAAAAACAAACGCGTTGAGCGAGTTGAGTAGAAAAAAAAATCAAATGAAACTTTTACTTCTTCAAGCCTATTAGTCGCTTTTTAACATCTGAGGACTGGCAGTAGTCTTATGAGAGTCGACAAAGTCAGCTGCGTTTGAGTAAAAATATTTATAAATCCTGTTATTTGCCGTCTGTCCATATTGAAAAATTTCTCTGAACTACGATTTCGCGATGAAAATAAATAAAAGATTTTTTTTTGAAACGGTTTACGAAGATTCGTGCGAAAGCGCTCGAAGTGAACCGTCGACTCATGTTTCCCTCGTACGACGTGATCGAATGTTATGCAGTCGCTAGATTTTTAGCAGCCCAAAAGGACGAGACTCTAACGAATGAGCTTTTGTACTCCTCATAGTTTGTGATCGAAATTTTACGTATGACTATGGTAAAACCTTTGGGTTAACAGCAACGAGAGACAGAATACCGATTGAGTAAGTTTTTTTTGCGTCTCTCCATCGAGAGACGATGTCGATGCAGAGGGACGTTCATAGCAAACGCTAGTCGTTCGCTGGCTGTCGGCGACTGCAAAAACTTTCAGAATTACCGCTGTGGTACGAATTGAAATAATTTCGTTCCCGGTAACTCTAAAACTACTCATTTTTTAAAAACAAAATCATTGAATCAACCAGGCGATCAGAATCAACGAGAGCTTCAACGAAACATTTCGTTTCTCATTAAATGTGTTGTCTTCGTGCCCTCCTTAATGTATTCTTTCGTTGGTATCTGCGTTGTTGTAGCTGCGGCAGTCGGTCTGACGTTTGTATGTAAATTTTCAAACGTTCACTCGCTTCTCTGGTGAGCAGAGTCGTCTGCTATTATGTCATGCGGGCGCGAAGAGAAAGAACGAAAGAACACAAACAAATTTTGTACGCGAAATGAAAAGTTGTATTTTCATTTCATTCTCTTTATTTCCTACATACGTACGTCACAATAAAACTCACAGCAGCAGACATGAAGCAGACGATAATCGGGGCAGAGAATACAACAAAAACTTGAAAATACATTAAAGATATTTTATTCTTCATTCTCTTTACCTGCGATCGTCGATTTTTCTTTTTTGATTCTTGGCGAGAAGAGCTTCACAGACACTTTAATTGAACAAAGCAGCAGAAGCAGCTGAAAAATTTGTATGTTTACTGTCGAATTTCATTCTGCGATAGAAGCAGTTCATAAAAATGTGCTCGTGAAGAGCGTTGGCCTTGTGGTAGGTGTGACTCGTGTGAGCAGCAATCACATGCGGATAGAAGATACAATCAATTTCGTGTGATGGTGAATCATGTCTATTTAATGTTTCACACATGCTTCAGTGCTAAGTCGATCAGAGTTCTCTCTATCTACGCAATACAAAATCTTTTCTACACACAATGAGCTTGTTAACAAGTTTTATATCTAACTAATAAGCGTTTCATTAGCATTGCGACGACGACGAGTTGTCAGTACGAACTAAAACAAATTCTACAAAGGATTCAGTTAGAGGAGGCAACGAGTGTTCAACCACACAAGGACGTGCAAAAGACACGACACAAGACACATTTTACTTTGATTATAATGTATTTATGTCACCGCGCATTCTATATGAAACACACATGAAAGTGATTGAACAGGAACCCAAAATATCCCGCAACTCCACGTCCGCTCACTGTAACACTTTCCACAAAAAAAAAAATGTTCAACCAAGTATAGAACCATCATACGTGTAATACAAATAAGAATCATGTTTGTTTGAAAGCGAGAGAAGAAATAAAGCGAAAGAAGAAAAATATTATAATCATCATAGTACTGAAATACAACAATAAATATTCTGCCGATTACACCAGCAGCGCCACTAAGAAAAATAAAATGTGTAATCTAACAAAACAGAAAACAACCATCACCAAGCAACAACAACGAGCGCACCTATATAGAGTTCACGACACTCAAATCAAGTACAAGAAACTGTTCTCTCTCTACACATGCTGAGTGTTTTATCATCGAGGAAACTTCATCGGGCCACACATTAGACGCGAGAAAGAGTGAAAAGTATCAAAAAAATATAAAATAAAATCGCGCTAGTGAGCATACTTTGACAATCCCAAACAAAAAGCATGTGTGACTACCACTAATCAAATAATATAAAAAATTTTAGTTAAAAGCAAGCCTTCAATCGACAGCGACAGTTGAAAAGGATAAAACTGTGTGAAGAGAGATTCAAACGAGGCCTAACGTACCACCAATATTGCGAAGCAGTCCCTACAAACACAAAATATTTCCCTCAACTACGCATGCCGTCGTCGTCGTTTCGTCCTGAATTTTGCTTCTGGTGGAAAAGCATAAATACATGGCTGGCATAATATAGGACAATGCATTAATGGCAACATACTTTGCTATCAGGAATACAAACACAAGAGCAGCACGATAGGAATGTTCACTCGAGTATTGCCAATTTTTTTTTGCTGTTCTCACCAGTGAGCGGCACGAGCGACGAACGGTTAAGTGGAAGGAGGTAGGATGAAAAATATCCTTGTGGGTGAAAGTCGTCGTATTGTGAGAGTAGAAGGAATACTCAAAGACTAACTGAGGCGGCCCACATTCAAATGTATATTTAAATGCTTCTTCTGCTGAAGCTTCCGAGATGATGTCTGTACGTTTAAAGCATGGAAATTGCTGCCGAAAAATTAACCATATGTGTGTAAGAAATCCAATCAAAGGAGAATGGCACGAGGCACAAATTCTTCAAAATATATTCAGTCAATGGGATCGCAGGATATACGAGAGCATGCTATGTTTTCCCTCCGCTCTAGGGGGTTGCATTCGAACGAGAAAGGGACACACAGGCATTTTCAGTCAGAGTGTGTTATTATATGGGACAAAGCGAGAGTATCGTTTTCATGCTCAACATTGCGACTTTTCCTATACAGATCGTTTGGCTCGGTGTGTTTGCCCTGATTTTCATGTATCACGCTTGTTCCTTTGTGCACGTGAGTTTTATTGTGTTATACTTTTAAAGTCAAAAAATAATTTCAAAAGAATCTCGTTTCAGTGAATTAACCTTCATCAATTTTCATGAACCTCTTGATTTCAGAGCGATTAAGCTTCTGTCTAATTATGTCGCTCAGACAATATTGACAAACATAATTTGCGATTAAACATTCTCTGGGTGTTTGTCGATACCTAGAACTTCTCTTGTGTTTTCTCGCGCTGCTCGCTGAAACACGATCCAACACACCAGCTTTTTTAATAATATACATATGTATGATGGAAGTCACTAGGCTGCCATGAGCAGCGGCACGTCGGCGGGCCTTTGTAGAGGTGATTTCTTTTTTGTGTGTCTAAAAAGAATTTCTCAAATGAAATTTTCATCTAAACACATCTATAAACATCATTAATACGACGAGAGGGATGCGTTTTTTTCCTCCAAATACACATGAGCGTCGTCGTTCAATTTTTTTTCTTCTTTCGCTCTGTGGATGCTTGAGACAGCACCGCTGTATTGAACTTACATCACCAAAACAAATTGTGCGGTGGCACATGGTGCGAGAACGCAATAGTGAATCGGAGCCATCAGCATACGTACATGAAAAGCATGAACAGAACAGTTTCCCTAATGAAAAAAGAGTCCACATCAACAAAGGCAGCGCGCGCCAACAATGAAACTACTACGTCACTTTACATGAAAAACTGTGTGCGCTGCGATGCCTGAGTGTGGAAACATGCTTTCTGTGTTGCGGGGGGAAATTTCCGCACAAACACCAAATTCGCTTATCATCATCATCCGACGAAAAAAGAGAAAGAAAAAATCTTGCATATCACTACAAAGCGAAGCCGACGAAATGGCTTCGAGATCATTTCACTTTATTTACAAATTCTTAACAAACGTTTCTTTCATCTCTTGACTTAATTCAATTTCTGGTGATGACTCGTGATTGTTTCTCGACGACGACTTTGGATCATTCCACGACTGAACTTTTCCGTCAGCAAACAACAAGTAAATGAGACCTGTTCCTATTAGAATTCCAAACACAGCCCAGAAGACGATTCTGCAAAAAAAAATAAAACAAAAATTGAGTCACACAAAACAAACAAACTTAAACCAAAGCAAACCTCCATTCGTAGATTGTGCTCTGTAAAGAATAAACAAAAACTCTTCTTATCAATTTGATACAAACAAAACCCCGAATTCATTTCGTTAGATGATGCTTAGCAGGTCAAGGTCGTTATATAATATTTAAGAAGAGATTACTCACATTGGGTGTCAATAAGCCGACAGCCACAGGAGCTAATATTCCCATGATTGAACCACAACTGTTGACGATAGCGATAATTGTTGGAGCATAATTTGGACTTAGATCCATGTTGTTTACACGACTGTTATCAAGACCGGCAAAGCCTGAAGCAAACGAGAAGAATAGAATCGCTTGCATGCGATCGCAACCAGAATACGAAGCCATAATAAAGCAAACCGCAAGGCCAACGATTCCTTTCAAAAGATTAAATTTAATTTACGCAAATTTATTGTCATCGTTCGTCTCACCTGTCGTCGTAAAAATCTTTCGCGTGTTCTTGACACTAAGATATTCGTGATGAATGCAAAGATCGCTTAACAGCCCAAAACCCATTGCACTGAAGAAATTTAAAACTTGTGGGAGTGAGCTGTAAAGACCGTTCTTCTCAACATCAAATCGCATCACGTCAGATAAATATTTCGGCAAATCGGTTGTCATTACGTAAAATGAAAAGTCGATTCCAGTTTGACTTATGATTATTGCCCACACGGGAATGCTTGTTAAGATTTTTTTGAACGGAGTCGATGGAAGATTTATGTCACGTTCGAGAACTCCAATTTCTCTTTGCAGATAATTCCTTTCCTTCTGTGTGATGAATTGATTTGATTCTGGGTCTTTCGAGCAGAAGAAAAACTGAAATTCGAGATGATAGAATTTTTCCGAAATAATTTTCTTGTAAACTTACGAAGCCAACGCACCAGATGATTCCAACAAAGCTGTAAATATAAAACGGCCATGCCCATCCGTTGAGATATTGAAGTAAAACGCCGGAGAGATAAGTCGATAAAATCGATCCAAACTGCGAAATTGAAATTAGATTTTGATTGAAATTAATTACCAATTTACCTGAATGCCACTCAACACGAAAACTCCCAGCGTTGTTCTCTCTCTCAAGGGAATCCATGTCGATAAAAGACCGAAAACTGATGCATAAATGAAGCCTTGACAAAGTCCCATCACGACACGATTTGCAATTAGTAGCGATGAACCTCCTGACGTGATTGAAAGTGGCGTGAGTAGCGTGAGAACACTTGTCGCTGCAATTCCTGCTAACATTGTTAGCTTTCCTCCAAATTTCTCGACAAGCATTCCTCCTGTTGAGCTTGAATTTTGAGATTTATTTCACGTTAATGATAAAGCAAAGCAACCTGGAACGTGAGTTATGATGTAGCCCCAATAAAACGATGAGAGAATCACACCTTGGAGAGCTTCGCTCCATTCATAAACGCCTTCATTAATCTCGTTCGCGTCTTCATCGTCTACGAACGTTTCGTTCTCCACTTGGCAAATTTCTCCTAATATGATTGACTCGTTTTGATAAGTCTTCTTAGCAATTTGAGTGATAGCGATGCTCAGCAAATTTCTCATCATGTATTCGACTGTAAAGCCAAGAAATGTCATGACAGCGAGAACAATTCGCTGAGGCAGACAGAAATCTGTTCGATGACAAAATAAACGTAAATATCGGCGAGTCCAACATGTGTTCAAGATTTATTTATAGAATTTTCGAGCAGGAGACTTACTCGCCATTCCGGAAACTTTAACTAGACTATACGTTATCGAGGTAACCAATTGCACTAACACGAGCGATAATAAAGTACTTCAGACGTATAATCGAAGTTAACAGATTAAATTATTTTTTTGATCGGGACTTTGTGTTCGTTGTCGAGAATAAAAAAAGTTTTTTCGGTACACCGACGTCGTTGACTTCAATCCAACTACTGATTCAAGCTTATTAACTTTTCATTTGTGTTTCTTTCACTGTTTTTTCTACGAGAACGTAAAACAATTTGATACTCTCAATGACACAGGGTGACTCGTTGTATGAGTTTAATAGCCGGCGAGTGTTTGTATTTTTAATTGCTTCACACTCGCTCGGCTGTGCATGTGATTTAGTACGAAATCAAAATAAATTAACAAGATGAGTTGTGTTCATGTCGATTAATTGTGACAAGTGAACTTTGTCTCGAATGAAAATTGAAAAGTTGACTTTGATGAGCTTTTAATGACAAATTAAACAAAACAAATGGTTGAACTGAGTGTGTCAACAAGTCGTGAGGATCGTTTGACAATATTTGCATGGAAACTTTGTGACGAGGGGAGGCTTTAAAAGAAAAAGCTGTACACAAGCAAGTGAACAACACGAAACAGGAGCAAAGTGTATTTGATTATTTCGTCCTAGCGACCAAATCACACAGTGACTGAAACATGCTCATGTGTTTGGGGTATGAGCAAGCGAGAAAAATATTATGAAACAGCAAAAATTCTTTTCGCATCCGTGTCCGTGTGTTGTGGAAAGAAGTGTGGAATGTGTACAGTGAAAAAACGCATCCCTCTCGTCGTATTAATGATGTTTATAGATGTGTTTAGATGAAAATTTCATTTGAGAAATTCTTTTTAGACACACAAAAAAGAAATCACCTCTACAAAGGCCCGCCGACGTGCCGCTGCTCATGGCAGCCTAGTGACTTCCATCATACATATGTATATTATTAAAAAAGCTGGTGTGTTGGATCGTGTTTCAGCGAGCAGCGCGAGAAAACACAAGAGAAGTTCTAGGTATCGACAAACACCCAGAGAATGTATAATTACGATTGAAGGAGACAACGGCAAGTGTCGTGATATCTCACGCTGTGATTTTATGTAACACAAAATTATCGTCATTACAATCATGTTTCAATCTTTAAAAGAAAAAACTCTTCTCTTTTGAAAATCGATGCCTTTGTCTTTTAAAGCTATTTAGTATAATCACATGTTGTGCGATACTATCATCGTTCAGAAAGAATGTTGTAAAATATATTCGTAAAACTTAACACTACGAAAAGCAGGCGAACATCTACTTCCACCATTTACATTGAGCGCGGATTTCTTTTTTTTTTCGTTTATGTTTGATGTTCACAATATTTTTATCTTTCAGTAAAAAATTTTCATGTGCGCAGTTGAGTTTTTATTGTTGCACATTTGTTCAGCGAGTGAGAAGAGCATTCGTTTTGAAAACGACTTCAGTTCTCGGCAGACAGTGTGTCGCGACACATATGAGGAAGAAAAATAAATTTTTATATTCACTTTTGACTTAACAATTTATTTATTTATTTATTTAATTTCATAGTTTAACTTCATAGTTTAGCTTCATCCTTTGATTTGCCTTCACCATTTTCTTTCACTTCATCCTTCTCAGTCTTCTCATTGATACCGTTTTCAACTAGTTTGGGTTGATTTGGTGTGTTCCATGGCTGAGTCTCGCCAGAGGCCCAAATGACATAGACAAGATTAGTAACTACGAAGACAGCTAATGAAATGTAGAATACATTTCTCCATTCAGTCAAAGTTCTATTTGGTGTCAACACTCCAACAAGATAAGGCTACAAATGAAAAAAAAAGTTTAGTCATCATTCAAATCTTGAATAAATAAAAACTCACAGCAACAATTCCAGCGAGCGCTCCAATTCCATTTGTGATTCCCATTAAAGTTCCAGCGTAATTCGGAGAGAGATCCAAAGCATTGACCTTCATTCCTGAATAATAAGCGCCCATGAAAACCATCGCGACTGTAAACCAAGTCACGGCGATAGTCTTGTTGCAACCTCCGAATGAAGCGAGGACAAGGAAAATTCCTGGTAGTGTGAAGGAAAGTGTCGTGTAGAGCTTTCTTGAATTTGTAATGCTAATGAGTCTCTTTGAAATGCAATAATCGCTGATGATACTGCAAATCATTGTCGCGATCCACATTCCAATGTACGGAAGAGACGAGTATAAGCCATTCTCCTTGACATTGAATTTAAGGACGTCGGACATGTATTTAGGCAAATCTGTGACGACTGTGAAGTATCCGATGCCATGACCGATTTGAGCAACGACCCTGAAATTTCAAGAGTCGATTAGAGTAATGCGAAGACGTCTAAACACTTGGCCTGAATTACATTGCCATCATTGGTACGCTTGTGAGAATCGCACGCCATGGAATGACTGTCAAAGACTTATCTCGTTCAAGCTGTTTCATTTCTTTAAGCAAATATGTCTTTTCCTTCTTTGTAATGAAAGGATGAGATGCTGGATCCTTATAGCACAAGAATTGCTAGACAAAGGAAATCAATTAGCAATTTGCTACTCATCAATGTTAATGTGAAACTTACGAAGCAGATGAACCAAATAATTCCAGCAACTCCGAAGAAATAGAAAGGTGAGGCCCAACCGCCATAGCGATCGAGTAAGAGTCCTGAGATCGTATTAGCGAGAATATTTCCAATCTACAAGTTTATGAATCAATAAACAATTATCAAGCAATTAAACTCGCATTTATGTCAAATCGCATTTTATCGATAACAGAAAAGCTTTTAATAAAATAGCTTGATAAGCTCAAGTAGCAAAAACTTACTTGAGCTCCACCGAAAACCAAAGCGGATGCCTTTGATCGTTCTGCAATTGAATTCTTTAAGATAAGCTTCTGATTATCTGCTTTTGTTTTGAAATTTACCATGAACTGGAATCCAAGCAGCAAGAAGAGTGTTCAGGGCAGGGAAAGTTGTTCCCTCTCCAATTCCTTCAAGTACTCGAAGAGCGATAAGTCCTCCAGACCCACCTGATTTGACATTAAGTTAGATTTCTCGAGAAATTTTCAAGTTCGTCTTACCCCATCCAATCACCCAAGGCGTCAAGAGAGTGAAAATAGCTGTCGAAAGTATTCCCAAACTTAAAGTATATTTTCCTCCGTATTTCGCTGAAAGGATTCCGCCTGGAACATGAGTCAGAGCGTAGCCCCAAAAGAATGATCCAAGAATAATTCCTTGTAACTGCTCTGACCAATCGTAACCTTCTCTGTCAGCGACGAATCCCAGCGATCCTGGACATGTGTTGTCACGAATCGTTGAGTTGTGACCTTCCCTAAATACCATTTGAGTGATGGCGATGTTCAAAACATTCCGCATCGTATAAGCTGAAAGTAAAATTATTTTCACTTTTGTTTACTTAACGAAATAGTTTACCGTTGATTATAGCGAGAAAGCCCATGAAAGCTAAAATAGCTCGAGCAGGAATGTTGCAAAAGCCTGAAATTTTCTGTTAAGTTTGAGACAAAATTAATTTCTTCAACTTTCTCACATCGTCCCGCAACTTTAAACGCGGAGTTCACCATTGCTCGTCAATTTTAAAACTAAATTTCCAAAGCTTGTTTCGTTAGAATCCGGAAATTTGAACAATTTAAATTTAGCGAAGGTTTAAAAACAAAATTTCTGTTTCGGAAATTCCAGACAATTTTGTTGTGTTTCTGATCCAGTTGTCACTTCTATAAAGAACTCGTAGCAGTGACAGCAGCAGCTTTTTATTGAAATATATTTCGCTCGGTTTATCAGCGACTGCACACGTTCAGTTAGTTCTCAAATCTGTTGAGCGATTAAGACACTTTTGTTTATGTCTCCAATATCCATAAACTGGACGAGTTCTTGATTGACGTCAATTCGGCTTTGAGGCTAATGTGGTTTTGCTCTAATTAGTTTTGACAAATTATTTAAACCGAACCCTTTACATGTACAAGCAAATATTTATAACCCCCACTCCTATTTAAGTCTAGTGTCAATAAAGATATGAAACTGATAGTCAACTCTTGCAATCACACAAGCGGCAAGGAGACTTCCCAGCGTCAGACTGTGGGTGTCAATTCAATTAAAAATAAATAATTAGCGAGCGGATTCCCTCGCCGGAACAGATTCCATGCCACACAAGACGAAAATATTCCGTTTTCTTTGAAAAATAGTTCAAAAAGATCCGGTGCAAATGAGTTTTTCTCATTATTTTGTTAGTGGAAATTAGCAAGTTTCATTCTCTAATTTTTAACAAAAAAGCGTCAATTTTTAAAGTCCAATCTGAATTAGAAAAACGTTTGCAAAACAAACAAACAAACGAGACTTATCTTTGCTGAGTCACGGTAATTAAGGGTCAAGTTCCTTCACTTCAAGATAATTCTCAAGATATCCTTTGCGATAAGTTTGAAAAGAATTGATCTTGAGCTACTTCAATTCCAGCTAATCAAATAACTCGAAGTTTCCGAAGCTCAGAAGCTTCAATTTATTACTAGACAAACTTCAAGATCTTTATTGCGATAGTAATTAAGTTTCATTGTGATTATCGTTCGATTATTGTATTGATGTCAATAAAAAGTTCCGCTATCATGAGAATTGCGACTAATAAAAAGTTATAAAAACAACAAACTTTTTGTTAACAAATTTTATTTATTGAATTGTGTGATCAAAAAAAGCTTTTCACACAAACTTTCGATAACATTACTAAATAATACTTATTGTTTAAAGTCTTTTTAAACTCTTTACTTTTGAGAGCTCAATCTCATTAATTTACTTGAGACTATCACGTTTGAGTTCTGGAATTTTTCTCGTCGATGGCATCTCCTCAAAACTGTCATCGGACGATGAGTGGGCATTGTCAGATTTTGGCATCAAAGCTCCATCGTTCCAAGGCTGAACCTCTCCCGAAGCCCAAATGATGTAAACAAGATTAGTTACGTTGAAAATTCCGAAGGCAATCCAGAAGACGATTCGCCATTGGTTGACTGTGCTGTCGGGTGTCAACACTCCCACAAGGTAAGGCCTGAAAAGAAAAAGAATTTTCGTCAACAACCTATCGTGTTTATTGAAACAAGAAGAACTTACCCGAGAATTCCAGTCAATGCACCTTTATAAATAAACAAAGAAATGTTTTAATTAATGGGAATAAATTATATTGCAAAAATATTTCTCACCAATTCCGTTAGTTGTTGCCATAAGCGATCCCGCATAGTTTGGAGACAAATCAAGTGGATTAACCTTCATGCCTGAAAAGGTTTTTTAAAGAAAATTAACTCGCAAAGCTTTATAAAAGCTCAAATTACCAGGGTAGAATGCGCCCATGGTTCCCATAGCGACTGTGAATAGAATGACAACCGTCATTCTGTTACAACCAGCATAAGAAGCAAGAATAATGAAAATAGCTGGGCCGACGGAAGCTAAAAAACAAAGAAAATTATGAGAAAATGTTTGGAAATTATTTTAATTTCTCTTTGTAGTTACCAATTGTCGTGAAAAGTTTTCTTGCGTTTGTGATGTTAATGATCTTTCTAACAATCATCCAGTCGCTTAAGAATCCAAGAGCAATTGACACGATCCACATGCAAGCGTAAGGCAAAGCTGAGTAAAGTCCATTTTCTTTGATTGAGAATCTCAAGACGTCGGCCATGTACTACAATTAAAAACAGTTAGTCAAGAACTTTAGAAAGAAGTCAACTTACTTTTGGTAAATCAGTTGCCATGATGAAGAACCCGAAGTCATGACCAATCTGAGCACAAACAAGAGCCATCATTGGAACGCTCGTGAAGATTGCTTTCCATGGCGTTGGAGGTAAAGATTTGTCTCTCTGAAGTGTTCCCATTTCTCTCTTTAAAAATTCTTTCTCCTCATCCTTGATGAACGGATGTGACTCTGGGTCTTTGTAGCAGATCAAAACGAAGATAATAAACCAAATAATTCCCAAGATACCGAAGAAGTAAAAAACTGACTCCCAGCCATCAAAGTAATCGATGAGAACACCCGAAACCGCAGTACCCAAGATCGTTCCGACTTGTCCACCGCCAAATACAAATGAACCAAGCTTCGATCTCTCTTTCAAGGGAATCCATGTCGCGAGCAGAGCTGACAGCGCGGGGAAAGTTGTTCCTTCACCCAAACCTTGATTTGTAAAAGCAAAAAAATATTTTTCAATGAAACATCAAAGTGATTTGAGTGAGTATTCACCTTCGAGCAATCTAAGAGCGATGAGCCAAGGCGCTCCACCTGAAAAGCCATTCAAACAATCGTAAAGATAATCAGCGTTATAAATTTTGTTATTTTACCCCAATGGATGGTAACTGGAGTGATAAGAGTGAAGATGGCTGTAGACAAGATTCCTAATCCTAAAGTGTATTTTCCGCCAAACTTCTCACTCAGAATTCCTCCGGGAATGTGAGTTATCACCTGAAATATGATTCATTAATAATTTTTCGCTTTTTTTCGTGAGTTTATCTCTCACATAGCCCCAGAAGAAAGCGCCAAGAATTACTCCTTGTAACTCTTCAGACCATTCAAAGTCTCCGCCGCCACTTCCTCCGCCAGATGATTCATCATCTACTATACACGTCTGTCCGTTTGTTTCATTGGCATTGCTGTAAGTCTTTTTTACAACCATCTCAGTAATTGCGACATTGAGACAGATTCGCATTGTGTAAGCATTGACAATTGCCAAGAAGCCCATGATAGATAACACGACACGCTGAGGAATGATAAAGCCTGTAGGAGATAAGAGACATTCAATTACTTAAAAGGTAATCAATAACAATTCATGCCATTGTTAGATTAGTCATAAATTACTCTTTAGTCAACTTGAGATACGACCGCTTAGTGGTAAGAGATTAAAGGCCGTCAAAGATAAAACCGATGACATCGTATAAATCGCATGATATCAACGACAAATAATGAGCCGATTTTCGTTTATCGCAAGTTTCATTCATTGATAACAGCAGGCAGTTGTAAATCAATGAATCGAATAGGAAGTCGATTAGCAAATGTTTCAATAATTCAATTAAGCAGAAGCTTTAATCGCGATAATTCAGATAAAACTAATGCAAATGTAAAATGTTTCTCGCATGTCGATGCATAACTTTCATCGCTTTACAATCAATCTGAATGATAATGTTTACTCTAAGTACCACAGCGCGTGCAGTTTGGAATTTCTCTATCGACGTATTCAGTGTCACGAGCAAGAGTGTGACTGAACTGTTGGCTTGACATTAAAATTTATGATGTTGCGGTTTGATTTGCATGGAGAGACCGCGACCGGTTGACAGACGATCGATCGAAGAGAAGTTGATTGTTCACTTTTCAATTTCAGGGATTTCATCGAACAATGATAAGAAAGCCTCGATTGAAGTTCAAATTTTCAATCGGCGTGGGAATTTTCATCGAAATTGCGCTCTAGACCTAGCAGCTCTCACGACCGTAAGCTTCACAATTTATTATTCAGCAAATATTTAAACACTGATTGCATCGAGCTTTAATAAATCTTCATTACCCCGGCACTTCATTAACTCTTTTTATCATCTGATATCTGATACATCCTAGTTCTGATGACTAAAATTTACGTTGCGACTGTGATGGTCAAGCCTCTGAAAGTTGGCAAATTTTGCATTAACCTTTAAGTTGTTTACGAGACAGATTTTGCCGAAAATGATTCGAGCGATGCGATTAAGATATTAACGCACAATGGCCCAATGCCGATCACAGATTTAAAATGGTAATGGATCGTTTAATATGCAATTCTCTTTGCTGTTCTTTCATTTGATGGTCAAGCCGTCATGCCAATGTTCAGTTTATTGATTGTGAAGGCTTTCAAAGTTGCACCGGTCACTACTGCTTCAATCCTGTCAAACATCCGCGAGACGAGACGAGAGAGTGAAAGTATCACGAATTTCGTATTCCAGACATAATTCTCTTTGAAAATGAACAGTTAGCGGACTTTACGACATCGCGAAACAATTGTCAACAGCAAACACTAGGAACTGTTTCTAATTATTCGCATGTTGAACTCACATTTTGACACAGTTTTACGCCAGCCAACTAACATGATTGATAATTGATTCTCTTGTAACAAGACCACTTGAAGAATTCACTGCACTTAGCGTTCGCTCGATTTTTTTTTCTCGGCTTTGGGCACAAATTTTGAATTTTAAACCGCACGAGACCAATTAAGTGCACTCAGGTTTTCCTCATGAAGCTGATGACTACTTTGACGACCGCCGACTGATTTCAACTAAAATTGAATCATTTTCTGCGGTTTCAATTTATAGTTATCGAGTTGTAGAGTTAGGTGGGAATTCACACACAAACGACGGCGATACTTTCGAGTGTATGCTCCGACTGAAGTTATTAAGCATTTTTTTTTTCAAAGTTCTCATTGATAACGTTTCGTGTATTGTTTTCGAATAAGACACCGAAAGCGATTACAGCACAATCACATGTCACTTCAATCTAATGTGAGCGAACTTTTCTATTTATTTACAGTCGGAGTTTCGAAAACTCTTCAAACAAGCTCGGCAAAACCGCTTTTGAAGCACGTGGTCTTATCCATGCCATAAACCAATTATAGTGTTTGTTATCAGACTTCTTAGATTGCCCAATAATTACTGATTGTAAATCATAACTTTTTCCCCTTTTTTCTAAATTCAGATTAAAAGTCAATTTATGACTCAATGTCATGAACAACAGAAATTTTGATACCTAACGCGTATGACGAGTGTTTTTATTTTTAAGAAGCAGCTGATGAAACAATACTTTGCAATTGACACTTCTTCAAGGTCGTTAAGTGAGTGTAGATGCCGTGTGTACAAAGTATTCCAGGAATTTCATGTTAGCTTCCGTCGTCAGTAGACAAATGCATTTGCCGGTGTCATCATGAGATTGTATCTTTACACAAATTCCGATTTTTTGTTTTAACTTGCATGTGAACTCATTAGCTTATCATGAAGTCACCAAACAGAAAATTTGAATGTGGTGAGAGAAATCGAATGAGAAAGACAAATTCATGAGGCAAACAAGCAGATCTTGATCTTTTTGGTTTTTGGCAGGTGCCGGCTGATATTCAAGATGGAATTCTCAACTGTTTACTTGGAGTAAAAAAAAATACTTTTGAAGAAATAGTTGGTAAGTCTAACAATGTTTGAGACAAGAAATTGAATTTTTAAAATGAAACTGAGTTTGCAATTTAAAAAGCTGAAGCATCAGCTCGCGAAATATTTCTAAGTCAAATCGTTTATCAACAAACAGCGTCAGCGAATTTCTCAAGGTGATCGATCTCAATTTTTTATTTCCGTTTGATCATGAAAATTATAAAAAGCAATATTTCAGAATTGAAACAAATATTTCAAGTTTGTTGACCAAATTTCTTCTCGAAAGAAATTTCTGTTTGCTTATTCATTCATTTTATTCATAAAGTCGCGTTTAACGATATGATTATGGGTTTTAAACGAGCGGAACATTAATTTTACTAGCTCTGAATCCAGTTTGAACTTGCATTGGTAATAGGAAAGTGATTTTCACATGATTTTTATTGTTGAGTTATTATAATTTGCGGCGTGTGTCAGAAAGTTGTTGTGATTCGCTTCGGTTAGTAAAATGGGAAAAAATGTAAAGCGAATGGTCGCAAATTACTTAAAGCTCTCTTAGAATGGGGAGTTCTGGAAAATAAAGTCCGAGTTAAATTGAAACGAAATAATTGCCAGACTATTTGGCAAATGTTGTTTTTATCAAATTGAAGAACTTCAAATATTAAATACGCGATCAGTGAACTTCTTGAGAGAGGCAACCAAGTGCTGAACAAATTTCAGAATTTATATCTCGAGTTCAAAAGAAACACAATTGCTGAACATCTTCAAGAATATGCTTATCTATAAAAAAGAGTTCAGAAATTTTATTAATTAGAGAGAAAATCGCGTTTTAAGTTCAACGGCTTTTCCTGATTTGAAAAGTTTTTCGCCCTTGTCAACTTTTCGAGAACCTCGTAAACAAAGCAGCGAAAAAAGTAAAAATCTCGCAAAGAAAATCTAAAATTTCAATTTAAGCTGTGAAATGAAATGAAACAAAGAAACAGAACATTTAATTCGTGATAATGGATTACTTGTGTCAGGAACTTAACATTCCAAGGAAGCAAATCTGCGAGACAACGACAAAAAATCGATTTAAATGTATCGCTCACAAAAGTTTTCTAAAAAATTTAATCAAGTCGAAGAAACTCAGTAATTTTCAAGCTTATCCACAAACGATTGATGAATGGCCCCAGCAGAAAGATCTTGGATCGAATTGGGAGCAAATATACATTGTGGTGAGTTGCGCAAGATATTTTCATGTTTTCCTTGAAATCTCAATATTTTATTTATTTTAGGCTCACAGAAAGCTAAATCAGAAAGTGATTCCGCTTCCAAAGTTCAAGAACGATGGGAAAGAGCATGAACTACCACTGACGTATTCTCAATTAATTTACTACATCCAACAAACCAATTACAAGATATTATGGAAGTCAGCTTACAAAAAGTTTTCAAGCGAAACAGTCAACGAACCAAAATTTTCCTCAACGACAACGAAGATGACGGAAAACTTGTCGAGTAACTTGATACCTTTTGAGCTTGTGTTGAGAGAAGCGATAATTCGAATGTACGGCTGTCAAATTGTTCATTTTAAATTAGACAAATTACGATCTGATTCATCAAGTGACGAATCGTCGTCGCCGCTCGAACAAGAAGCTCAAAATGCGAATCAATATCCATTCCTTGGAGCAATAGAAACAAACACTCACTTCTATTTGATTTACAATCCTGTCATCGAAAACACTCTTTTGGATTGCATTTCCTATTCGCCAGCGATTTTGGACAAAAATTACAATAAGCCAATGTTCATCGTTTATCAACTTCTGAATTTATTGAAGTCAATTCATGAACGTGGACTGCTTCTTGGAGAGATTGGAACAAACGATATATTCTTGACGGAGAACTTATTGCTGCATGTGATTCCACGAATTGAATCGAATTTGATTCAATACGAACAACTTGACGAAGGAAGTTTCGATGGATCAGGATCTCACTCAATGCCTTTACTGTCAAATCCACAATTCTCTCTCAAGGACTATTGCCAGATGTGGTGTACTGGGCAAATGAGTAATTTTGACTATCTGACAATGCTCAATAATTTTGCTGGACGTCGCATTGAATCGCCTGATTATCATCATATTTTACCTTGGGTCATTGACTTCTCTTCGAAAAATGGCAATTGGAGAGACTTGACGAAGACAAAGTATCGTCTAGCTAAAGGTGATGCTCAACTAGACATAACTTATCAGCATAACAAGCACGGGACAGACAGCACAACTCCGCATCACGTCTCGGACGTTTTATCTGAAATCACATTCTACGTTTATATGGCGAGGAAAACACCGAAATCTGTCCTTTGTCGTCATGTACGGTCGAAGTTTGTTGCTGCGGAATATCCTGCAAATATTAAAAGACTTCAAGAGTGGACTCCTGATGGTAAGTCAATAGAAACTTTGTTATTCTGCTCGTTTCTAACTTTAATTTGTTTTCTATAGAATGCATTCCTGAATTCTTCAATGACCCTTCAGTTTTCAAATCTATTCACGAAGATCTACCAGATCTTGAAGTTCCTACTTGGTCGAGTTGTCCTGAAGATTTTATTGCGAAACATCGTGAAGCTTTGGAGTCTCAGTACGTTTCGGAAAATCTCCATCATTGGATTGACTTGACGTTTGGTTACAAGTTGAGTGGAAAAGCTGCAGTGAAGGCAAAGAATGTCGTTCTCTCTTTGGTTGACGAACATCAAAAGCTCTGTCAGCGGGGAGTCGTTCAACTCTTCGTTTCGCATCACCCACCAAAGCAATTTAAAAATCCTTGGTTTTCTAAAATGCCACCGCGAATCAGCAGCTCTGAAATGAGAAAACGTTTGACAAGAAGTTCAGAAGATCTTTCTTTGGAAAATTATTATGCAAGCGAAACGTCATCATCTCCGATGAGAGCTTCAAGCAGTTTAAGAAACTCATCGCCACGACTTCCACATCAAAGCGAATCGATTGAACGGTCACCAAGCTATCACATCAGTCCTCGACTTTCGCAAAATGTTATAACACTCCCTCCCAATTACAATCCTCTCTACCAACTCAAAGCTGTGGAAACCATGGGAAACTTTATTGCGAAAACATTTTATCAGAAACCATTGACAAAAGACAAGAGAGTAAACCCACCAAGCTGTGACTATCCATTGACCGCATCGTTTCAAAGTTATCTGGCGCAAACCCAAGAAGCCGACGCAGAGAATGCTTTCACTAACATGCTGTTTCTCGAGACCTATGAGGCTTCGTTAAAAGATAGCAAAATGTATCAAAACTTAAAGCAGAGAAGGCAGCAAGCTCTGAATTCCAAAAAATACTTCAAACAAATCATTCACGAATCGAAAGCAAAAGACTTGAAAGTCATTGGCTGCATCATTATCGAAATGTTTATGAGCAAAAAGCTACGCTCACTGATTCGTACAGATGAAAACTTCGATGAGAGATTCGAAGCATGTCGAAGAATTTTACTTCATGATGAAAATAATTTGCCGAGTTGCGTGATTTATGCCGTCAAGTTGCTATTTGGCATCGCTTCAGATGATTCGCAAATTACAAACTTGGGACTTCCGAATCCCAATGCTCAGCAGTTGCTTCAGCCCATTTTAGCAAACATTTTGATTCCCTTCCCCGACCATTACTTCAAGATCTACGCAGCCATTAAATCAACAAATCAATTTGACTCAGCATCTCAACTTCTCGAGATTTATTCGTTCTATGATTGCGATGGGAAGAACTGCGAGAAATTCGAAGAACAGGATAAGACGCGCGTGGGACTACAAAGGAAAATCGCTGAATGTAAAGTGAAAGCATTCGCCGCGTTGACTGATGGATTGTTAGTCCCAAACGGATTCGAGCAATTCGACGCTGTTGAGCTTTTACTGCCGCACATAATCGACATGTTCAACAAAGAAGAAACTGGTATTCTGGCCGCCTGGTATCTTTTTGACAACATAGCGACGGCAATTGGAGTTGAAAAGACGAAAAAATATTTGCTAACACCGATTCTGGGATTGTATGATGTTCATAACGACGAAAGGGTCAACTTCTTGAACTCAAACTTTGAAGCAGCCGTTCGAACAACTGCCAGTTCATTCCGTAGTAAGAAAGCGGTCAAATTATATCATCACACTTTCTTGTTAAGGCTGATTGTGAGATTCGGATTGAAATGCTTCCTTGAGAACTTCATTTCAATTTTGATTGAAGCAGCTGGTGGCTCGAAGGATCCGGAAATCGAATTTCCACATCATCTTCACGATTCAATGCCCAGCGAGAGTCAGCTGTTGACAAAAGATTTCGTTTACTCTGAACAATCGATGACTGAAGGTTCTCCAACCCTCGTATCACCGACTGAATCTAACGAAGAAGATGACAAGACGATGTCAGCAAAAGTCGTTCTTGATGAAATGTTTGAGTTTGATAATGATGAAGCTCAGATGGAAGATACAGAGAGTGCAATTGCAAAAGTTATCGATCATTTTGACATGAAATCAGAGACAAGTTCAATTGATCTCAAATTGAATCATTCTGAAGCAGAAGAGGCTAGTGAAGGCGATTTTCAAAACGACTTCATACTTGGAGATGAGAAAATAAAAATTTACTCACGAAGTGGTTCTGGTGTATCCAGCGAAGTTAAATCTCCGACGATTCCGATTCCTTCAAGCGTTTATAAGCGGGGAATAACCGTTGCGTCAATCGGATGTGAAATTGGAAGTCGCAAGAGCAACGATTCGTTTGATTTGCTCTCTAAACCATCAATGGACCGCGACGACTCCGTTAGAAGCATAAGTGAATCGCTGAGAAGCAAAATCGATTCGAGACGAGCCAGGTCAGCCACGAGAACGTCAAGGTCGACAAGAATCTCAGAGATGAGCGCTGAGTCGTTGTTGTGGTTATCACAGAGACTCGGTCCAGTTCTAACAGCACGTTTCGTCACAAGAAACTTGCTCAAGATGTTGACACTTTGTTATGTTTCACAAGAGAACCTTTTACCAAGTACTTGCCCTAAATCATCTTCTTCCGACAACTTGAGTCATTTCTCAATCGCAGATGGTTATGTCGTTGGAGATGAAAATTCCCAAAAGGTTTTAGATTGTTTAACATCAGTCTCATCGTTGTTCGGAGAACACTTCATCCTTCATCAATATTTACCTCACGTTAGTGAATTGATTGGCTTGTGCAAGAAAAAGGTCACAGCGACTCTTGAGGGAGGACTTATCAGTTCAATTCAGCTGTTGAAATATATCATTCCATGCTTGAGCGATGCGACGATAATGGAGCAACTTCAAGACGTTATTTTAAAGAATATCATAAAACCAACGATTCGTCTTCTCAACTCAACGCACTTTGTGATGCCGAGTGGGTTTCTCGCTCGCGGTGTCCTAGCAAGAAAGCTTGTTGATCTCTTATACATTCTAACGATTCGAGTGGGCACAGAAATAGCGAAAGAACATCTTTGCGTCCCTCATCTACAAAGATTCTTTTTAATTTTCGACAAAGCTTATGGAATTGAAGACCCAGACGACTCAAACGCTGAAGATATTCGAGAAAAAGGTTTAGATGAAATCAAAGAAAGTTTTACGCCTTCTCTAGCACACTCTGCCTATTTAGCGTTTGCGAAGCAACTTGGCGACAATGTTATGAAGGAAACTGTAAAGAACTTGGAGCTTATCTTGAATCTTTCACATGAACATGAAGTTCCGTCCTTCTCAACTGACACAGAATTTTTGGGAATTCCAGAACATCACTCAAGATTGACAAACGATCAAATTGATTCACCTCACAGCTTTGGAACAAATGTGTCGATTGTTGGGAATCGCTTGGACTTTCAAGTAAACGACGATTCAATCTGTGAGCAGACTAATCTGATAGATATGGTCGCCTATAAAATGCAGAACGTGTTCTCACATCGACAGCTGAAAGGGAATTGGCTCGCCTACTGGACAAACGAAATTGGAAGAGCTGATAAAGATCAAAACTTCAACTTGAAGCAAATTCGACTTCAAACATTCTCAGGTCACACGAACTCAATCCGAGCCATTCTTTGTCTCGATAGCGAATATTCTTTCATGTCCGCTTCGAAGGACAGAACAGTTAAGCTCTGGTCGCTTAATAACGAAGGAGATGGAAATAAGATCTCATCTTGTCAATTCACTTACACAGAGCACAAAAAGTCCGTTCACTCACTAGCTTTTCTGGAATCGATGCGGCTCGCAGTTTCTTGCGACGGTGGAATTCATTTTTGGGATCCATTCGTTGGAGATCAAGTTAATAAAATCGAAGGTTTGAGATACACGCCCGTCAGCATAGTTCGAACATATCCAACGCCCAGTAATCTAATTCTCGCGGGAACTGCTGATACAACAGTAAAAGCAATCGATACCAGGCTTTGCAAATACGTTCTCGAATGGAAATTGACAACAACTCCGTCCGGATCTGTCCGATGCCTAACCGTCGCTCCTTCAGGGAAATGGGTGGCTGTGGGATTGCCAGCAGGACAAATTACATTGATCGATGGTCGAACAGGGATGATTTTATCTTCTTGGAAGGCGAGCGATGGTGAATTGCTTCAAATGCAAGCACCGAACGACAACGAAATAATTGTATCGAGCTTAGATAATTCCGTCAGCGTTTGGAATGTTTTAAGTGGAACTTTGCTTTATAATTTGAAGTAAGTTTAATTTCTATCAAAACTCGAGTAGAAAACTAAATTGCTTTCTCTTCCAGAACTCCAGCTGAGCCAGTTCATTGTTTACGAATCAACGGTGATGAATTAATTGTAGGTACGCCAGCAAATAGGATTGGAGCTTACAGTTTATCGCAACATGATCATCCTCATAGCTTCACGAAGCTCCGTTCAGAAGTCTTTAGTAAAGGAGTGTTGACAACTTTCTCTCTACTTCCACTGAACAGATTAGTTCTTGCAGGAAATGATGCCGGAAATATAACATTATTGTGTTAGAAAAATTTTGTAGAACACTTTTTATATTCGTTTGACTATGATTAACCAAGAATCTCTGTGAGTTACGACACGTAAGTTGATATTTTATCGAAACCAAAAATTATTTAAAGCATAAGAAAACATGAAAAAAAGAAACATTTCCATATCCAGACCCTCAATGCAATAGGAAATGAA